>JARQZK010000757.1:262500-595000 GCA_030704885.1 Cynegetis impunctata
ATCAACGTTCTTCGATATTAAATTTTAGCTCAACTAATTACAGTAGGTATCTAATTATGCCTGCGTGAAGAAAAGATACATTCCACAAAATATAAGATGCCAGCCTGACGAACCTGTTTCATTATGGATTGTCAAATAATTTATGGAATATTGAATAATTATGTCATGCGTAACGTGTTCACCTTGAAGGTATCACGTGCCTCGCTAAGATCATCAATCTCTCGTAACAATCTGAATTGGAATTTATATCGACAGACATTGAGAAGGCATATATTTCGTTGGAAATATTGTGTTCAAAATATTAATCTGAAATGGAATATATTGTTTTCTCCATTAGGATCAACATTCCAAATCTAATTCCTTGGCGAATTTGATGAAGTGAATTTGACTTTCGATCAAAAATACCGATAGACAATTTAGGCGCTATGAAATGATCAAATATAGTCGGATATATTTAGACAGACATATCCACATGGCTTTTGAGTTTCTAATATTATTTTTGTGGTAATCAAGCCAAAATATTGTTAATAATTACATTCAAGATGTCTTCACAAATTGTAAAACTTCCTGTTATCTGACTCTGTAAGTATTCAACAAAATTTAAAATTTGTCCAAATTTCATAACCAAATTTTACAATCATTTCAAATTCAAGAATTTCTCATACGATCAGAGTATTTACTTTCAGGGAACACTGAAGATGACGAAAGTCGAAAGCGCTCTGCATTTCAAAGAATTATACACTTTTATACAAAATTCCCTCTTCATTTATAGTCAGATTTGTACAGTAATTTTTCACCAAACATGTTTTTTCAATCACATTTCTGCTTTGATCTCCCTTCATACTTATCTACTTATATTTGATAATAAAAACGGAACATTACAGTTTACTCGGGAAAGATAAATGATTCAATATTTGAGCCACGTATTTTTCTGGTTCCTTTAATCCTCAAATATAGCGCACAACTTATGACACTCGTATATCGACCTGTTTACTTGGAACGTAATACGCGAAGTGGTATATGCTTGCCAAGAATCATCCCTATGCTTATCGCCGACATTAATTCTCTTAATACCCAATATTTTTTCCTTAATCCTTTATTCAACTTATTTATCATTGCATGAAAATTCTTCACCTACCTTTAATCTGTCATATTTTCCCAGACATTGATAGAATATTGCACAGTATTGAAATTCAATAGTGAAATGCGGTTTTTTATATCCGTTTTAGAGGTTCGAGATTTTTTTTTATGTCTTATACATACCAAAATCTATATATATATATATATATATATATATATATATATATATATATATATATATGTATATATTTATATATATATATATATATATATATAAATATATATATATATATATATATATATATATATATATATATATATATATATATATATATATATATATATATACAGGGTAACCCAGAGCTCCGTAATCGGTCCATACTTTTTATTCAATCATTAGAGATATCGATATGAAATTTTTATGGCAGATATGATACGACTGAATCTATTTTGCAAAATTATTTTGAAATTTTGCTTTCGATTTCACCGGATGTGACATCAACTTTGTTATTTTAAATGGAACACCCTGTATTTTTTATAATTTTTAAATGTTTTATATAATTCCTCATAAAATCGCTATACCATTCCCTATACCTAAACTCAGTTTTCGAGTAATTAATTTTTTTCTTAAAATTTTGATAGTTGCGCCTTCAACAAAAATAGCCTATAACTTCTTTGTTATTAGATCTATTGGTAGGCGGTTTAGATTTTTGGAACTTTGAAACATTGTTTTAAATATTTTGTGTCAAATTTTGTCATACTCCTAACCAATTACTTAGTGAAAACTAGGGTGAATTTGGCAAATTTCAAACGTTAATTACTTTCTTATTATTAATGGAATATTCTGTAGGTTTTAGCATTATTCAATTTGCTATCAAATTACTATAGGGAAAACATAATAAGCGATACGCCCCCTACCGGTGTCGAATATTACTAGAGCATGGGAGATAGATTGCTTTGTTTACATCTGTTTACGTGTATTTTATATGAGAAGTTGTTGAGTTTTAATTGTATTTTGGATCGTTTACAAACGTTCAGAAGAGATGAATCACTATTGTTGTGTATTATTTTGTTCATATTGGGCAAAAAGAACCGAATATAGCTTACATACCTTTCCGAAAGCTGGACAATTCAAAGTTGCATTCCAAACAAAGTTGGGAAACAAGGAAATGATGGACAGAAGACAGGTGTGGATTCATAACTTGAAGATTGAAAAAAAATGTCTGAACATAAGAGAGTTGTTCTTTACAGTTTACTGAGATTAATTATTTTCCCTGCAGTAAGTTTGTGGATTTTTCCATATAGAATTATACCAACTAATGATGTGCCATTTTCAGCTAACCGAAAACGTAGAGTTTTTGAAGACCAATGCTATTCCAACGGAAAATCTTCCACTTTTATCGGAATCTGAACCTGGGCCATCATCCAGAGATTCTAGATTATTGTATTTTCGTTCATGTAACAACCAGATATACTATTAAAATAATAATAACAAATGATGTTCATTTGCACAACCAAAATAACAGTTTATCATAACATCAAGAATATGAAATAAATCTGGACTCTATAGCTAGGTAAAAACTAAAATATTCATTAATATAATCAGGAAAACAGAGATTCTATCAAAAAAAACCAGACTCTCAGTCAGAAGTCCACCGTACTTTTAGGATAGCTGTTATATGTCAGGAAAATTCAAAAAATATAATAACTTATTACGTTCAAACCATTCAAGCAGAGTATTCATATTAATTCTTCTTTCATTTCATGTTGTTTCTTTCAGTTTAGCTGGTAAGTACTTAGTTTTGTCCATTATACTCAAAAATTCTTCAGTTCGTAATGAAAGTAGACATGTCAGAGATGTTTTCTTGAAACTTTCGAAAGTTTTTTTATTTTTTAAATAAATAGGTGTTCTATCATACAGCCTTTTCATGAGGTATACATAGTTCCTTCAACCAATTAATTTATTCGCCCTCTACTTTATTTTATTATTGATTTTCATGTTCAATGATAAAAACTCAGTGTAAATTTCAACTTGATGTAGGTAGGTTATCTACTGTTGAACAGAGATAAAATTGGCCTCAATCCAAACACAATATATCACAGGAAAATACAAAGTCCAAAAAAAACACAAATTACGACGATAAACGTTCGAAAACTCAAAACGAAATGAACGTAAATACCATTACAACCAATGTGAACAAACAGCTAATCTCCCATGCTCTAGTACCGATATTAGCCATTCCGGATATTTCACAATTTTGTAAAAATTTAGGTATCAATACACCTGAGAAATTGACAAACGAGTTATTCTGACGTATCCATGTATACCAAACACCAAAAATGTTTGAAATCGAATTGTATCACCTTTTCTGTTCATTAGGTTTGTGAGGTCCAATGTTGATATTCGAAAAAATATTGAGAAAATAGTAATTCTAAGATGTTAATATTCGATAATTATTGTTGTTTACAAACAACAGAATGTTTGTAGTGGACCGATGTCATATTGAATTATTATCAATACAGAGAGAAATCAATGCTTATTGATAATAGAAGCACAAAATATAGTTAAATCAGAACAAAAAATTCAATTTATCGAAAATCTCAATTAATAATTATAATAAATGCTCGAATATACGACCATTCTGCTGAACACACTTCCAGTATACGTTCTTCAATACAATAAACCAAATTTATCATTTCTTGTCGCGTGAAATCCATTTCAACTTATCAAATACTAGAAAAGGTAACACAATAAACAATTTCTGTTTTTTGTATCCATGGATACATCAAAATATCACTTGTCGATTATCAAGCTATGATACCTAAATTACCACAAATTGTGAAATATATTTGTTATTAACTTTCAGTAAAGAAAATGGTTGTTCCAACCGAAAGATAATTTAATAGCAAATTGAATTATGCTAAAACATACACAGCATTCCATTAAGAATAAGAAAATTATTAACGTTTGAAATTTGCCGAATTCACCCTAGTTTGTATCAAGTAATTGGTTAGGAATATTACAAATTGAATTATTTGAAACCAAAATTTTAAAACAATGTTTCAAGGTTCCAAAAATCCAAACTGCATACTAATAAACCTAATAACAAAGAAGTTATAGGCTATTTTTGTTGAAGGAGCAATTGTCAAAATTTTACGCAAAAAATTAATAACTTGAAAACTGTTCAGTTTAGGTATAGGGAATGGTATAGCAGTTTTATTAGGAATTACATAAGAAATTTAAAAATAAAAAAATACAGGGTGTTCCATTTGAATTGACAAAGTTGATGTCCCTTCCGATTAAACCGAAAGCGGAATTTTGTTCATATTTGCCGTAAAAAATTCATATCGATATCTTCAATGGCAAAAAAATTATGGACCGATTACGTAGTTCTAGGTCTGTATAAATGCATATATATATATATATATATATATATATATATATATATATATATATATATATATATATATATATATATATATATATACAGGGTGACCCAGAGCTACGTAATCGTTCATAATTTTTTTTTCATTGAAGATATCGGTATGAAATTTTCAGGGCAAATATAATCTGACTAAGTCTATATTTCATTTTTTTATTTTGAAGAAAATTGCACTTCCGGTTTTGCCGGAAGTGATATCAACTTTGTTATTTTAAATGGAATACCCTGTATATCTTTTGATTTTCGAATTTCTTATGTAATTTATAATAAAATTGTCATATCACTCTTTATACCTAAAATGAACAGTTTTCGAGTTATTCATTTTTTTCGTGAAATTTTGACAGTTGCGTCTTCATCAAAAATAGGCTATAACTTTTTGGTTAGTAGGTCTATTGGTATGCAATTTGCATTTTTGTAACCTTGAAATATTAATTTATTTAGTCTTCGTCAAAATTTTCCATATTTCTAACTAATTACTTGATAAAATCTAGGGTGAAGTTGGCAAATTTTAAACGTTAATAACTTTCTTATTTCAAATGGAATGCTATGTATATTTTTGCATAATTAAATTTACTATTAAATTACCTTTCGATTTGTATAACTAATCCGTATACCTGAAGTTAATAATAACAAAGATATTTCATAATTTTGTAATAATTTATATATCAATACATCTGAGAAATCGTCTGGCGAGTTATTTTGACGTATCCATGGATACGATTTACAAAAATCATTCAAAATCTAATTGTGTCACCTTTTCTAGTACTTGTTCAGTTAATAAAATGGATTTTACGCGACAAGAAATGATAAATGTGGTTTACTGTATTGGATATGCGGATCAAAATGTTCTGCTAGCTAGTAGAATTTATCATCAAAAATATTCTTATTCTGATTCAAATACGTTTTGTGATTCTGTTATTGATAAGCATTGATTTCTTTCTATATAACGTTGAAATGTATTATTTGGAGTAACTGTTGGACCAAAATGATAATGTCAGACTTGACATTGCAATTTGACATCAGTCTATACTACTAACATATGTTGTTTATAAACAACAATAATTATTGAATATTAACTTCTTAGAATTACTATTTTTTCAATATCTTTTCCGATATCAGCATCAGGTGCTACAAACCTAATGAACAGAAAAGGTGACACAATTAAATTTTAAACAATTTTTGTAATTGGTATCCATGGATACGTCAAAATAACTCGCTAGTCTATTTCTCAGGTGTATTTTTATATAAACTATTACAAAATTGTGAAATATCTTTGTTATTATTAACTTTAGGTATAGGGAATGGTTATACAAATCGAAAGGTAATTTAATAGCAAATTTAACAATGCAAAAATATACATAGCATTCCATTAGAAATAAGAAAGTTATTAACGTTTAAAATTTGCCAACTTCACCCTAGATTTTATCAAGTAATTAGTTAGAAATATGGAAAATTTTGACAAAGAATGAATAAATCAATATTTCAAAGTTACAAAAATCCAAACCGCATACCAATAGACCTAGTAACCGAAAAGTTATAGCCTATTTTTGTTGAAGACGCAACTGTCAAAATTTCACGAAAAAAATGAATAACTCGATAACTGTTCATTTTAGGTAAAAATAGTGGTAGAACAATTTTATTATAAATTACATAAGAAATTCGAAAATCAAAAGATATACAGGGTATTCTATTTAAAATAACAAAGTTGATATCACTTCCGGCAAAACCGGAAGTGCAATTTTCTTCAAAATAATTTTGAAAAATAGACTTAGTTAGATTATATTCGCCCTGAAAAATTCATATCGATATCTTCAATGCCAAAAAATTAAGGACCGAGGCTTCGTTTTCGTTGAAATCTGCTCGACATTTCGGCAAGATGACATTTTCCATCGTCAGGTAGCTCTTCTTTGTCGGAGTGAATACATAGTTCAGTGTAGCAGATCTCAACGAAGACGAAGCTCAAACGCGGGTACAAACCCGAGAAACCAGACAACCTGATTATCTCCGAGAAAACCTGAAAATCAACATATATATATATAAATATTGTAAGAGTGAGGGAAACATATTCCGACTTTTATCTTGTAAGCAGTGGAATCCCGCAAGGATCCGTTCTCGGATCACTTCATTCGTTGCCTATACTTCAGATATTCTTTTAACTATTAATTCCAATGCGTAAATTCTGTCTAATGAAATTTCAAGACCTTGAAAGAATTTTGGAATGGTGTAATCATTGGGTACTCTACCTTTAGGGAAAAATAACCGGAATTAACTTATGATTTAAAAATGTTATGTCAAATATGTTAATTTGTATTGTAACCTCGGTGTCATTGTGAAAAATGATTTCTGATGATCACATTTTAACTTCAACTGTGAAACATGCTAACTGAATTTCGTACCAAAAAACATATGTTAAATTAATATTTCAATACCATTATTTAACTTTGTGAAACTTTGTGAAAAAATCATTCGGCCTTTTATAGAACGTGCAAGACCTAGTGGTGCATTGTAGATTGTGGAATTATTTTATAATCAAACTTTTCAAATACCTACTCAAAAGCTTCACTTATCAGCAAACAAAAATGTCGATTATCAGAGAATAGTAGTGCATCGATGCACATTCCTACATTGATTCATCAAAACTTACCTCTCTCATTGTATTGAAACCTCCAATCTGAAATTGAAGAGCTACAATTACTTCTTCATTCAATAATCATCAAAATGTTACTTTTACTTCATTTATTTGTTTATTCATTTATTCAGAAATAGAACTGCAAATCAGATTCTTCATAGAATCTGTTAACACAGAGCAGAAAAATATTATATAAACAATAAATTGGACTATTCACATCAACAATTGCGTATGTATAAAAAATATTTTAAGTCTCTTTTAAATTTCCCATGTTCATTTATTTTCTTGAGTTCTTTGGTCAATCCATTAAAGACATCCGAAGCCGCATGGCTTGTAAGGTTTAAGCCTCGCCTACTTCTAACCTTAAAATCAATTTTCAAATTGTTTGGTCTTCTTAGGCAATAATTTGGTACACTCGAGTTCTGCATGGTTTCCACTTGAGATTTAGTCTTTTTCTTATGTATCTTATAGATCAACTTGCATTGGTATTGCCAGATTTTTTATAGATAATATTTTGAAGTTTTTGTATGAAGATTCTGAATTAGTGTCGTAAGCGAGATCAAAAACACTTTTGATGGCCCGATTTTGTAATCTTTGCAGTCTGTCCTTGTTTTTATTCAAAGTACGCCCCCATATTGGATTCATATATAACTAGTTTACTAATTGCTATAATTTCGAAATGGATTCTGAAATATTCTTTTAGGGCCAAATAAAAGAAGTCTCATGTTATGAACCTTCAAATAAGGAACATAGGTATGCTGCCAAATTGATCCTTAATTCCGCGACAGCAATATTAAGGTTTTAGAAACTGCAACGTATAGGTAAAATTGAATGAATATTTCGATTGATTATTCAACATAGACATGTAAAATATACGTGTTGGTCGAAAACACTTTTTTTAACTGAAAATCACCCAATATCTAAACATACTTCAAAAGAAACTAACTAAATAGATATCAAATTTTTTCTGTATCAATCCGCACCAATTAAACTTGTTTATTGGCGAAATCTATATTTTGAATGAAACATGGTCGAAAGATCGGAAAATTTATACTGCTGTCGTAATTTGATTGGACTGATTGATTATTGGGATATTTTTCTAATTTACAATATCAACAAATGCTTCCACAGTAACGTTATAATAAAAACAAACAATATTTTTCAACATCGTAATAAATATAGTAGTAGGTAGGTATATAATAGAGTACTGAATTTTCACTAATTTTACCTAACAACCGTACGACGTGCAACTAAGTAACAATTACTCTCTGCATTTGATGATGGTACAGTGAAGCGAAACGAACGTCATATTATAGGAGTTAGATTTATTTAATCTTCAATTTCTCAAATCAATTTCCTAATATATTATCAATTTCATGATTTATGATAAGGAATATCATACAAATGAATATTGATAAATATATATATATATATATATATATATATATATATATATATATATATATATATATATATATATATATATGTTTATATATATCCATATTTTTCGTTGAACTCTTATTCAAAAATATTAAGATATTTTAATGTTTATTTAAACAAAAGGTATTTTCGAATTGAACACTCATCAAAAATTCACTTTAGGTACAATTCAAAATTTTCTTGACAATTGTTTCGGGTTGATAGCCCATTAGTCTTGAAAACACTTCTGACAACGGGTTAGCAGCCCGAAACAATTGTCGTAAGGAATATTTCCCGAATAGGAACATAGTTTTAAAATAGGAATTACCATGCAATTATCGAAGGGCTTTTTCGCTTTCTACAATGCAATTATCGTAAGTAATTGCACAAGTGCATCAAAATTACCGATAATATTGCATGACAGCGTGTTGTCAAAAAATTGCATTTTCATTTTTGGAGAAAGGGCCCGACACCGAATGTGGGTGCAGTTTTTCAAAGATAGCATGCTGGAATGCGAAATTATTCGGCTATTTTGATGCGGGGGCGTAATTTGGGGGAATATTTACTGGATAAACTTTCATCTTCGTTAGTAATTCATAAATTCTTAGCTTGTCATCAATAATCATAATAATATGAACTATGCTACTTAGTTCTATAGTGCAATTATCGCAGAGCTTTTTCGCTCTCTACAATGCAATTATCGCTGTCATTTTGCGATGATTGCATTTCATTTACAAGGGATTTTTGACAGGAGGGAACTATTCGCTGTAATTTTCGATAATTGCATTCCATTTACATGGGATTTTCGACAGGAGGGAAATATTCGCTTTAATTTTCGATAATTGCATTCCATTTACATGGGCATTTTGACAGGAGGGAAATATTCAAGTCAATTTGTAACGATAACTTGTAATTCGAAAATAATATTTAGGGATGGCATTCATCCCTAAAGAAAAAAGAGTATCCTATACTTATTTCCGTTCCTAAAAAAAAAACTTGCTGAAATAATGAAATCTGAGAAGTGCATTCAAATTCAAAACACGATATTACCATGCCAGTAGAGAATATTGATAAAGGGAGGTGCTCCAGAGGCAGCGAGGATCATAAAAATTATAATTCTCGATCTCCAGTGTTGTTTCCCAACCTGCGCATTCACCAATTTACGCGTGCATCTAAGAATCTGAGCAAATTGTTTAATAATAATCATTCTATATAAGGAACAACATTGTTCATTACTAAAAAAATCACAGGAAAATAGATTAATAAAGGAAACAAGCTTTAATTTTATACAAGCTCTATATAATATTGAATAAACTATTCGTTAGTAATTGCACAAGTGCATCAAAATAACCGATAATTTTGCATGACAGCGTGTTGTCAAAAAACTGCATGAGTTCATTTTCATTTTTAATGAAAATGACCGAATGCAGTTTTTCAAAGACAACACGCTGGAATGCGAAATTATCCGGTTATTTTGATGCACGAGTGTAATTTGGGGGAATATTTCCCGAATAAACTTTCAACTTGTCAAACTGACGTAAGTAATTCATAAATTCTCAGCTTGTCATCAAAAAACCTAATATGAACTATGCTACTATGCAATTATCGGTCTACAATGCAATTTTCGCAAGGCTCTTTCGCTTTCTACAATGCAATTATCGCTGTAATTTTCGATAATTGCATTCTATTTACAAGGGATTTTTGACAGGAGGGAAATATTCGAAGAAATTGACTTGCATATAAACAGGGTGTTTGACACATGAACTGTCAAAATTTTTTGGGTAAAAGAACTATTTTTTAAATAATTCTCTAATGTATGCTTATTCAAATAATTGATGTTTCATTCAATTGACAGTACCAAAATGTCATACGAGATTTTTTATTTCACAAATTTGGTAATTTTGTACTACAGAACAGTTAGGTATTGAATTGAAGTTAATAGTTTAACTTTTGTTCAAATAAGTGATCATGAAAATAAAATTTTTTTTCTCACCAATTCCGAACGATTTTCGCCCTTCTCACGGAATATCCGTAAGCAGATATTTTTTTTTAACAATAAGTAGCATACCGTTAGAAAGGTCATCAAGTGGAGAAGTTCTCGAATTAAAATGAAGCTCTCATTTGTGGTTACGTTTTTCGACATTGAATTTGGTTGGAGATTTTACCAAATAAAATCACTGATTTTCTGGAATGTCTCTTTGTTAGCATACATTACAGAATATTTTTAAACAAATGGTACATTTTATACCGGCATTAATAAAAAAACAGTGGGTGAAGGTGGGGTTTTGGGTAATTTGAGAAAACAAAATTAAAAAACTCTATCGCAGCGAGTTACATTAGAGAAGCAGGTTTTTATAACGTATCCAGTTCAAAAAATCTATTCATTCATTCATGATTTTTGTTTCAAATCCAAAAAAAAATTGCCCTCTAATGTGTAAACAATATTTACTTAATCCCCGGAGGGCCAGCCCCTCGATCAATTCGTCCCGAAACTAATCGCATCCAAGATATCATACGAAACTACGAACTTACAAACTTTCAACACTATTGCTACAAAATTGGGCCCTTCATCGCTTGAACAAGAATTATTTCTTCCTTTGGGGGTCAACCCCCCAACCAATGCACATCGGAATGAATTCTATACAAGATATCATACGAAACCTACTATCATACCCACCTACAAAATTTCAACCCTATGATCCCAAAATTGCGCCTTCTATCGTGTAAACAAGATTTATTTTCTCCCTTGGGGGTCAACCCCCAACCAATTCTCACCAAAACCAATTCAATCCAATATATCATAATAAAGTACTCACAAACTTTCAATCCTATTGCTTCAAAATAAGGCCTTCATCATGTGAACAAGATTTATTTCTTCCCCCAGGGGGCCAACCCCACAACCAATTCGAACCAAAACTGAACATCATTCCTACCCTATTGCTACCAAATTGCACCTTCTGTCAGAGAAACAAGAATTATTTCCCCCCTAAGGGGTTGACCCCCCAACCAATTCGATCCAAAATCAATCCCATTCAAAATATCATACGCAACTACCTATTTACAAACTTTCAATCCTATTGGTTCAAAATTGCGCCCTTTATCGTGTAAACAACGCTAAAATATATAAGCTTATACATACATACATATTAACATATATATATATATATATATATATATATATATATATATATATATATATATATATATATATATATATATATATATATATTTATATATATATATATTTGGGTTTCTTGTTCTTGAGTTTTTAGTGCTTATTGAACTATAGATGAAAGTATTTGTTATCAAAAATTTTCCGTTTACTTCTTAGACATACACGTGTTTCGGTCTGGTTTGACATTTTTCAATGTCTTCAACTTTGATATTAGATGGGAAGGAAACCACAGAAACCTTCACCCACGTAATGTACAAAATAGGTTTGAAATATTTGATTGTTGTCTTTAAAAAGACATTACTTGTAATTTTGGAGATCACATCTCCATCTAAAAAGATGAGTTGTTATGGTTAGAGTTTGTTTGTTGAATTATTTTGTTTTGATTTATGTTGTTTCTCATCTTCTTAGATAAAATCTAAACATCTAGAATTTTCAACTTTTCTGAAAAGAAAGCATAGTTTAGAACATGTGATCTCCAAAATTACAAGTAATGTCTTTTTAAAGACAACAAGCAAATAGTTTAAACCTATTTGTACATTACGTGGGTGAAGGTTTCTGTGGTTCCCTTCCCATCTTATATCAACAGACCTGTCTGTTGATATTGGACTAAATAGCACGTAATTAATAACTGAAGACGGCCACAGCCGCAAATAGAAATTTTTGAAAAAAAGATAAATAGTACCCTATTCTTTGACTCTTCAAAATCAAAATAATTTGAACCTATTTCGAACTTAACGTGGATAAAGGTTTCTGTGGTTTCCCATACCATCTGATAATAACAGATTTAAATGTCAATATTGGACTGAATAGCACATAACAAATAACAAAGAACGGCCACAGCCGAAAAATTTTGGTGAAACATAGTAGTCTTTTTCTATTCAAATTTTTTACCAAATCAATAAATGTCAAAGAAATTTCAATTTTTTCAAAAGTCTTGATAAAGCCACGAATGCCGTGGCGAAACGTCAACTTTTTGATAAAATCGGGTTTTTTAAGATTCGAAAAGCCTGTTATTGCTAATAGTTATCAAGAGATTAGAAATAGTTCACAGGCAACAACAATACGAATAAATAATTATATATATATATATATATATATATATATATATATATATATATACATATATATATAATCTCTTGATAATTATTAGCAATAACAGGCTGGTTGAATCTTAAAAAACTCGATTTTATTAAAGAGTTGACGTTTTACTTCGATATTCTTAATTGAATTTTGTCTTCCGTATCAGAGGATTTTGTTTGTTGTACTATTTTCATCTTCAAATTTTCAATACAATGCTTTGCTACGCCGTTCTGATGAGGACCAAAGAGTCCGAAACACGTGTCAACGGCTGCTTCCATATAAACGTACTATACCGATAATTTTACTCCACATCTTTAATGTTTTCCCATGACTCATTTCTTTGTTGTTAGATAAATAATACCCTATTATTTTTATTTTCAAACATTACGTAGGTAAAGGTTTCTTTGGTTTATCTTACCATCTAATCATAACATTTTTGAATGTTAATATTAGACTGAATAGTATATAATAAATAACTAGCAAGACAAAGCAGCCTTATTTTTTCAATTTTTTCACATCAATAAATGTCAAAGAAATTTCAATTAAGAATATCGAAGTAAAACGTCAACTCTTTAATAAAATCGAGTTTTTTAAGATTCAACCAGCCTGTTATTGCTAATAATTATCAAGAGATTAAAAATAGATCACAGGCAACAACAATTCAAATAAATAATTAAATATTGCAAGCTGAAAATATGGCAATGATCCCAAACTTAAACTGAGAGTTTCAAGGTTTTTATAAACTGTAAGTAACTTTTTTTAAAAAGATTTGAAATTCTAAAATAAATAAAAAAATTTCATTAAAAACGGCTACTTCCATATAAACGAACTATACCGATAATTTTGCTCTACCTATTTAATATTTTCCCGCGAACTAATTTCTTTGTTATTGTTTATTTACTCGTTCTTGAGTTCTCGCGGATAGCATTAATCGCCTCCGTGGCAAAGTTTGACCAAATCTCCCATACCGGAGAGTTCAAACAATAAACCACAATGAGGGTGATTGTCTTCCGTATCAGAGGATTTTGTTTGTGTACTATTTTCATCTTCAAATTTTCAATACAATGCTTTGCTACGCCGTTCTGATGAGGACCAAAGAGTCCGAAACACGTGTCAACGGCTGCTTCCATATAAACGTACTATACCGATAATTTTACTCCACATCTTTAATGTTTCCCCATGACTCATTTCTTTGTTGTTAGATAAATAATACCCTATTATTTTTATTTTCATTCATTACGTAGGTTCAGGTTTCTTTGGTTTCTTTTACCTTCTAATCTTATCCTTTTTGAATGTTAATTTTAGTCTGATTAGTATATAATAAATAACTAGCAAGACAAAGCAGCCTTATTTTTTCAATTTTTTCACATCAATAAATGTAAAAGAAATTTCAATTAAGAATATCGATGTAAAACTTTAACTCTTTATTAAAATCTAGTTTTTTAAGATTAAACCAGCCTGTTATTGCATATAATTATATAGAGATTAAAAAATAGATCACAGGCAACAACAATTCGAATACATATATATATATATATATATATATATATATATATATATATATATATATATATATATATATATATATATATATATATATATACATATATATATATATATATATATATATATAAAGAGAGAGAGAGATATATATTTGAGTTTTTGGCGCCAAACATCATATAAAGTCTTGACACGAAAAACAATCTTGGTCCCAGGTCCAACGTTGCTAATCGCACACATTTTAATAAGCAGGTTTTCAAAGTGAAAACCTGCTAAAAAACATATCTCCTTAACCGTGACTCTTAGGATAAGCATGGAAAGTAGCAAAAGACCCTAACAATATCCCAAAAAATGTTGACGGTTCATGTATATATATATATATATATATATATATATATATATATATATATATATATATATATATTACTGTTTCGAATGCATTACATCCTATATCATTACCATGCATTGACGAAACGTTGTCGCTCCGGTTTTCGAAAATGAATGAAATAATAAATAGTTTCCATTGGTGGTTACTACAATAATATCTACTAGTGACCACACAGTGGTCGAAATTCGAACTTAATTCGTTAAATATGGTTTATTGAATTTTCAAGTTTCAATTTTATGCGTTCGACACTATCAGTGTGAACGAAAACAATTATTATATTAAATGGCGAATGCGCGGGAGTAGCTAAATTAGGAAAATATGCCAATTCTGACACAAATAAGCGCAATATACTCTCGTGTATTAATATGGAGACTAAGGTATGCATGTATTTATTATTGTATCACACACACACACACACACACACACACACACACACACACACACACACACACACACACACAGAACTGAATGTCATGTATTTAAGATTGAAGATTATCTTACCAGCTTCCTCTGGCTCGCCATATAGTTCCATATTTTCATGGAACGTTCGTCTCTAGAAATGTAAATCGTTCCGTTTCTGAGTAGAAGATAAATTTTATGCCATTTTCCGTCTTGCCTGAGATGAACTGTACTGAATACGGTAGGAATCGAACCCTCATCATACAAATACTGAAAAAAAGTATATCTATGAACTATATCATTAAAATATATTAAAAATTTTTTATTCAAAATTGAGTTCTTATTGAACGTAAGACAATTCAACCCATATGATAACCTGAAAGGACATTAGTTACATTATGTCCATACAGTCAGATATGAATAATATTATAACACTGAAAAAAAATCATTTTATATCAATTTTACATGCAAGCTCAAAATTCGATCATCAACTGAATTTTCTTGTCGAATCCTATATATAATAAGACGAACAAGGATAGTTTGAAACTTTTTTCTGTATATGGTTTGTGAATGATAGAATTTATTCAATTTTGCAGAGTATAATTCACTCACGATATCAGTTTTTCTCCATCACGTCATATTTCTTAGATAAACATCAGAACCAAAAGCAGAACTGGTGAACAAAGATATAAAGAAAATGAAAGAAGGATACTCATTCAGAACCCTGGAACTCATTATTGTAATATGCAGATATGGACATGAGCTCAGAATTGAATCTTTATATTAAATCAATATATTTTCAACTTGTATCTTTTCACTCGTGAGCAGAAGAGCTCCATCACTTAGGTTGTATTTTTCGATCGAAATGCATCGCGTCGAGAATAGATTGAATTATATTTTGAAAAATCACGCTTGAATAGCAAACCGAATTAAAAAGTAGAAAAATAATTTGATCAAAAAACAATTCGCGAAGTGCATCGTGGTTGAGGAAAAGAGTAGAAACCAACGAAGAAACGTACATCAACATCAACTCAATGTACGTTAATATATATATATATATATATATATATATATATATATATATATATATATATATATATATATATATATATATATATATATATATATATATATATATATATATATATATATATATATATATATATATATATATATATATATATATATATATATGTATATATATATATATATATATATATATATATATATATATACATAGAAATATACATATAGATAATATATATATATATATATATATAATATATATATATATAGATATATAATATATATATATTATATATATATATATATATATATGTTGTATATATATATATATATATATTATAATATATATATACATATAGATATATACATATAGATATATATATATATATATATATATATATATATATACAGGGTTATTCAAATTCAAGTCTATGAATGAGAATTTCTATAACGGTAAGAGATGGGGGGGCGGTTGAACCTGGGCAAAGTAGCATCTTTCAGAGGTCAATTATATGGATTTAAAAAACTCTGATCTAACTTTTTCAGTTCTGGACTTATAAAGGAAAAATAGAACATTTCAAAATTCTTCTTTTGCCCATATCCTTTTATTTTAGGAATTTTTTTCAAACAAACTGTTACTTTGCCATTGCAACTTTTTGTAGGCTATCCTAATATCTGAATGAAAATTATATACAGGGTATCGTATAAATAAGGCCACCCTCAACTTTTAATTTTCTAATACGGACCTGTATTTTTTATTGCATTT
Organism: Cynegetis impunctata; assembly: GCA_030704885.1. Classification (NCBI taxonomy): domain Eukaryota; kingdom Metazoa; phylum Arthropoda; class Insecta; order Coleoptera; family Coccinellidae; genus Cynegetis; species Cynegetis impunctata. The sequence continues at coordinate 279,406 of JARQZK010000757.1, forward strand.
TTTTAATGCCAAGAGTCATGTATTTTGGAAATATTGAACTATAGCCAGTAAAATTTCAAATTTCTTTTTTTATTCAGCTCTTATTTAAAAAAATATCATAGTAGAAGGTATGAAATGCCAAGTATTAGTTCAATATTTCCTAAACACATTATTTAGATAAAATATTAAAACTCAATATAAAACAAGACTCTTGGTATTTGAAAAAATGCAATAAAAAATACAGGTCCTCATTTGAAAATTAAAAGTTGACCAATGTGTACGATACCCTGTTTATACGTTTTATTCAAATATTTGTAAAGGCAACAAAAAGTTGCTAAAATTTTTAAAAAATCTTCGTAAAATAAAAAGTTACCTTTAAGCAAAAGAAGAAATTAGAAATTTTCGATTTTTCCTGTATAACTCCAAAACTGAAGAAGCTAGGTCAGCTTTTCTAAATTCATATAATTAACCTCTGAAAAACGTTACTTTGCCCCCGTTTAACCAACCCTCTATCTCTTACCGTTATCGAAATCCCCATGCATAGACTCAAATTGGAATAGCCCTGTATGTATGTATATATATATATATATATATATATATATATATATATATATATATATATATATATATATATATATATATATATATATATATATATATATATATAGGGTGGGCCATCCATAACTTTCCACCCCGAATTTTGAGCTTTGGAATAGAATAACGAAAAAACGCTCGGACAGGTCAAATTTTGTTGAAAGGGGGACAAATGAGGGTGTTCAAATGAGTTTGATATCACTACCCCTCTAGCCGCAACCCCTAACAGCTCTCATTTTTGAATAGGAAAAAGGGGTCGAGCAGCACCTTGTTGGAAAGGCAATTCAATTTCCTGCATGAGTGTATTTTTTTTCATCGCTTATTGATTATTATACAGAGTGACTCAGTATTGCATCAATAACTTTCACACGCCGAATTTGGATCTTTGAGATGGAAAAAACGCTCGAACGGGTCAAATTTTGTTGAAAGGGGGACAAATAAGGGTGTTCAAATGAGTTTGATATCACTACACCCCTCTAGCCGCAACCCCTAACAGCTTTCATTTTTTTTTCAAGTCTGAAATAACTGAATGAATTCTCATTTTCAAACAGCTTCTCCATCTCAATATCAACGAAATCTGTTATCGCCGCCTTTTTTTTGCAATTTCTCGATCACTACGCGTATGCCAAACATATGTTGAAAATGCTGAAACCGAGACAATAACTGAAAACGTGAAAACAATAATATTTACAAAGTAAATCGTGCGCTTTCGTTTAAATTGAAATAATTGCTGTTAGGGTAGCGGCTAGAAGGGTAGTGATATCGAATTCATTTTTTGACCCGTCCGAGCGTTTCCATCTCAAAGATCCAAATTCGGCGTGTGGAAGTTATTAATGCAATACTGAGTCACTCTGTATAATAATAAAGCGATGAAAAAAAACTCATGCAGGAAATTGAATTGCCTTTCCAACAATGTGCTGCTCGACCCCTTTTCCCTATTCAAAAATGAGAGCTGTTAGGGGTTGCGGCTAGAGGGGTAGTGATATCAAACTCATTTGAACACCTTTATTTGCCCCCTTTCAACAAAATTTGACCTGTACGAGCGTTTTTTCGTTATTCCATCACAAAGCTCAAAATTCGACGTGTGAAAGTTATTGATGCAATACTGAGTCACTCTGAATAATAATTAATAGGCGATGAAAAAAAAATACACTCATGCAGGAAATTGAATTGCCTTTCCAACAAGGTGCTGCTTGACCCCTTTTCCCTATTCAAAAATGTAAGCTGTTAGTGGTTGCGGCTAGAGGGGTAGTGATATCAAACTCATTTGAACACCATTATTTGTCCCCCTTTCAACAAAATTTGACCTGTCCGAGCGTTTTTTCATTATTCCATCACAAAGCTCAAAATTCGGGGTGGAAAATTATGGACAGCTCACCCTGTATATATATATATATATATATATATATATATATATATATATATATATATATATATATATATATATATATATATATATATATATATATATATATATATATATATTTATATATATATATATATATATATATATATATATATATATATATATATATATATATATATATAGGGGAGAACAATAACAACGAAGAAAACCAGGCAATTTAGCGTAATGCCTCAGAGTATAGAATAAATCCAGATAATGTTATTTTAACGGTTTCTGTGTACCGAAGTCAGCACAGAAATTATCAATATTCTATACCTACTTACCGCTAAATAAGTCTCCAGTTTCCTACGGAAGTATTTGCTATGATCAACTACCACGTTGAGCGTCTCAAAATATCTCTAAATGGAGAAAACGAAAAATGAATGAGAAAATGAAGTGATCGTATTATATGCGATGATAACTGAGAATACAGAATATTTTTCCTAGAGAAATAACATGGAAGATATATCAATAAAAACAACAATATTTCAATTGGGAGCAAATTTATCGACAATGGAAGGTACATTAGCAATAATTGAATAAAGGAGTTTTCCAACTGCGATTTGAACTATTATAATATCTATATGTATATGTATATATATGTATATATATATATATATATATATATATATATATATATATATATATATATATATAAACCACTGAATGTTATTGGTTTTTTCCAGCAATCGGCTCTCGAAGTTTGCCGGTATTTCATATATACATACATTCGAGGCTGTGCTGAGCTTTAACGGGCCCCAGGAAACATCTGTCCAAGGACGCCTTCTCTTTTATTTTCATATGGTTCAGTCCAATAAAATGCGATTGAAATAATAGCCTTTTTCATAATTTTATCAACTACACAGTAAAGTAAACACTGAGTTAGTAGAAAAAAACATTTACAAAAAGTATTGCAAAAACGGAAACGTATATTGTGATTTATGATCTAATTTACATGACCATATAATTTTACTACTACTATTTTATCAGGCTTTTTCTAGAAAATTATAAAATTGAACATATCATACTAGTTAATGGATAAAGCGCTAACAAGTACCTAATTGAAGTATCTTAGCAATCAAGAAGGAAAATTGATTGTTTGCAATCAATTATTATTTAGTAATTAGTAAATTTACTCATAAATCGACAAACACAAAACACATACATATGTATATGTGTATATATATATATATATATATATATATACAGTATGGTGCGAATGAAAGGAATAAATTCGTTATTTCGTAAACCGGCGACTTTAAGGAAAAATCCTGAAACCCGTCGATTTTTATTTTAAAACGGGCTATTCGTAAGGATACCTTTCTATTTTTGACGTCATCTATGCGAGCGTGATGACGTCATCGATAAAAATTTTAAATGGAAATATGGGTGTTGTAATACATTATTTGAAAGGTCTTTTGAATACCTATTCAGCCATATCAATATGTACAGTAATTGTTTTTTGTATTTGTTTAAAAAATTAATAAAATTTTATTATTACAATAAATATTTAATATGTATTACTCATTAAATACAACGAAACCTAAATTAAGTGCTCAAATTGTTTACCTTCAGCTAAAATACAATGAGAAAGACGTGCCGCGAACTCTTCTCGAACCTTCTCTATAACTTCCGGAGTTATTTGTGCAACCACATTACGTATACTTTCTTTGAGTTCATTGATATTTTGTGGTTTATTTTGGTACACTTTGCTTCTCAAGTATCCGCATAAAAAAAACAAGAGGAGTCAAATCAGGTGACCTAGGCGGCCATTCTATTGTTCCTCTTCGACCTATCCATCGATTTGGAAAGACGCTGTTCAAATAGTTGCGCACCAAGACAGCAGTGTGGAGGCGCACCATCTTGCTGCAGCCATAAATCATTTCTGTTTGGAAACAGCCGGTTCAATTCGGGTAGCAAGAAGTTTTGAATAAATTCAAAATATCGAGGACCTGTTAAGGTTTCTTCGAAAAAGTTTGGTCCAATAATCCTATCATCTATTATTCCCGCCCAAACATTAACTGTCTCTGGGTATTGAGTACGGTATTCTTGCATCCAGTGTGGATTTTCCGTATCCCAGTACCGATAAGTTTGACGATTGACATGACCGTTCAGTAGAAATGTAGGCTTCATCCGAGTAAAGAACCTTTTTAAAAACTCGGATCTCTGTTATTTTGTTCCATCATAATTTTTTAAAAAATCAATTCGTTTATCAAAATCATCTTCCATAAGCCTCTTGTACTAAAACTTACTTTGTAGGGATGCCACTTTTCCCCCTTTTTAGCTTTCTTATGAACTGTTGTATTGGGTCATGTCATTATCTAATGCTACTTGCCATGAACTGGTTTGGGGGATTATCTTGAAAGGCTAACAGAACATCTAGTTGTTTGGGGTTTTCTGATATTGGTTTTCTTACTACCTTTAGGGAGGTCTAATGACATGGCCCGTTTCTCTGAATTTCTTCCCCTTAATTTTGCTTATCGTGGATGTTGGGGAATTGGTTCTAGGTTGGAGTTTTATTCTTAAAAATAAACGTACATAACTTCTTTCTGCGTACCGTGCTTTTTACCCATAACCAATCATTATTAAAATTTTTCCATTATTTGCGTTTTCAGTCAGCTCATGTTGATAGAATAGCAAAGAACTTTTTTTGAATTCGTCTAATACAATAATACTATCATCACTTGACAGAAAGTTAATTATTGTTCGAAGTGTCATGTTGATGTTGATACGGTAACTAGATTTTTAAAAAAGGTAAAAACTGAAATTTTTTTATTATTTTTAACAAATATAAAAATCAATTACTTGTACATATTGATGGCTGAATAGATATTCAAAAGACCTTTCAAATAATATATTACAACACCCCATTTCCATTTAAAAAATTTTAGCGATGACGTCATCACGCCGCGTAGATGACGTCAAAAATAGAAAGGTATTCTTACGAATAAGCCCGTTTTAAAAAATAAAAATCGGACGGGTTTCAGGATTTTTCCTTAAAGTCGCCGCGGTTTACGAAATAAAGAATTTATTCCTTTCATTTGCCCATACTGTATATATATATATATATATATATATATATAAATATATATATATATATTATATATATATAATATATATATACTACTGAACAACAGAAAAAATATCCAGTAACAATTAAACAATCACAATGAAAACTGAATTTTAATTTACTAAAAGAATTTACTGAAAATAATATTTTTGGGGAAATAGTAAAATTTTTGTTACCATCGACACGAACAAAATGTCCTGATTAAATAGAAACACACACACGCAACAAATGAGGCCATAAATACATAAAGCAACTTAAAATTTAATATAATTGTGAAAATTGAACATATTTTCAATCAATACTATCAAAACGGGAAGACCCTCGGACAATTTTCGTGCAACGCCACGAATACACAAACTTGGCGATTCAACAATCAAAATACTTAAAATAATATATACATTTAAATTTCAATGCACATATCTATTGGGGAATACTCATATAAAAAAACACAAAAAACTGCTTTCTGCAGACCCATATTCAGAGACAGACAGTTCTTAATCATATACGTCTCCGTTTACAGTGTGAAAATTTCCGTTCAAAAAGGCCTTGACAAACTTTATAAATTAATAAATATATATATATATATATATTATATATATATATATATATAATATATATATATATATTATATATCAGGGTGTTCATTTTTTAAAAGTGTCCCCCCTCAAGTACTCAACAACGAATAAGAATTTGTGAAAACACATGGGGAATCAAATAAAGTTTAAAACTTGGCTTGATTATACAAAAATTCGTATAATCTACTCGACATATGTTTCGAGCTACTAACGACGAACCCATTATTAAGAGTTTACAACTAGAAAATGTAACAATCTGTCTATATTTATAACTTCTTCAATGAGGGATATTCTAAGGTCTAATTGGTCATTAGTGATGTGTAAGTTACTGTAGCTCGCCAACTTAAGCTCGAAAGCTTCTAATCCTACTCAAAGGAGCCCAATTACTTTTATTCGTACTTGGATTTAGTCAACCTATTGCAGATCTTGTGGCTTAGTCGGAAAGAATTTTTGATAATCTACAACGACATTCTTAATAGTTGGATTAGTAGCCTGAAACATATGTCGAGTAAATAATACCAATTTTGTTCTACGTCATTTGATTCATAATTTTGACAAATTAAAAAGTTAGTTCAGTAATTTCATAGTAACGTTCTTAATTGCATTTTCAAGGCTATACTTATTCAAGTGAAATGCTTTCATTTCTTTGTTTTCCAAATGCACTTTAACGTGTAGTGTCGTTAGCTCGAGCATGACCTCTACATGGACGGAAATAGTTGCGCTTGGCCGGCAGGCCACTAGGATCCTACTTTTGTTGGTACTCTTGCATTTTGTCAGAACACAATCCATAGACTTAGAACTTGATCATGTAGGTTTCCCACAATCCCACCTAAATTAGCATCACCTTGGTTGAACTGATCGTTATAAAATGGTCATACATTCCATATTAAAACTGTTTTCGAGAGAGTAACAGAGATTATGGGCTAAATACAAGGGGTGGATCACTTCGTCAACAATGTCAAGAAGCATGCAACTACACCAAGGGGTCTGCAACTACACCAAAGGGTCTGCAACTACACCAAGGGGTCTGCAATTACCTACAATAAACGGTGTGCAACTACTCCAATGGGTGTGCAATTACACCCAGGGGTATGCAACTACCTATACCAAAGGATGTGCAACTACACCAATGGGTGTGCAACTACACCAAAGGGTCTGCAACTACACCAAGGGGTCTGAAATTACCTACACCAAGGGGTCTGCAATTACCTACACTAAAGGGTCTGCAACTACAACAATCGGTGTGCAACTATACCAATCGGTGTGCAACTATACCAAGCGGTGTGAAACTACACCAAAGGGTGTGCAACTATATCACGGGGTGCATCAATCAACCATAGCTTCATACGTATTTATGAACTCGTACTATTCATAACTAGAGCACTTTGAGTTATACATAAAAATTTTTTTTTCAAAAATCACTGATTCGCGCGATAAACGATCGTAATATAAGTTTTTTACATACAAGGATTTATAGCGACTATGAAATTGTGCGAATTGAAATATTCAATGCAGCGGTGACAAGTCTCTCATCAGTATTGAAACTAGTATCATGGAAGGAAGACGCAAAAGTCTACTACTAGCGCTGCTTCTTAATCGCAAGAGAAGAACTGAAAAAAAGAGGGCCCAAAGCAAAAATCTGCATTTTTGAGTTCATCCCTTGTTACAAAGAAAATACGCAGATGTAGCTTTCTGTACGCTGTTCGAACAATTATCTTAGCATGAGGAGATATTTTACAATTACTTCGGAATGAGCCCAGATACATTTAATTTGCTGGAAGAGCGCTTATTGGAATCTATATGGAAAGTGTGCATGCTTGCAACGCTTCGCAAATGATACAGAACAAATTTCGGCAATATTCGGCGACTCATGTGAAAATATGCAGACTTCATTTTTGACCGAAATGGCGGCAAAAAATGGCGCGATTTTAGTAGAAGAAATCACGTGTTCTGGTGATATTGCGTCGGCGCTACCATACTTTTTATGGTATCGCTTATGTGTGAAAGCGGCTAATCGATTAATACGTAAATTTGGTCTAAAGCAGTATTATGACCATTTATCGAGGGCTATATATGGTAATGATATCGCCCAGTATGCAAACGCCCTTAAGCTTCTATTTCTATCTCATTGTGAAAAAAAACGACAATTCTAACATTCCACGCTTCTTTGTTTCCAACAAACCTGCCCCTACACACGGACGTTGATGTCTTAACACATCAACGTGCATCCAAGAACATGCAACCAATAACGTTAATGTGGATTTAAAAATACTCACGTTTTTGAATGCACACTCCGGATGAACGCCGCGTTAATGTTTTCTGAATCGCTTGAATTTTTGAATGCGCATTCAAATGAACACGTGCATCTCTCAACGTGTGGAGGCGATTCACCGATGTTCGTGCATTCTTAAAACAGTGATTGCGGTTAATCTTTATTTTTATTTCAATTTTTCTTTTCAAGAGCATAAATACACGCCACTGTCACAAGAGCTAAACATTCTTCTTCGAACAAAACTATGGTTTCGTTCGAACGTGTGTACGCAATCTGCTTGCGCGTTTTTGGATGCACGTTGATGTATTAACACATCAACGTCAGTGTGCAGCCCGCTTATATGGATTATCACATGGACACTGACATTCGAAGGTTATTCTCCAAGTGTTTCTATGAGTGTAATCTAAGCATTCAGGAAATAATACAAGAAGTGTCCTTGCTTTGAGTGAAGGAGAATAGTTAATTAAAGAATTAAATTTAAACATTGATTGGAGGCTTAAGAATTTGAAATAATAAAAAGATGTGGAATATTATCTCTAACTTATAGTATACGTTTCCCTATTTGTATTTAATAGAATATGAAGAATATAAGAGAAAGTTATTACAATTCAATTCCGCTGATACTGACTATGTTACTGCGAATAATGTTGCTTCAAGGCCTAGCTACCTCGCGAGTTGTTGTACTTGACTTAACCTTTTCATAAACAAATCGTACTTAGTTATCAGTCGTTATGATTTAGACGGTTGTGCAAACGGTCGGTGCCGAGTTCGAATCCCGGGTATGATATGGATGTTTGTACATGAGTTCCATTCCTCCACAATAGTTTCGTGCGCGATAAGTATCCAGAACCGATTTCCAACTGGTTTAGAACTAATTCGCGATTGACATAGTACGCATGCTCGGTTCTGAATCGGTTCCGAATTATTTTGATCCACGAACGATTTTAGAATTAGTTTAGGGAAATGTCAAGTTACCGTAGTTATTTATCGAATTAGACTTGCGCACCCACGATTGTTTGATTACGTGACTTGAGCAGTACGGTTATATGGTTGAATTATAAAATATTCGTGAAGGCGCAAGTCTCGAACTGAAAATTCCACGAAAAACGTCGAAGAAGCAGGTTACGTTCGCTTTGGCTCACGTATTTCTGCATTCACAGGAACAACATGATAACCTTAAATATCGGATATATAATATATCATGTCCCGCAGAGCGGAAGAAGCGGCAGAAATATACACACAACTAAAAAGACAGGCAATAAACATCGGACTAGAGATAAATGCACAAAAGACAAAAGTACTAACCCAGTCAAGAACAAGAGAAAACGAAAACCATCCTAGATTGGGCGACAACTTGGAGGCGGTGCAGAGCTTCAGATACTTAGGGATTGAACTCAACACCGAAGGATCAGAAGAATCGGAGATACAAAACCGAACAATATTGGCGAACAGAGCCTACTTCACTCTGTCTCATATATTCCGCTCCAAAACCATACACAGAAAATCTATAATCAGAATATATAAAACCATCATAAGACCGTTATTGTGTTTTATGGATGCGAGATATGGGTCATGACAGAGCAAAGAATAAACTAGAGGTGTTCGAAAGAAGAATATTAAGACGAATCTTCGGGCCAATGAGGGAAAACGAGATATGGAGAAGGTGGAGATTCACTATTCCCACCGAGGGTTCCTTTGGGCATGCCCAGAAGTTGAAAAACATCAAAATTTACTCTGAAAACGTGATCGCATATTGTCTGCCGTTTTAATATCTTAAAATATATAATTTTTTCATATAAAAATTTAATGGCAGACACTTCTTCCGGTTACTACTATAATTATTTATAGAATTTCAAAGCAGCAAAGCTAAAAATGATGTATAATATAATTTATATTATTATTACATACAAATATTCAAAAAAAAAACAGATAGATAGTTCGGTTCGGACATCCAGGCAGACACATAATACTTTCTCAGTCGTGCTAATAGTAGGAACCAAAAGAAGTGTTTGCCATTAAATTTTTACATAAAAAAAATCATATATTTTAAGATATTAAAACGGAAGACATTCTGCGATCACGTTTTCAGAGTAAATTTTGATGTTTTTCGACTTCTGGGCACGACCAAAGGATCCCTTGATGGGAATAGTGAATCCCCACTTCACCTACGGCAGGTGAAATAGTATACCTATAGGTCAAGCTACAGAGATTTTTTCATGTAAAAAGTGTTAAAAGAAAACCAGCTTCGCCATTGTTTGTAAAATAGTTCCACATGATATAGTGATATGTTTTTCACTCGACTTTATTATTTATATCTTTGTTATTAACAATTTTATGCAAAAAATTTTTTTTAGTTTTTTGCTTATAAAATTGAAACTGTCACAGTAATCGTGATGGTGTCAATAGACTTATTGTAGAAAATGAAAAGACGAAAAAAGTGAGAGGTCCGACGACTCGATCAGACCCTTAGTCTAAGGAAAATTGGAAAAAACCATTTATTCCACGAGCGGGAATTCCGCAAGGATCGATTCTCGCTCCCCTCCTTTATCTCATTTTCACATACGATATTCCCCATCCTTTAAATATAGATACACAGATTTCGCTTTTTTGCAGATGACACGGCGATATGGACCACGGCGAGGACGTCGACACTATGCAACCGCATAGCGCAGGGCCACCTAGACCGGATCAGTACGTGGGCGAGCAAATGGAGAATAACACCTAACCCAAGTAAAACACAAACAATACTTTTCCATCACCCAAATTACACTCGAACACGTAAATTCAACAAAAACGACGTCCGACTAAGGTTATGGGGTGAAAATCTCGAACTGCAAGAGGACATTATTTACTTGGGAGTCACATTCAATCAACACAACAATTGGAAATCCGATCTTCAAAACACACTCAAAAAATTCCGAAACAGATCTAACATTCTATATGCAGAATTATATATAGGCAGAATTCGAGGATGTAATCCTCAAACTCTGTTAAACACTTATAAAACGTTCATAAGACCAGTAGTAGCATATAGATCGTTACTCTATTCGACTCTACCTCACAGGTACGTCCGACAGTTGGAGAGCTGCGAAAGAGCAATCTGCCGTAGTATTTTCCGTCTAGACAGACGTTATCCGTCACACCTAGTACACGATCACGTAAACATTCCCCCCATTTTCGAACAACTCCAAAATCTCCAAGCTCGATACGCCCAACGTACATTGCACGGTCCCAACATCGAAGCCCGATCGACGCTCATGACGCCGTGGCACCGTCGACGAAGAGTTCTCTGCAGAAGGCCGAAGAAAAGGTTTCCTTTCCCTCCTTCCAGAATCCTCCAAGTGCTTCAGGACCCTCCTGATGAAGTCCTCGACCACCTAGAGGACATACCACTCCTAATCCGCTGACCCGAAAAAGTGCGCGAAACGTCGATAGTGCGAGTAGTGCCGAAAGTGCGAGTAGTGTCGACAGTGCGCGAAAAGTCAATCCGCTCCGAAAAACCGAGTGCGGTTCGGTTAGTGCGCGAAACGTCAGCAAATGTATCTATTGTCAAACCATTTTTATAAATCATATATAATAAAGTTAAGAATATCAGTACATTGCGTAGGTAAAGGTTTTCTGTGGTTTCCCTTACCATCTAATGTCAGTTGAAATATATTGACCTTGGACCGAATGGCACGTAATTAGCAAAAAAGTCGGCCACAGCCGCATTCCCCCAAAGTTAGGAAATTAGGTTTTTTTTATTAATATTGTAAATGATAGAGAATTAATTAAGTAAAGCCAGGTTTGAAGAAGGTTGCAAAACCTTATAACTTCCCACAATAAAATATTTAGCTAGATAACAAAATGTACCCCATCCCCCCAGAATCTTGAATAAACGTATTTTGATTGATTGATTGATGTATATCAATTTTTAAAGCGAATGGAGCATTCTGGTGAAGTTAAACCAATGAATGATAAACGAGTCTTATATTGGTCTCGAAATTAGATTATCCATATATAAATGTGATTATATAATACTTCTTATATTTTGCAGAAAATTGTTTTTAGTTTCCATCCTCAACTTTTCGGTTAAAGAAACTAATAACGTATTGTGTCATCAATAGGCAGAGAATGATTTTGCAATATGTAAGTAGCGTGCATAAGAGAGAACATTTCACGAAGATAAATATCGCTCGCAAGAAATGAAACCAGCTTTCACTGAAATATAACCGAATTTGGTAATACGTAACCAAATGAAAAAATAAACAGATTCAAGAGATAGAGTGACGTATAACCTTAACGAATTTTCGTTGATTTCAAAGAAGTAGGATAATAATTTAAACAAAATTCTATCACTGGTATTTGACGTGTACGAAGGTTTTGTTCTAAATTTTACCATACTAGACGTATTTTCATTGACCGTTGAATTTCATCGTCAATTCCTGGTAATGTCAATTAGGTTAGAAGAGTACGTCGCGAGTTTAAGAAGTGAGTTTTGGGCGAAGTAAATGGAAACAGAATTTAAAACGGTTTTTCAGTCCGAAGTGTTCGATATTTCATGGCTGAATTCGAATAAATTGAACATTTGAGGATTACCCAGTAAACATTCGAAAAGAAGATTGATATGCAGGATGTCCCAAATAGAAAAACTCCATCTGATTATTCTATTTTATATGAAATTTTGAAGAAATCCCAATAACATACATTTTTTATTGGAAGAGGATTACGATTTACATTTTAATTGTCACTCCTTCGTAAATCTAAGTAGCAACTTCGACATTTTAAGGGCAAGTGAAACATCGTACAAAAACGCTTTAAACAATAAATCTGAATTTATCCAAAAAAATTTTGAATCATAAGATTCGTTTTCAGCAAAAAAAACATGAATTTTTCGTGTTTGAAAGTGTTCAATGAAATTGAAAATTTATTCTCTTCTCTTTTTTTATTCTCATACAACTCGAAGTGTTCTATTAAGCAATAGGAGCAACCTCGGGAGCACCACAAGATTTGTAATATTTGTAGTTTTTCTGAAAACAATGAGCTTCTTGCTGAAGCTGGAAGATCAATTAGCAGAAATGTTTTTAAGATATTTAATTATTTTTTTCAGTAATTGAAGACTTTTTTAACTTCATCAAGAAAATTTTTTTATTAACTCATTTTCATTTAATACCTTCAAGTGCAAGTTGAATTATTTCAAAGAGTAATTTGAATATTCATAATAGAATTAAAATATAGAGCACAAAATATTTATAATATTTTCAAGTATCTAATATGCATATCCAGCTGATAGTATTAAATCTTTTTGTTTCAGATTTGCATACATAATATAGAAGATAAGTTGAATAAGGAAATGTCTTCAATATCATGCCCATCATAATGGAGGAAAATGCGTGTGTTAAAACATACCCATAGCTATTTTCCTTGATGAATGTTATCGTATAGTTTTCTATTATTCAAAGAATTTTCCTTGGTCAACTCCTGCGATTATGAAAGTTTAATCCAATAGTTATTTATATATTTTGTTATATTGTTGTATCCATTCTTCAAATTGATATTTTTTAACATCAATTCAAAATTCGAAGCTTTTCAACTGAATTTTCTGGATTTATATATATAATTTGTTTCATGTGTTAATAAGCCAATACAATCCGTGAATTTCACATAGTTACCGCGTATTGATAAGTGAGTATACCCTTGACGACGTGATATAATAGTTTTGGTGTTTCGCCTCGTGTCAAACTGTGAATGTTTTAATATTGACGATGTTTTGAGGTTTTGAGTTTTGTTTAATTTTTCTGTATGCAACGCTTTGGTTGTATTTCTGGCGGTGTTGTTTATTCGTTATAAATAATAATCGTAACGAATACCAACTCGAACAAAATATGATTTTAATATCGTTTATTCGAACAGAAGATAAACTTTTAACAATAATTCAATACCTACCTGCTCTCTTGTTGCACATTTTGTTGGAAATTTTTTTTTGTTGAAGCAAAAATATATATTTTTTCGTACGAAATGTGTACCAACAGAGCATATAGGTATTGAATTATTATGAGTAGAAACTTTTGATCAAATAAACGATCATAAAATCACATTTTGATCGAACAAAAAACAGAAATATTTCTACTTCAACAAATAAGTAGCTACCGTAACGGCTGAAGCAAGAAAGAGGAGCCAGACGTGCATTAGGAACAAGGGAGAACAAAATTTATAACTAGAGAACAGTTATTATTAAATTATTGTTAGTAGTTTTTAACTTTTGTTCAAATAAAGGATCATAAAAATAAAATTATTTTTCTCACTCCGAACGATTTCCGTCTTTCTGGAGGAATTTTCGCAATTTGAAGCAGAAAAGTTTTTTCTTGTCAATGTGTAGCATATCATTAAAAAGTTTATTGAGTGAAGAAGTTTTAACGAAGAGTGAAGCTCTCAATTGTTGTTCCCTTTCTCAATATCGAATTTTGAAGTTCACAAATCTCTATTTTGTGGAATAAAAATCCTCGTATGGGCAACCAACAGTTGTAATGAAAACTATTAACCATTTGAACAAGCACACATAAAAGAATATTCAGTTCAAAAAATTGGGCTTTTACAGGTATTAATAAAAAACTTATGGGAGTTTAAAAGCGGAATTTTGGGAAATTTGAGAAAAAATTTATAAAATGATATCTCCTTAACCGTGAGTCTTAGGACCCAGGGTCCAAAGAGAAAAGGTAGCAAATGACCACCACAATACACCAAAAAAATTTGGTGCTTCATGTGCCGAACACCCTGTATATATATATATATATATATATATATATATATATTAGAACGAAGTAGGGTATTTTGGTTAAGTTAAACAATCTTACCATTATATGTTTTTATAATTTCACTTACGTTTCGATATGTTACTTTGACCTTTATCAAAATGAGTGGATCAATATGTTATCATTAAATTAAAAACTTTTCATTAAAATTATAGTATTCTATTAACAATTTGTAAATATTACACAACATAAAACTTCACAATGAAACACGGTTACAAATTTTTTTTAAATTGAAATACTACAATTGATGTATATTTTTTTTTTTGAATGAAAACATATTGATCCACTCATTTCGATAAGGATCTAAGTAACAGACCGAAACGTAAAAATATAAATAAAAGGGTTCAAGAATATAATAGATATGACAATTTATATATATATATATATATATATATATATATATATATATATATATATATATATATATATATATATACATATATATATATATATATATATATATATATATATATATATATATATATATATATATATATATATATTTATAACAGCGGTGACATAGTTAATATCAACTGCTCAATGGCGGGCTACACACGGACGTCGATGTATTAATACATCGACGTGCATCCAAAAACGTGCAACCAATAACGTGCAACCTGATTGCGTACAAACGTACGTACAAAACCATAGTTTTGTCCAGTCTGCTAAAATGTTTGGCCAGATATCTGAGCAGAAGGAATATTTAGCTCTGGTGGCAGTGGCGTGTACAAAGGAAAAGGAAAATGAAAATCGTCACCGATCGTTCTTAAATGACAGTATATAGCATGCGATACATCATTTGAAAGCTCTTGCTTCACTCAGTATGTTCCCAAATTTTTGTGCGATTCTGCAGCTCCGTTTCCAAATGGCGGCCTTCCAAAACTTCTATTATAATGCCATTGAGATATCGAATTTCGTTTTTCTCCATGGAATTAAAAAACAAGCTCAGGCCAAGAAAGTTAATGTAAGGACAGAAAGTGAATGATAAAGCCTTAGTATTGTCTGAGTATGACGATTGATTGTTTTTTCTGATAAATCGAGAAAGATTTATTCTTTTACTGGGAGTCAATTAAAAATAATTTTCACAATTTTTCCGCCGCTGTTTTGAAACGAAGCTACAGAATCGCATAAAAATCTAGGGACATACTGAGTGAACCAAGAGCTTTCAAATGATGTATCGCATGCTATATACTGTCATTAAAAAAAAAATGTCGATGACGTCATATTTTTGACAGACGTCATTAAAAGAACAAAATAATTTGGTCAAAATGTAGGAAACAGAAAACTAAATCGACCTGTTCGAGCGTTTTCCATAAAATTTGAAGGCTACCAAATTATTAGGGTAAGTCCATACTTTTTTTCTACACTGTATATATATATATATATATATATATATATATATATATATATATATATATATATATATATATATATATATATATATATATATATATATATAAATAAGAGGGTTGAAATTTGATACGTAGATTGTGTTCATGCTGAAATATGATCCTTTGTTGGTTTCAACTCTTTTCCTCAACCGCCCTGCACTCTGCGCGCGGAGACTTTTCCGTTAGAAGAATCGCATCTTGACCTGATTCGCTATCATACGCGATGCTTTTCGCAAACTTTTTATTTGATTTTGAATAAATTATTTTCTAATTTTTATAATTGTTTGCTATTGCAGTGTGGTTCTTCAGTAGGCGATGCACTTAGCGAATTTTTTTTTCGATTGTATGAATTATTTTTTAATTCTTATTTCGGTGTGTTATCAAAGCGTTAGTCCGGGAATTGAGCTCGCCCGCGCTAGAGAAATTTTTGTCACTCATTTTTTTGCACCAACTTGTTTATTTAGGTCCCTACTCAACAAATCTTCATGTTGCCAGGACCAATTAATGTTCAATAATAGTTTAAACAATTTTTTTTAAACAAATTACAAAAATTGGTGTTTTTAGATTTTTTAGGTTATTCTGAACAAAAAAGGTTCTCTGCAATTTTTCGCTAAAATGCATCGTTTTCGAGATATACGCGTTTGAAAGTTCAAAAAACGACGAAAATGGCCATCTTCAGGGTTTTGAAACAGATAGAAAAATGAATAACTTTGATGTTGCCAACGTGGTTAACTAATCTTTAGACCTCCCTTAACAGAATCCAGAAGGATTTTACCCCATTCATTCATGAAAACCCTTTGGTTTTTTAATGTTTATAAGGTACGCGCAACGCTTTTTAAACGCTAAACAACGTGTCGCGCGGGTTGCAGCCATGCAGGCACTTATGTTTGTACGGTAAGTATATTATATATACAGTAAGTATATTCTATTGGAATGCGCTACGCTAATAAACAAGATTATTTCCTATTTCATGATAGTTTTTTTATAAAAAAAGATATCAATTGAAATCGTATTTAAAAAATTAAAAGTCACTAATTTTCAAACTTAAAATTTTTATTAGATCGTTATGTGTTATATACTTACTGTATATATAATATACTTACCGTACAAGCATAAGTGCCTACACATTGAAAAATCAAAGGGTTGCCATGAATTAATGGGGTAAAATCCCTCTGGATTTTATTAAGGGAGGTCTAAATATTAGTTTACTACGTTGGCAACATCAAAGTTATTCATTTTTCTATCTGTTTCGAAGCCCAGAAGATGGCTATTTTCGTCGTTTTTTGAACTTTCAAACGCGTATATCTCGAAAGCGATGCATTTTAGCGAAAAATGGCAAAGAACTTTTTTTGTTCAGAATGACCCAAAGAACCTAAAAACACTTTGTCCGATGCAAAAAAAAATTTGTATTTGTTTAAAAAAAATTGTTTAAACAATTATTGACCATTGATTGGTCCTGGCAACTTGAAGATTTGTTAACTAGGGACCTAAATGAACAAGTTGGTGCAAAAAAATTGAGTGAGAAAAATTTCTCTAGCGCGGGCGAGCTCAATTCCCGGACTACGTGGTTTTCAAACCATAATAGGCGTGACGAAAGATTTTGAAATACTCTTCCGTAATGTGGGTACACATTTACTATTTACGAAAAAACTATTATTTCGGTAATAAACTTAGGTTTAACGAAGTTTAAAGCCATTTTTCTAACATTTTTCAAATAGTGCGCGAAAACACCTCGCTGTTATCATGGCGTCGGTCTGACGTCACGCTTAGGTAAACATGTCATTGTGTCTATGCGTAGCGAAGAAAGTAAACAAAACATCAAATTAATTCGTGTAATAAAAATGAATTCCAAAAATTATGAGTGGTGTGCAGTACCGCAGTGTGAAAAAGCATCAATAAGAACACCCAACAAAGTAATTGTATATGTTCCAAACAAGAAATAATGAGAAATAAGTGGTTGAAGCTATCTATATATATATATATATATATATATATATATATATATATATATATATATATATATATATATATATATATATATATATATATATATATATATATATGCTCTGGGCAAATCTTGCACTTTACTGTACACATTTTTCTTCTCCGTTTCAGTTGCACATAACTGATTGCATCATCCCCATATGATGGTCTTGAAGACCCGAAATAATTGAAATTAATTAGAACCAATACATACACATTGACTTGGTGATTTATCAGATTTTAGGTGTTTACGATGAGGAAAAATACTACTAGTACTAGTAGGTGTTTATTAGTTACAGAAATTCAGTCGTTTTAACGGGTCTTAATATGATATCAACAAAATAGTAACTTACAAGCTGTGAGGGAGCTAACCTCAAAAATAAACAATGACAAGTTTATTGTAAAAATAACCTATGAAACTAATAAACTTGCATGAGTTCAAAACGGGTTTGATTATATCTAAATTGATTGCATCTAGGGTAAAGATAGATACAAAATTCACTTACAAGGAAGTTCTCACGTTTCTAAACTCAGACGAGCAAAATTCTCCATTTGTTGCGAGAAAATCGCCCAACATTAATACATCAATCCTTGGCAAATTTGAGCTATTTGCCTTACCAAATTTGCCTTACCAAAGCTTGGTTCCATTGTTATAGTAGAGTGAAGTCGATAAACCACACGTAGAATAGCAAAAAATCAATCCAAACGCGTAATAAGTAGTATTCACAAGAACAAAACAAAGTGAATGAGAGTATTGACAGCGGAGTCTACCTAAGCGTGACGTCATGCGCTGTGATTGGTGTTTCAGTTAAAATGGCCCATTGCAGTATTTTAATGTTTTATTTTATTGAAAATCTTAATAATCTGAATTTTAAAATGAAACTAAAGCAGTGTTTTAATTTTTTTTAATATGAATTTTCACCTAAAACCATTAAATCGACGATTTTTTGATACTGTCGTCATGCCTATTCGAATCGCATCTCGACGCGATGACCTTCGCTCTGGAGCGCTGCTTTTCACGCGTTTGTTTTTAATATCATATGTTACTCTATTGTACTATAGCAGGTTATTTAATATTTGAAGAAATTTTATCCACTTCTCGTATGTACTCGTAAGAATAGCGTTTACAATGCTTATAATGAAGGTGTGTTATCCACACCTTACTTCTTACATTCACCCATGTTCCATTTTATTAATATGCACATTGAAATTTTCAATTTCTCGTCTGTTGTTAGTACATGATTATAAATAACAGTAATGAAGGTCAAGAGCATAAATAATTCCTTTTTTCGTTATAGCCCTGGTGGTATGCCAATTAGCCACCGTTGATATCACCAAATGAAAATATCACGGTCAAATATTTACCAATATGCTAATGAAATTCCTTTTCCTGAATTATGACAATTTCATAAATGAAATCCAATGTAAAATAAGTTTCGATTTTCAATGCATTGTTCAAGTGTATTGTGAAGCAGCAATCAGTTATCTTCAATTAGGATTGATATATAGTTATTTATGTACCGAGCGTGTTATATAGATCCTAACGCCCGGAGGGTAACATTCGGCCCGAGGGATGAATATTGCCCGATGGGCGTTAGGATCTAGTAAAGCACGTGGTGCATACAAGATTTTATTTTTCACGAAAAAATTATTTTATTACAATGAAAAATCGATTTTAAAATCGGTTCATTGTTCCTATACTTTCCATTTTCCTTCTCATAGTAGGCATGTCATTTGTTGATATTTTGACGTTTGTGAATATTTTTATCATCATATTTAGTGAATGTCATTGCTGCTTTCTTTGTGTAGTCTTATAGAAATAATAGAAATGAAAATGAATATACTCAAGAACTCATAGAAAATGCAGCCAAAGCTGCGAATAATTCATTGCCGGAGAAATCCAGAGTCGTATACGACAAGGATTATGAAGTATTCAATCAATGGAAGTTGCTTCATTTCTCCTCGTATAATTAGCAGGCGTTATGATCCATTATGCCCGCTCATTACACCCTAGGGCATAATGAGTGTATTTATAGCAACCGTATCTAAGGTAAAATCAACAAATAATATACAAGTGAAAAATAAAATAATGAAAGGACGAACCATCAATAAAATAAAAAAAACACGTGAGCTGCAGAGCGCTGTCATTAATTCGTTGATTTTACATACAATTTCTCAACCCCCTAAGTCGAATTTGAGGGGCTGTGGAGACGAAAAAATATTTATTTTTCACTTGTATATTATATGTTCATTTCACCTTGAATACGGTTGCTATAAACACACTCATTATGCCCTAGGCCATTACGCCCGCATTTGCGGGCATAATGGATTTAAAACGCCCGCTTATTGTACTAGGAGAAATGAAGCAAATTTCATTGATTAAATACTTCATAATCCTTATCGTATCCGACTCTGGATTTCTCCGGCAATTAATTATTCGCAGCTTTGGCTGCATTTTCTATGATATTCTTGGGTAAATTCATTTTCATTTTCATTATTTCTATAAGACTGCACAAAGAAAGCAGCATGACATTCACTGAATATGATGACAAAAATATTCACAAACGTCAAACGTCAAAAAAAAAACATTCATCCCTCGGGCCAGACGCCCTCGGGCCGAATGTTTCCCTCAGGGCATAAGGATCTATATAACGCACTTGGTACATAAATAACTATTAGAAACCACGAAAAAACATGAAAACTCTAAATTTAAATAGCGGGTGTTACGGAGAAATGTTCAAATCGCCACAAGGCACTTTCTTAACGTAAACTCAATCCTCTGTAACTCTATCTGCATAAGATGTGGAGGTGCGCAAAACTTCAAAAACAAAAATTATCATTTCTATTTTATTACTTTTCGAACAAGGTTGCGTTCATCGCCTTCAAGCAAGTAAACCTTTTTTCAAAGAAATTGAAAGCTAATCTTCACCGTTGTAAAGAGGCTTCCAAGACCATTCAAATGACGTATCACTCAACACCTCTCCCTTATTCCATTTTGAGGGGTTGAAGCGCCCCTTATTAGGGGGTTGCTCGTTCAAGCCTCAAATATTCGCCAAAAAATGTCTCCCAAACAAAATCATTTGACATGTTTCGGGAAATTTTTCCACTCACTATGGGATAAGAAATATACGGGGTGGCTCGTCTGAGATGGAACACCCTATATATATATATATATATATATATATATATATATATATATATATATATATATATATATATATATATATTTATATCTCTTTTTATATATATATATATATATATATATATATATATATATATATATATATATATATATAGATATTATATATATATTATATATATATATATATATATTATATATATATATATATATATATATATATATATATATATATAGATATCGAGGTAATATTTATTATATAGATAATCTGCACGTTTCATTCATTCACGTTATAGAAAAATAAAATTTCTGAACAGGCCGATAAGAGATTGTTTTTTTATAAATACAAAAAATCTACCGAAAGTGAGAGTTGAAGGTCTTAACTGACATGTGAAAAAGCCAGAATTTGTTATCAAATGTTGCTAGTTAATTTGAACCTACTCATATTTATTAACCATTAACGTAATCGACATCAACCTTCACACCTGAATTAATTTTTCATTAGATTGGACAATTTCGATAATTAATGGATATTCTATAATTTTTCTCACTTTTTAGTATCCACTATCTCTGAATTATCGGTATAATAACATGTAATATATCATACGTAATTTTCATTACATACCAATTAAGTACTTTCATTAGGGTATCTTGTGAATGAAAACTAATGAATTCTGTATTTCTGTACTGATAAAAATAATGACTTGAACAGAAATTAACATCGAAGATGCATTCATAAGGTAGACGCTGATACGGGAACTATCTATTCGCATAAATCAGAAATTTCTACTATTTTAAGTACGAAATAAAAGTTTCTCTGTCAAAACTGTTTTTTTTCTTTTTCTTCAACTTAAAGTGATCTTAGTAATAAATGACAAAAAAAAAGATCCGAATTATAATCGAACGGGTTTCATCATTGTCGGCATTCAATCACGAGGCATGGTTCAACACACACACACACACATACACATACACACACACACACACACACACACACACACACACATAAGTATATATCTATATACAATATATCGAAAAACATGATTGGCAGGTACTGCAGAGATAAAAAAAATTACTGTGAACTCCTTGTTCCAGTTCTAGCTTTTGATACTTCCTTTTCTCTTCGTCAGAAAAAGAAAAACTAATATTATAATAAAAGCCGGCAACACACAGATCAACACAATTTCTTGTGAAATCTAATACATCAATAAATCATAATTACTTACGTGTAGGAAAAACACTAGGGTTCACACTATACTTCTTCTTATAAGAATTGAGTTTCGTTACTTACTATAAAATAAATTTAAGTCATCATCTACAAAAGTCTGCTGAACGTTTTTTCGGCAGACCTTACGCTCCTGTTTTACGTTCCATAACTAGCTAGTCGATTTAACCTTCTTCGAATATATATATATATATATATATATATATATATATATATATATATATATATATATATATATATATTTATATATATATATATAAATATATATATATATATATATATATATATATATATATATATATATATATAATCTCTTGATAATTATTAGCAATAACAGGCTTGTTGAATCTCAAAAAACTCGATTTTATCAAAAAGTTTTGATAAATCCACGAATGCCGTGGCGAAACGTCCACTTTTCAATAAAATCGAGTTTTTTGAGATTCAACAAGCCTGTTATTGCTAATAATTATCAAGAGATTAGAAATAGTTCACAGGCAACAACAATTCGAATAAATAATATATATATATATATATATATATATTTATATATATATATATATATCTATATATATATATATATATAAATAACTATATATATATATATATATATATATATATATATATATTATATATATATATATATATATGTATATATATATATATATATATATATATATATATATATATATATGTATATATATATTATATATATATATATATATATATATATATATATATATATATATATATATATATGTATATATATATATATATATATATATATATATATATATATATATATATATATATAATATATATATATATATATATATATATATATATATATATATATACTATATATATATATATATATATATTATATATATATATATATATATAATATATATATATCGCGAGGAAACGTCCCGCCAGCCGCTAGGCCTCTGCTTTTTAAATCTCTGATATCTTCTTTAAAATATCCATTTTAATGAAATGCTGTGGGTCAGAATGCTGTGGGGCAGATTTGATCTACATGAAATGTACAACGTATGTAATGTATTTAATTGGATAAGGAATAATACTGTATTGTAAAAATTGTAATATGTAAAAGATAAATATGGTTACTGTGTGTTATCCTTAGGGGATAAATATATACCATATTTTTCGGCTTTTCTCTACTATTATATGTATGCATTATACATATAAACCTTACTCTTGAATCACTCTATATATTGCTGAAAACTGCATTAAAATCCGTTATGTAGTTGAAAAGATCTAAGCGAACAGTAGATATAGTTATTAACGTAACAAGGACGATATGTAGCAAATAACGGATGAGGTTGGATATTGTAATCCGAGGCGCAGCCGAGGATTATAACTAACCGAATGCGTTATTTGCGTATCGGCCGTGTGTCGTTAAAAATTTTTCGTAATCCCGTTGAAAGATTATATTTTGATTCCGAAGAAAGAAAAAACCCCGTACCTCGCAATTCTAAAGAAAAATCCCATCGTGCACTCTGTTGTCATGGAACAGTTTGACAGTTTTATAAACAACGTCAGTTTTTTGTGTTCTCTTAACGACGACTTTGGATGAAATTGATGAAATTGAGGAACAAAATCAAATTCCTTTAGAAATATTGGGAGAATCATGTGCAGTGCAGCGAGTGTTGATTAACTGCCGAAAATAACTCAAGAGCGATATCAAAAAGAATATGAAAATTTTGAAATGTGGCGTAAAAGCAAGAATGTAAAGGTGGTTAATGAAGATGTATTATTAGCCTATGCGAAATGAAAATCAGAGGTTTATTCTCCCAACTCGCTGTGGACCAAGATTTCAATGTTGTTATTGTAAGCAGAATGATGTTTTGAAATAAATATTTGAACAAGTGATTTCTTAACGGCCGCCGGCCGCTATGAAATTATAACGGCTGGCGGCCGTTAACACTGACTTTTCAATTGTCATCTGAATACCGTTAAATCAAAATACCAGTATGGGATTACGAAAAAGATATAACGATATCTATATCAATATAAGAACGTAGAAAACAGCGAAAACTGTAGTAGTAATGCTAAAAAGTATTGTGTATATCTATCTATTAATTTATCATGACCGCCTGTGCCATAATGATCCACGCGGAACAACTTCTACCATTGTGTTTTAATCTGAATTGATACTCCTTATTTACATTTTGCTCTACGTTACCAACAGTTGGTTGCAGTTTATGTCCATTTTTAACTTCCAATATCTTAAGTGATATTGCAAGATATCGGCAAACAGTACACAATGTTGTATGTTTATTTTTCTGCTCGATTTAAGCGCACAAAACTATATGTTTCAGATTTTCTGTACTATAATATAAGTATATAAATATATATATATATATATATATATATATATATATATATATATATATATAATATATTATATTATATATATATATATATATATATATATATATATATATATATGTATTATACATATAAACCTTGCTCTTGAATCCCTCTATCTATTGCTGAAAATTGTTTTAAAATCCGTTAAGTAGTAAAAAGATCTAAGCGAACAGACAGCGGAAGCGATTTCAGTTTATACTATGTTATGATATATATATATATATATATATATATATATATATATATATATATATATATATATATATATATATATATATATATAATATGTAAATATTTTAACGGGAAAATTTTGAGCTCAAAATATGAAGATCTAACCCAATTTGCTCATACAAAATATTGTTATTATTATTATAAATTGAAAAAAATACCTAATAATGTTTATTTTACGTAATACATGCAATCGTATGACAAAAAACACCGAAATGACTCGAACATAAAAATCAAAAGCTTTGTGCAGCCATATGTTCAACGTTAAATATCTCAAAAATAGTGGCTCTAGTGTTACGAAAAAAGAGTGCCTCATTTACAGAAAAAATATTGGAGAATCGAAAAATTATACTAAAATGACAATTCTGCCAGTGGCGTAGAATTTAGGAAACGAGAACTCTTTCCGTACCCCTGCTGTACGCCATTGGTGATAGCGAGAAAGTCTTCTTTACTATTATTTGATGTGTCCCAAACTACTTTAACCTACTGCCAAATATCATCAAGAAATATCAAGCAGCATTAAAGTAATGAACAAAATTCATTTTTAATGATCTAAATAAAAGTGAATCAGCGAGGAGAAATATTTTGTATGAGCAAATTGGGTTAGATCTTCATATTTTGAGCTCAAAATTTTCCCGTTAAAATATTTACACATATTAATGAATCACCCTGTATATATATATATATATATATATATATATATATATATATATATATATATATATACATATATATATATATATATATATATATATATTTATATACACATATATATATATATATATATATATATATATACATATATATATATATATATATATAAATATATATATATACATTTATATAAATATATATATATATATATATATGTATATACATATATATAAATATATATATATATTTATACATTTATATAAATATAAATATATATATATATATATTCAAATTAAAATATTTTTTCATTGATATTTTTTGATAATAGAATTTATTTATGATTACCCCATAATTGGAAATAAAAGTTTGATAGCTTTGCCCCTGAAATTGATTTCAGAGAACTTTAAGGTTACAAAAAATATTACAACATCGATAAGTGAAAAAGAACGAAGTAAGAATATATTAAATTAAGTCGAGTCATTAACTGTTTTTACATTACATCAGTAATATAATAAAAAATTACGGTGATATAAAGCACATAAAACCCCTTTGTTCTCAATTCTTGAACTTCAAGAGGTAACGGACAAACTATTGTTCAGATCATGGTCGCAGTCACGTAAGCATCAAAATAATTGGATAAGGCTAGTGATTTAGTGATTAAAGCCGTCGAACTGGTTGATGAATAATGCAGACTATTATTTCGCTTTAGACAATGTATTCGAAAAAAAAGTACTAATAAAGTGATCTACCCGAAATAAAATGTAAGGCTTCCAATGGTACAAATAATATATTTGCCACGATTTCAACAAGACAGATTTTTTTTGTCGAAGTTAACTTGACATTTCATTGAGAATATCGTTGCTTGATCTCTGAAAAAATTACGAGCCTGTAGGACTAGTAAATTTTTGTTGCTGTTTTTTGAGTTGAATTAACTTAAAGTAAGGAAACTAGAATCATAATGTTAAGCTAAGGTTTCTCTTTGTTGCCAAGGGTAAAAACTTATGGCAACATACGTAAATTTCTTGTTGCCACTGAAGCAACTATAATAAAATTGTTGCATATGGTTTAGTAGAAACAATCAACATTTGTTGCCGAAACATAAAGAAATTTCAAAGAACATTTAGCAACATTTTGGAACATTTACGGAAACAAGCAACAGCAACAAAAAGGTTCCTCAATGTTCCTCCGGTGGAATCATAGCTTGAAGGGTGACAAGTAGAAACAGTTATAGTAGTCTTATGAATGGAATTACTTTTTTGAATTTATTTATCAATTAGCCTTTGCAAGTTACAAAATATTTACAACTGAAAATACAATATCAATTTACATACATAATAATAATAATAATAATTTATTTTCCTTTCTGACAAAATAACATTTGTATAGGAATTGTCGAATGAACAAGAAAATATCACATTTTCCTTAAAAAATCTTCTGCAGAATATAAACATTCATCAACCAATATATTTTTCAACTTAGCCCTAAATACTTTTAGACTAGGGGACTCAATGATAGACTTTGGCAGTTTGTTGAAAAATTGTGGCCCCAAAGAGTCAGGTGACTTACATCCCACCTTATACTTATTGTAAGGCACATACAAATCATTTTGCTGACGTGTATTAACCTCATGTTTATCTTTCACTGAATTAAAAATACTCTTATTAGTATAAACATAGATACATATTTCAAAAACAAATAAGCTTGGAAGAGGTAATATTCCAAGTTTTTGAAAAAGACACTTACAGGAATATGAACTGGAAACACGAGATATACATCTAATTATTCTTTTCTGTGATAAAAAAACTTTATAAGCAAGAGATGACCAACCCCAGAAAATGACACCATATCGTAATCTCGATTCTGCGTGAGCATAATAAAGAGATACTAGTTGTTTTTCATCTAAAACAGTGCGCAAGTTTTTAAACATATAAACAACACTATTCAATTTTCCCGAAACATATACGCAATGATTTTTAAAATTGAGACATTCATCCAAATAGACTCCCAAAAATTTCACATTCTTACTTTGTTCAAGCAGATTTTCCCCTGCATAAACATTTACTCTAGAGCACTTCCTCTGGTAATTATGAAACCGTATAAGAGCCGTTTTATTCCTGTTAAGAAACAAGGAATTATCACCAAACCATCTATTCGCTGCATCTACTACTTCATTACATTTGCGTTCCAAACTACTATCTAGTTTTTCAGATACTATAAAAGAGCTATCATCAGCATAAACAGTCATTGCATCGGCAGATATACAGTCAATGTCATTTATATAAAGAACAAACAGGATCGGGCCCAATATAGAGCCTTGTGGGACACCTATGTTTACATTCACACATCTAGAACTGATCTGTTGTTCCGTTTTCTCATTGCTAAAAAAAATGCTAACATATTGTTTTCTGTTCTTAAGAAATGTCTTTATCCATTTTAAAGCAGAATCATTTATTTCATATTTCGATAATTTAGCTAATAAGACCATGTGATCGAACGCCCTGCTGAGATCACAAAAAATCCCAACAGGGCACTCGCCTGCCTCGATCTGTCGTATTACTCTATGATAAAATGAACCTATAGCTGTAATCGTTGATCTTTATTTCATGAAACCATGCTGGTCCACAAATATGATATTGTTTTCAAGTAAGAAACTATTTAACCTATCCAAAAATGCATATTCAAAAATCTTAGACAAACTCATTGGTACAGTAACTGGCCTATAATTAGATATATTCATAAAATCATCTTTCTTGTATAACGGTGTCACCTTACCGGTTTTCAACACAGATGGAAATGCTCCAGAACAAAATGAGAGATTGACCAAAAAAGTTAAGGGTTTAATAATATACCACAAAACCTTCTTAACCAAGAAACTTGGAACATGATCAGCGCCTGATGAATGTTTATTTTTAAGTTTGCTATTCAACAAATCATATAGCTCACCTTCACCTCATAGAATCTATATTTCGCGGTTTGAATATAAGTTTTTAACTGTTTTCCTAAAAATGTACACGTTAGGCAAGTTCATCACTTACTTCCTTTAAAAAAGCATTGATAATTGTTTAGGTAACGCCGTAGATCTAAAGACATCGATGTTGCCTTGTTTCGAACATTATATCGATGCATTTGTGATCTAGGCACAAAAAAAGTCTAAGCGAAATTTATCGCGGTTGAGGAAGAGAGTTGAAACCAAAAAAGGAAAAATTTACCCAAACTTTGACAGTTTAGTTCTGCCTCCAAAACAACCCCAGATGCCAAATTTCAGCTCATTCAGTTTGGTGGGAGACTCTCGAGATGCCAATATGTATATGTAGGTACCGGGAAAAATATATAAATGAAAACACCAATATCTAAGGCGGTTTTGTTCTGCCCTTAAAACAACCCCAGTTATCAAATTTCATTCGGTTCGATGGGAGCTGCAAGATATGTGAATATGTACCGGGAAAAAAGTAAATATTTATAAATTATTTTTTTTTTAAGAGGTGGGACGTGTGCCCTCTCACACCGCCCGACCCTCGTACAATTTGGCTTCGTCATCTATGGACATTCTTCTTCTGAGTGTGCCTATCCGTTCCGGATGCTGGCGACAAGCAAGGCAATTCGAACTTAACTGGCTGCTGCTCTAAACAGTCCTCGTGTAGATAGAGAAAACCAAGCTCTAAGGTTTTGTAACGGGTTAATTCACCGATTAACCAACGCCACTGCATTCTTCTTCATCGGGGTACAGTGATTCCACGCTTCAGTATTGTTTCATCTATGAATAACAGAATTGCGCAGGTGGAATGACCTGCGTATTAAGAAAGAGAGTATCTAGGTAGTGTCGGATTAAGAATCGTTCTTCCTTTTAGCAGCTGGTTCTTGTAGAGAAAACATCGTCAACTAATAGAATTATATTCAATATAAATTGAAAGTTTGTTGAAGTTTATTAAAAATTTATATTAAGTATCTGTGGCGTCAGATAGACGGTAAGTTATGAGAAGAAATATAATTATTTCGTATTAATGCATTATCTCGAAAATCTGAATTGATCCCTTACTTTATTTTTCCGCCATTTCGATTTTTTTCATTTATCTATATTAAATTATTTATTTTTAAATATTGAAATAATCATCTCACATATCTTAATTTAAAATATTTCTAATTTATTTGCTTATTTCATTCACTCATTTTAACACAAGATTTTTGTAGGTTAACGATGGCAAATTTCACGTGGTCATATCTTATGTTCAGTTTAATGTTGGAACATATGCTGTCTTTCTTAGCATTTTTGCTTGAGACAAATCTAAATGTTAGTTTAAATTGGCCATCGATACCCTACAGATATTCTTGGAACATATTACGTTTGAGATTCTATGTTGATTTGCCCCGAATTATTTTAGCCACTTGGTCTGGGTTTGAAGTCACTTGGTCTGGAGTTTAACCTTGGTTAGAGCTAAAAGGCACGTTATCTGGAGCTTAGAGAATTCACTTTATCTGGAGCTAAGAATTTACCTTGTCTGGAGTTTAAAAACCTTACCTGGAGCTACCAAGAACTGGGAACAACGATAGGGCAGAAGTCACACAAGAAGAATACAATCCACCTAGGAAAACATCTAAAAAGTCCACAGAACATTAAATAAGAAAAAACATAAAGATAAGTCCCATTTGATGTAGTAAGAAAGCATTAAATACCATCATTTTACTTAGTTGTTATTATCACTGAAAACGACCCAGAACCTTTATATGTTAACCAATCTCCCTGCTAGCCAGGGCATAAATAATTGTTTAAAAGGGAGGTTGGTTACAGTTTCTCAACCAGGAGATTCTGCGTCTTCCAGGTCCCCTCCTACCAAGAACCTTTCCCTGGAGTATTGCTTGTAGCAGGCCGTATCTCTTTTGGTTCCTCATTATGTGTCCGAAATATTCTAATTTGCGCACCTTAATTATGTCCACTAATTCGGTCTCTTTTTGAAGCATTTCTAGAACTGTCCTATTGGAAACGTGATCAACCCAGGAGATTCTAAGGATTCGTCTATATAGCCACATCTCAAAGGCCTCACATTTTTTTGTGGACGCTTCCGTCAAGGTCCAGGACTCGGCACCATACGGGAGCACTGACCAGACATAGCACTTGAGCAGTCTCAGTTTCGTGCGCAAATTAAGGTCTCTGCTTCGAAATAGATTTCCCATTTTGACGAAATGCCTATGAGGCATTTTTCTACAGAATGATCCCATTGCTCATTGATCGTAGTACCCAAATATGTGTAACTAGTTACTCTTTCAATTTGTTGGTTATTAATCAACGTTGGCCGGGCTGTATGTTGTGTTTACTAATTACCATAAATTTGGTATGGACATTAGCCATCAAATTACTAAATGAGGGGAACCACTGAAAACTCAGAACGCACACAAACACCCAGGAATACGGTGGGAATCGAACCCACCAACTCCGTCAACGAAGACGGCATAGCGCTACCTATAACCTCTCCGCCACGGAGCCTCCTATTTATAAATATATATGAATATATATATATATATATATATATATATATATATATATATATATATATATATATATATATATATATACACTCACCGACTTAAAATTCGGAACAGCCAAAATTTTGATGAAATATAATGTATGATAACTTTTTTCTCCATAGTCCGATTCAAATTTCAAATTTTTTTTTCGAAATGTAGGTAGATGTTTCGAGTTTGAGTAATGTTATTCAATTTTGAAAAAAAAGTGTACATGTAGAAACATAAAGGAAAATAGCTAAAGAATATTTTTCCCTGAAGTTTGTAACACCCTGTAGAGTAATTTTGCTATTTAAACTGCAGTGTATATATTTTTCTGCAGATTCTGGTTCATTCTTATCATTTTGCTCTTCAATTCTTCTCGATATCGTTCTCAGTTGAAGAGATATGAATTTTTTAAGAAAACTTTACACATTTTGCAAAAATTATGGTTTATTTTGGATTCTTTCCAAAGACCTTACAACGGATGGTCTTTGATTCTTTCGATTTCCATAGAAACTCACTCCGCATTCGTTAACTTGTTTTATCTGACATTTCAAACATTTGAAACATTTGGCGTGTGAATTCCATATCTACTTTTTATTTCGTGATGCCATTGTCATCCGAATATTCAGCTAGAGCTGTTCATGATGTTGGTTTTACAGAGAAGTGGCGAATATGATATTAAAAAATCTAGCGTGGAAAGAGCCGTGACAAGTTGTCGAGAGATCGGAAGTTATGGTACAAGACATGGATCTGAAAAATATCGTGCTACTTTTGTCGTTGATGATCGCTTTATTAGGGTCGCAGTTTTAAGAAATCGACATACCAGTGAGGAAGAGATAAGGAATGAACTTGAAAGAGTCCGTCAAGTTAATGTCACAGCTCGGAGGTATATCGACGAAATTCTGGAAGAACATGTTTTTTCACAATTGATTGGTAACCAATTCGTTTTAATGGATTACAATGCCTGTCCACATACTGCAAGAATAACGGCCCAATATTTAGAAGATGTTGCAATTAATATTATGGACTGGCCCGCTCGTAGTCCCGATATGAATCCGATAGAACATGTATGGGACATGTTAGGTAGAAGAATCAAGAAACATCTAGGACAATTACCCACTCTCCAACAGCTCCGAGACGCTCTGGAAGAAGAATGGAATAATATTCCACCAGAGTCTAATTATAGGAATGAATCGACGTTTAATAGCTGTTATAAGAGCTAGAGGAGGTAACATGGTGTATGTAAAGGAGTATATACAGGTCAGACTGGTCGATCGTTCAAGACAAGATTTGAAGAACACCAACAATCTTTTTTGAAAAATAAAACGGATTCAACGTTTTCAAATCATTGCCGTGAAAACCACCACCCATTTCCACAAATAGATAATTTTCAAATCATGCACAAATTACCGAAAGGAACCAAACTTACTTACTTAGAATCATTAGAAATTTTTAAACTCAATAATAATGCAAAAGATATCTTGCTGAACGACCAGATTGACTTGATATATTCTCCTATATTTAGTGTATTTAAACAATAATGACTTTTCTAAGAACATTGTATTGTACCAATTTGTGAAATTCACTCGATTAGCCCTTCTTGAAATATGTTCCTCTTGTCTATTTAGGTACCTGCAATAATCCTTTCCCACCCGTAAGCGCAAATCTATAATTATTTTGTATTCAGTTCTTAACTCAATCTGCCCGATGATGGTCTAGTGACCGAAATTGCAATCGCAGTGTTATATTTTTCAAAATATTTTGTGATAATAAACGTAGTAAAATCAAATTAAGTTTTGTTAATCAAGTAGTAAAAAGATCTAAGCGAACAGACAGCGGAAGCGATTTCAGTTTATACTATGTTATGATATATATATATATATATATATATATATATATATATATAGGGTGATTCATTAATATGTGTAAATATTTTAACGGGAAAATTTTGAGCTAAAAATATGAAGATCTAACACAAATTGCTCATACAAAATATTTCTCCTTACTGATTTACAGGGTGTTTTATTTAGATTATTAAAAATGAATTTTGTTCATTACTTTAATGCTGCTTGATATTTCTTTATGATATTTGGCAGTAAGCTGAAGTAGTTTGGGACACATCAAATAATAGTAAAGGAGACTTTCCCGCTATCACCGGCAGGGGCAAGGGAAGAGTTCTCGTTTCCTTAATTCTACGCCACTGGCAGAATTGTCATTTTAGTATAATTTTTCGATTATCCAATATTTTCTCTGTAAATAGGGCATTCTTTTTTCTTAACTCTAGAGCCACTATTTTTCGAGATATTTAATGTTGAACATATGGCTGCACAATTCTTTTGATTTTTATGTACGAGTCATGCCGGTGTTTTTTGTCATACGATTGCATGTATTACGTAAAATAAACATTATTAGGTATTTTTTTCAATTTATAATAATAAAAACAAACAATTTAAAACAGAACAACTACAAAAATATCCAGCGCTACATAAAAAAAGTTCTAAATAAATACTTAATTATCAAGATATTCTTTACAATTTTTGAAAGAATATCAAATTTATGAACAAAACTTAAAAATAATTTACAACAAATGTTCAGTGTGATCTCCGTTTACCTCAATGAGTTTATCCATTCTTTCGCTAAAATTTTTATAAAAAATATGTTTGGCTGATTCGCATTAAAATTTGCGGAATTTACAATTTGCTGCCATAGTTCCTGGCGAGCATTTATCGTTTGGGATATTTTTTTAATTGTTCTGTTTAAAATTGTTTGTTAATATTATTATAAATTGAAAAAAATACCTAATAATGTTTATTTTACGTAATACATGCAATCGTATGACAAAAAACACCGAAATGACTGGATATTATTTGATGTGTCCCAAACTACTTTAACTTACTGCCAAATATCATCAAGAAATATCAAGCAGCATTAAAGTAATGAACAAAATTCATTTTTAATGATCTAAATAAAAGTAAATCAGCGAGGAGAAATATTTTGTATGAGCAAATTGGGTTAGATCTTCATATTTTGAGCTCAAAATTTTCACGTTAAAATATATACACATATTAATGAATCACCCTGTATATATATATATATATATATATATATATATATATATATATATATATATATATATATATATATATATATATATATATATATATATATATATATATATATATATATATATATATATATATTCAAATTAAAAAAGATTGTTGGTGTTCTTTAAATCTTGTCTTGAACGATCGACCAGTCTGACCTATATATACTCCTTTACATACAGGACAAATCAACTTATAATTATATTTTTTGAAAAATAAAACGGATTCAACGTTTTCAAATCATTGCCGTGAAAACCACCACCCATTTCCACGAATAGATAATTTTCAAATCATGCACAAATTACCGAAAGGAACCAAACTTACTTACCTAGAATCATTAGAAATTTTTAAACTCAATAATAATGCAAAAGATATCTTGCTGAACGACCAGATTGACTTGATATATTCTCCTATATTTAGTGTATTTAAACAATAATGACTTTTCTAAGAACATTGTATTGTACCAATTTGTGAAATTCACTCGATTAGCCCTTCTTGAAATATGTCCCTCTTGTCTATTTAGGTACCTGCAATAATCCTTTCCCACCCGTAAGCGCAAATCTATAATTATTTTATATTCAGTTCTTAACTCAATCTGCCCGATGATGGTCTAGTGACCGAAATTGCAATCGCAGTGTTATATTTTTCAAAATATTTTGTGATAATAAACGTAGTAAATTCAAATTTAGTTTTGTTAATCATGTTAAATTATCACGTAGTAACGACGGATTCCATCAACTACTTAGAACTTAGATTAACAATTATAGTGTTACTAAACTCTAATATATGCACGAATATGTCACATATTCGACCTCTATTCACGAAATATATAAAATTCGTTGATTGAGAGTTTAACGATAATAATATGTAGGTAATAAATTGCCGAATCTCGATCTCAATTAATAGTTCCACCATCTGCTTTTTATGTTAATATAAACATTAATATTTCTCATTCATATTCAGAAATAATTTATTCGATTAAAATTGAAATTGTTCACTAGGAAAGGAGAAAGTAAAGTTTATGACGACATATTAAAAAAGAAATTTCATTATTTGGTATTCGATATTTATACTATAATTAAATAACGATCCTTGATAAATTGTCAAATTTAAAAATATCAATATATCAGATTGATGTCACGCGACAACAAATTTAGGGAATTTATTTTCTCCGATTGATGAAACTCGTTTTGAAAATTAATTGAAAGGAAGGTTTATGCAATCCATGACTTCAGAGGACAGTGCATCGACCCCAGTCAAGTTATAAAAGTTAATTCATCAGAAATGGCCTACTTCTCAAGAACTGCATTCATTTGGTTAGTTCATTTACTATAACTTATCAAAATGCAAATTTGTCACATAATTCTTGAATAAATTTATTATATTACGATTTTTTAAGATCTTTTTTTTTTGTATAAAAAATATGCTATCGTAAAAACTGGTTCGGCTAACATCTATTAATAGTGAACAATCTGTTTCCTAGCACTCCGCCTAATGAAACTGTAAATTTAATCAAAAATTTTCTTATTTCTAATAATGTTCATCCACTTATACAGTCAGATATTACTCATTTACTGGAAATTTGTTTAGAACAAAATTATTTCAGTTTCAACAACGTGTGTTATAGTAATGAGGAAGGTTTGATTATGGGAAATCCGTTAAGCCCTCTGTTATCAGAAATCTTTATGGATAATTTAGAGAAAACTATTATGAACCACTTCAGCAGTAAATACTTTCTTTATTGGTATAGATACGTTGATGACGTCATTGTTTGCTACACTGGTACAGATAGACAATTGGATGATTGCATTACCTACTTATATTAATTCTATACACCCCCGTATTAACTTTTCTCTTGATACTGAAATGAATAATTCTATTAATTACTTAGATTTAACTATTACCAAGAAAAAAGCAACAAACACGAAATTTTCAATTTTTTCATAAACCATCTCATACAGATATTACAATTCATAACACATCACTACACCCTTTTTCACATAAATTAGCGGCTTATCATGGTATGATTCATAGACTTTTCAAAATTCCGTTGTCCGAAGCTAATTTTTCGGAAGGAATTGCATATAATTAAACAAATGGCAGTAAATAATGGTTATTCACCTAATATGATTGACAGCCTCATTCAGAGGAAAAAAATACAAAATGGCAATTTCAGAAATTTACCCACTTATATCCGAAAAAAGTAGAGTATTTAGCAGTTTTAACATACTTGGGCAAAACTTCCGAAAAACCTGAAATTGTTTTTTCAAAAACAAAATTTCAAAATTTCATATAAAAACCAATAATAGCATTTGAAAATTGATTAAAAACAACAAATCGAAAAATTCATAGAGATGAACGTACTGGTGTTTATAAACTCGACTGTAACGATTGGTGAAAAATTCTATATAGGACGTACAATTAGAAATTTCAAAAACTCGATACACGAACACCAACGTAGCTATATTAAGCAGAAAACTGATTCTAATTATGCGTGTCATCTTATTCAAGAAAACCATACCTTTAATCACAATTATAATATATTACAATTTGAAAATAGTCTCCATAAAACCAACTGTTGGGAATCCCTATACATAAATAAATATAAAAATTCCGGAAATTTAGTTAACGACCAGATTGAAGTAAACCCTTCTCCTCTCCTTAATTTGTTCAATGTAGGTACCTACTAATAGCTCAGAATGAATTGCTTATTGTTATTTAGTTTCTCTAAGTACCCCTCTGTTATGTTCAATTTTCGTATAAATAGATTGTTTTGTAATACCATAGTTTAGTACGAGATGAAGTCAATGTTATGACGAAACGCGTTTACTCAATAGATTTTTATTTTAACCTGTGAAAAGTTAGTTTTTTATTTCTTTATAAAGTTATCTATTAATAGTAATATAATAAATAATAATAATGATAGAATTTTGTGTTCGTTGATTAGCAGTTTTTGGCCTCGACATTTTTGGCCATTAGCCAGCAGAGTACAATAATAAAAAAACTCATAACTAAAGAAAAGACAGAAAAACTTAAACGGAAAGAGAATATTGAAATCAACGAGTTCTGGTTTGTATAAAACCGCTTAAAATAGATCTAGAAAATTCTCAATATATGATAATAGGAATATGTCAAATTCTAGGAAGAAATTTGTGTTTTTCGGTGATAAAATTGTTCGAACAATTTTGTTATTAGAGGAAGCATTATCCGGACCTTTCTTCATTATGGATATTTCGACTGGCTTATTTTCGAAGCACATTCTACGATATCAATTCTGAATTTACATCACAATTATTTGAGTTTCATCAATACTAAACGAGTCTATGCAGACATAACATCTGAGCAAAACCAACTAACGTAGTCGTTAGTTGGAAATCCGTCTAAAAATGTTGTTATTTCCGATGTTGTTTGACAAAGTTAAAATAAAAGCCTTCTCAATGAGCACTTGACACTGGTTTTCAAAGTCTTACATGGACCATCATGGCAATAATTTCAAGACAATTACGAATCCATATTAGTAGATGAACTTATCCATACCTTACTTCAAGGTTATTGCATTCAGAAAATTAGAAGCGCGACATTGTGGTACTAACATTGGCACAATTAAATTCCGAGACGTGATCCGATTTCCGATATTTTATAGCGAGCGATTATTTTCAACCATTGACACTGATTTTAGTGGGAATTTTAATGGTTTCAACGCCTGCCCCAACAACAAGATGCATGTAATAAAATATATATATATATATACCACCCTGGCACTCTAATCCCTAAAATTGGAGCATGCTAAAATTTTGATCGAATTTACCCAAAATACGATTGTTCTGTTTTTAGGCCAAGCTACAGAGATTTTTTCATGTAAAAAGTGTTAGAAGAAAACCAGCTGCGCCATTGTTTGTAAAATAGTTCTATATGATATAATGACATGTTTTTCACTCGACTTTATTATTTATAACTTTGTTATTAACAATTTTATGCAGAAAATCGCGTTTTTTTTTAGTTTTTTGCTTATAAAATTGAAACTATCACAGTGATCGTGATAGTCTCAATAGACTAATTGTAGAAAATAAAAAGACGAAGAAAATGAGAGGTCGGACGACTCGACCCTTAGTTTGAGAGAAAATCGGTAAAAACTAGCCAATATGCAGTTTTTTCAAAAATTCATAACTCGGTAATCTTTTGAGTTGTAGCGTAGATCTTCCGGTCAGTATTAGTTATTAATATAAACTTTATTTATGCGAAGAGCAGGAACTGTCCGATGCATAGTTTTTGATCTGAAGCCATTTGAATATTTTACTATGCAATTTTCCAGCAGACCTGAATGCGACAGGTATGGTCCGATTTCAATTTGCAAAAAAGATTTTGAAAGTAGAATTCCCATAGTTCAAAACGTTCATCTTGGTTTTACCTGAAAAAGCTAAGAAATATGTTAAAAATGAAGCTGAACATGACGAAATTACTGTCATGTGCCGACGCTTTCGAATGTCATGCTTCTCCTTGCCTGCTACTCTACCTCCACTCTTCAACTTCTCTGACTAGCTCGGCCCTTTTCGTCATGTTCAGCTTTATTTTTAACATATTTCTCAGCGTTTTTATGTAAAACCAAGATGAACGATTTGAACTAAAAGAATTCTACTTTCAAAATCTTTTTTGTAAATTGAAATCGGACCATACATGTCGCATTCAGGACTGTTGGAAAATTGCATAGTAAAATATTCAAATGGCCACAGATCAAAAACTATGCATCGGACAGTTCCTGCTCTTCGCACAAATAAGGTTTATATTAATAACTAATACTGACCGGAGGATCTACGCTACAACTTGAGAAATAACCGAGTTATGAATTTTAAAGAAACTGCATTTTGGCTGGTTTTTATCGATTTTCTCTCAAACTAAGGGTTTTTACATTTTCTACAATTAGTCTATTGATCCCATTACGATTACTGTGATAGTTTCAATTTTATAAGCAAAAAACTAAAAAAAAGCGATTTTCTGCATAAAATTGTCAATAACAAAGTTATAAATAATAAAGTCGAGTGAAAAACATATCACTATATCATATGGAACTATTTTACAAACAATGGCGCAGCTGGTTTTCTTCTAACACTTTTCCCACGAAATGCTCACTCTAAATCTCTGTAGCTTGGCCTATTTGGCTATAAAAAGAGTTCAGCCCATTTGATCAGAAGGAGCCGCAAGAATGCCAAATTGTAGCTATATATATATATATATATATATATATATATATATATATATATATATATATATATATATATATATATATATATATATATATATATATATATATATATATATATATATACTATATATATATATATATATATATATATATATATATAATATATATATATATATATATATATATATATATATATATAATATATATATATATATATATATTTATATACAGGGTGTTCGGCACATGAAGCACCAAAATTTGTTGGGCTATTGTTACCTTTTCTCTTTGGACTCTGGGTCCTAAGACTCACGGTTAAGGAGATATAATTTTTTTTTCAGATTTCCCAAAATTCCGCCTTTAAACCCTCATAAGTTTTTCATTAATACCTTTAAAAACCCAATTTTTTTCAACGGAATATTCTGTGATGTGTGCTTGTTCAAATAGTTAATAGTTTTCATTACAACCATTGGCACCAAAGGCGCATACGAGGATTTTGATTCCACAAAATTAGTGATTAATATATATAAATACATAATATATTCATTTACTTGTCTTTTCTCATCAATAACAAGCCATTTGGGTTAGTAAACTTACTTTATTAAATAGTTAACCTTTTATCGTAGGCTATTGCACTGTATCGAAAGTGTGCAGTGAGGTGCGTGAACCTTTTGGACCACAATTTTTGAGGGAATGTCCTCTCTCTCTCTCTCTCTCTCTATATATATATATATATATATATATATATATATATATATATATATATATATATAAATTATTCTTGCCTGCATTGCATTTGTTTTACTAATTTTTTTAGCCAATAACAGGCCATTCGAGTTAGAAAAACGACGTTATTGAACAGTTTACGTTCATGACTTTTTCAAAACATTTGATGGATTGAAATCAATTTGCATTTTATAATTTTAAAAAAATTGAAAAGTCAAAAAGCAGACAACTATGTCTTATAAATTTTTTTGCGACTGTGGCAGTCTTCAGTTACTAATTACATGCTATTCAGTCCAATATCAGCAGACAGGTCTGCTAAAATTATATGGTAAGGGAAACCACAAAAACCCTTACACACATAATGTACGAAATGGAATTCTGAAAAATTAAAAAAGCAAAATATCAATAAATTTCTTGCGGCTGAGGCCGTCTTTAGTTGCCTACTAATATTATCGGCTGGTAGAGCAATTGAAAGTATGTTCATCGAGTGTTCATATAAGCATTTTCTATATTTCGGCATCCATTCATGCCATGCTCATGGAAGGTTGGTAATACATTATTAAGAGTATCACATAGGTCTGTTCAAACATTAGATTGTCATCAAATTAAAAATAAAAGTTCTTTTATTCTTATTAATAATAACAAAATGCATTCCATCATATTACATTCCACAACTAACTTATAAAATTTCAAATACTTTGAACCCACTTAACATCACACTAACTATATTCGAGGAAATCTCATGTAGTTTTTGTTAGGCATTATTTGATATTGTGATGAATCATATATTGATTACACCTCTCAATATTCAGAATAAAGGTTAAAAGCCAATAATTATGCATAAACAGAAGTTACAGTATTATTGATCGAACATATAATAATAATCAAATGCAAAATTTCAACTTTGAATGCAACAAAATTTCAGATTAGAAATGTCACATATTCGAAACAGTTTAACGAAAGTAATAAATGATAGAACCTATTTGAAACATTCAAGTACAATATATGCAGATTTTATTATTGTAACATTTATCAAAACACAAAACAAACCTATCTATCTTAGCTGAAATATTAATCATAATCGAAATTGCTAATAATGTCTGAATGAAAAAAACTTATAAATCAACAATTGAAAACAAATATATATATATATATATATATATATCTATATATATAATATATATATATATATATATATCTATTATATTATATATATATATATATATATATATATATATATATATATATATATAGATATGATCTGTACAATATATATATAATATATATATATATATATATATAATATATATATATATATATATATATAGATCAAGTATCTAGGGACATTTATTTGAAACTGATCAAACAAACCTCCTAGCGGAGCTGGTTATACGAGTTCACGAAACATCGAAATGCCTCCATATACCTTGGACGGTGTATGTTAGAAACATTAAGTTGTTTATCACAATCAATGAAAATGATAGACAGTCTGTTTCGCCCTTATTTGGGGCTCATCAGTATCATCCATCCATCGAAAGTGATAACCAACCATTCAACCAAATATTTCTAACGGCCTTATATTTTCCTTCCAGTGACTATATGGCATAAAAATATGACACAGCGCCACCAGTCGGAAACAAATGAACCACATCTTACAGATAGATGAAAACATTTCGGCAACGTGAACTCGTACGTCCTGACACCCGAAGGTGGTTACTATATTCGCTAAGCAAGAGTAAAGTTGCCACATCCAAATCGATATCACCAGCTCCGCTAGGAGGTTTGTTTGATTAGTTTCAAATAAATGTCCTAGTACTTGATTTTATTGCCACGAACGTGTTTCGATAACACGAAGAATTCTGTGTTCTCAAGACATCTATAATAAAAGAACAAATTTTGAGTTACAACAACATTTACAAAAAAGGTTAAAAATTACTTACTAACTTGAGGTTATATAAATTTTGAAAAACGTAAAAACGGAACAGAAAAGCTGTTGGATACACCTTGAAACTTTGTCACATATGTAAACATCCATTTCAAGAAATGTAAATCTTAGTTTCAACAAACATTTTATATACCTATATATATATATATATATATATATATATATATATATATATATATATATATATACTATTGGAGTGAATACCACATAACTAGTGGACTAAAGACGTCCATAGCCGATAAAATATAAATAAGATATAGTAGCCTGTTTTTTGACATTTTTCAAAATTTATAAGTAACACAGTGAAGTTTCAAAGAAAGTTATTGAATAAACTTTATCAATACAGGCGATAGAACGTAAATAAGTATCATACATCACTTAAAGCTGAAAAGTCGTGAAAGAGGAGGTATGAAAATGTCTGAAAACTACTCCGGCACCTCTCCGTTGTCTTTCGAATAGTGCGAAAGTCTATTATTTTCGCGTGAATGAATTAAAAAAGGAAATAATCGCTCACTTTCCATACAGTACAATAGTCTATTATTTTCGGGGAAAATACAACTACAAATAGGAAATAATCATTGTCTTTCTATTCAGTACAACACTCTATTATTTTCGAGGAAAATAGAACTGAAAATAAGAAATACTCGTTGTCTTTCCAAAAAGTACAATAGTCTATCATTTTCGGGGAAATACAACTGAAAATAAGAAATAATCGTTGTCTTTCCATACAGTACAATAGTCTATTATTTTCGGGGAAAATACAACTACAAATAGGAAATAATCGTTGTCTTTCTATTCAGTACAATACTCTATTATTTTCGAGGAAAATAGAACTGAAAATAAGAAATACTCGTTGTCTTTCCAAAAAGTACAATAGTCTATTATTTTCGGGAAAATACAACTGAAAATGAGAAATAATCGTTGTCTTTCCATACAGTACAATAGTATATTATTTTCGGGGAAAATACAACTAAAAATAATAAATAATCGTTGTCTTTCCATACAGTACAATAGCCTATAATTTTCGTGGAAAATGCAACTGAAAATTAGAAATAAACGTTATTTTTCGATACAGTAAATAGTCTATCATTTTAGGGAAAAACAACTAGAAAAAGAAATAATCGTTATCTTTCG
The DNA here is from genome assembly GCA_030704885.1 of Cynegetis impunctata. Classification (NCBI taxonomy): domain Eukaryota; kingdom Metazoa; phylum Arthropoda; class Insecta; order Coleoptera; family Coccinellidae; genus Cynegetis; species Cynegetis impunctata. The sequence goes on from JARQZK010000757.1 coordinate 322,711, forward strand.
ATACAGTAGGTATGTCTATCATTTTCGAAGAAAATCAACTTAAAAAAAGAAATAATAGCTGCCTTCAATACAGTACAAAAGTCTATTATTTTCCGGGAAATTACGACTAAAAATAAGAAATATTGAGAAACTCGCCAGTATTTGACGGTTTACTAAAAATTTAACGATCTTATAATACCAAGGACCGCGGTGACGGAAACAATTCACCAATTTCTTCCATTGTGTAACCAGGCTCAACGCTTGGTTGCGGAATAACACTACCTACAAATACAGGTACTACTCGTAGATAGCAGAAATATCGCAAATTATCTTAAGAGCAGAACAAAGTTGTCTTGTCTGCAATGCTTTCAAAATGCGGTCAAACGTTATGTAATTTGCTATAACAAAGTAGACGCGATCAGTGAAAGTGTAAACCGCCTGTTCTTTATGTACCGATACCAGACAGGCCCGAAATACTGCACTGACTTATTTAAGATTCATACTTGCAACTAGAATAATCTCATTGTCTTGATCAGATAACTCACGTATCATTTCGAGTAATCTAAGAAGGAATATAAAAGCGTTTCAACAAATGATGTATATATATATATATATATATATATATATATATATATATATATATATATATATATATATATATATATATACATATATATATAATATATATATATATATATATATATATATATATATATATATATACTATATATATATGTATATATATATATATACATGTATATATATATATATACAATATTATATATATATATATATATATATATAATCTCTTGATAATTATTAGCAATAACAGGCTGATTGAATCTTAAAAAAACTCGATTTTATTAAAAAAGTTGAAGTTTCAATATGATATGCGTAATTGAAATTTCTTTGACATTTATTGATTTGAAAAAATTGAATAGAACAGGGCAGCTTTGTATATGCTATTCAGTCTAATATTAATATTCAAAATTGTTATCATTAGATGGTAAGGGAAACCAAAGAAACCTTTACCTACGTAATGTTTGAAAATAATAATAATAGGGTACTATTTATCTAACAACAAAGAAATTAGTATGGGAAAACATTAAAGGAGTGGAGTAGAATTATCGGTATAGCACGCTTATATGGAAGCAGCCGTTGACACGTGTTTCGGACTCTTTGGTCCTCATCAGAACGGCGTAGCCAAGTATTGGATTGAAAATTTGAAGATGAAAATAGTACAACAAACAAAATCCTCTGATACGGAAGATAACGTCAACTTTTTAATAAAATCGAGTTTTTTAAGATTCAATCAGCCTGTTATTGCTAATAATTATCAAGAGATTAAAAATAGATCACAGGCAACAACAATTCGAATAAATATATATATATATATATATATATATATATATATATATATATATATATATATATATATATATATATATATATATATATATATCTATTGGAAAAGCAACAAAATCCCAATACCGTTCGATCGATCATCGCCAAACTAGGCACATTTAAGTATTTTTTCATGGAGAAGACTTTGATGTGAAAGAATTATAAAAATCGGATATGCAATTTCTGTAAAAATGAATTTTGCGGAACACGTTGCCGGGAACCTGGGAATACCCTTTCGCCATTTCGTATTGAAAAATTTGCGTGGCCGGGTATATCCACGTTTGACGTATGGGCATATGGGTTCATTTTGAACCACAAATCTTCTATGCTGGTTAATCTTAGCAAAAATTCGTTTTAGTCAGTGGTCGGTATTTCATAACGTTACAATATATATATATATATATATATATATATATATATATATATATATATATATATATATATATATATATATATATATATATATATATATATATATATATATATATATATATATATATATATATATATATATATATATAACTGAGATTGAATTATCGCACATCACTTGGTGAAACATCAAAAAGAATAAAGAATAAACTTTAAAATAAAAAATAAAACACTTGGCTTATGTTTCACAATATAACAAATATTTAGATACTGTATTTAGCAGTAACGAAAAGTCGACATGTTTCGAGTTATGAACTCATTATCAAGACAGTCTTGATAATGAGTTCATAACTCGAAACATGTCGACTTTTCGTTACTGCTAAATACAGTATCTGAATATTTTTTATATTGTGAAACATAAGCCAAGTGTTTTTTTATTTTAAAGTTTATACTTAATTCTATATATATATATATATATATATATATATATATATATATATATATATATATATATATATATATATATATATAAATATATATCCACGTTTATACTTAATTCTATATATATATATATATATATATATATATTATATATATATATATATATATAATATATATAATATATATATATATATATATATATATATATATATAATATATATATATATATATATATATATATATATATATATATAATATATAATAACATCCCTAGAGTTCGTATTAATATTTTAATATTTTGTGGAATCGTGAAATTATTCTTTTGGGAGGTATGGGAATTCGCAGAGTCTGAATCTTATTACTGATTGTGAAATCTCATTGAGAATGGGAGATTTTCAGTGGTATACTTCTGATATTTCTATCACGTCAAGAGGGTATAATTTCTTTCCTTCATTATCTGCATGTAATAATTCCGCAGATTCTGAATCTATAAACTGATTGTTTCTAATGCAGTGTTCGAAATGACCAGTGCAATTTCTATTGTATAGTATGTTCTTAGTTTCTGGTTCAATGTTACGTACAATTTGGCCTATGTAAAATGCATCACAATCACCAAGTGGATTTAATACAACCTTTTTCCACCTTCAAGCTATCTATCTTATTCATCTAAAATGAACCAAAGTTTTTTCTATTAGTGCTTATGGTTTATCACAAAGGTTGGAGATATAATTTATGCTATGGAATTTTATAGAGTTCTCGTTACTGTTATATGCACAGTAGGTAATAGTAGTAGTAAAATATGGTTTATTAGTTAGCTCAACAATGTATAACATGAAACAATAATAATAGAGTTAAATGGAAGTTGATTTTCAAGATTTCAGGTGATTTTTTAAGGCAGGTTTAAAAGTATTCAAGGAATGTTACTCCTGGACCACATATGGTAAACTCTTTGAACTGTTGAAGAACCAGATGTAAAATTAAAGCCTGATCGGCAGAACCAGACGATGGCAATTTAAACTTCAACTTATTTCTTGTTGAATTCAGATAAATCATACTGTTCGTTTCAACCATCCGTAAAATGCCGTCTGGCAAATATCTGTATTTAATTTTTTCAATGAAAAACACAATGTTTTTACATCCAACCATTGTGGGCTCATTATTCAATGAAAAGGTCTGTGTTGAATTTGAAGCATTTGAACATTGAAGAATATAACAATTTGCGTGCTTTTTAAAAAAGCAAGGAGAAGGTTATAAGCCAAAGAAATCGAGAGTCTTGTCAAGGGAACAGTTCAGCAAATTTTTGTCTGAAGCCCCAGATGAAAAGTATTTGGCGATGAAGGTAATAAAATTACATTTTGTTTGTTTCACATTGTGCTAACCAACACTTAATTTTTTAGGTAGTTTTGATATTTGGAATATCTGGGGCATGTCGTTGCGATGAACTAGTGAATATGACAGTTGATGATCTTGAAGATATGGGTTCTTTGCTGCTAATAAACATTCCTAACACTAAAACTAATAAGAGTAGAACCTTCAACGTCCTGGGTGATGAATATCTGAGCAAATATAGAAAGTACGTTAATTTGCGCCCTGCCGATTTTAGGGAACGACGTTTTTTTTTGAAATATCAAAATGGGAAATGTTATAAAGCTGTTATGGGTATCCATAAAATTAGTAGTGTAGCAAAAGGCGTGGCATTGTATCTGAAGATTCCAAATTGGAAAGAATATACAGGGCATTGCTTAAGAAGAACTTCCGCAACAATGCTTGTTGATAGTGGGGTGGATATCACTACGCTGAAAAGGCATGGGGGTTGGAAATCTGATGCAGTTGCCGAAGGGTACATCGAAGACTCTGTGCAAAGTAAAACCAAAATTGCTGAGAGAATTCTTCAACCTAGCTCCGCGGAAAATCTCGAACAATCTTCATTTAATGAACCCGATACAAGTAATGGATTTGTAAATGCCGTTCACTCTGGAAAAGTTGTTGTGAATAGTACTGATATTGCAAGAAGTGGAGGATTCTTAAATGATGCAAATCTTCATAATTGTACTTTTACTATAAATATTACGAATAAATAATAAATACCATTGTGAATAAATTCATAGTACTATAATGTGTTTATACGCTTAGGAGTATAAGTACTTATACTCCTAGTCATATAAATCACACTTAATGTCATTGAGGAACGTCACAAAAGTTATCACTTATATGACGTTTGAAGAAAAAAAATTTTATTTTTCACTTGTATATTATATATTTATTTCACCTTGGATACGGTTGCTATAAACACACTCATTATACCCTAGGCCATTACGCCCGCATTTGCGGGCATAATGGATTTAAAACGCCCGCTTATTGTACTAGGAGAAATGAAGCAAATTTCATTGATTAAATACTTCATAATCCCTATCGTATCCGACTCTGGATTTCTCTGGCAATTAATTATTCGCAGCTCTGGATGCATTTTCTATGATATTCTTGGGTAAATTCATTTTCATTTTCATTATTTATATAAGACCACACAAAGAAAGCAGCATGACATTCACTGAATATGATGACAAAAATATTCACAAACGTCAAACTATCAACAAATGACATGCCTACTATGAGAAGGAAAATGGATAGGAGCAATGAAACGATTTTAAAATCGCTTTTTCATCATAATATAATAATTTTTTCGTGAAAAATTAAATCTTGTATGCACCGCGTGCGTTACTAGATCCTTATTCATCCCTCGGGCCAGAGGCCCTCGGGCCGAATGTTTCCCTCAGGGCATAAGGATCTATATAACGCACTTGGTACATAAATAACTATTATAATTGCCTATCCCTGCCTGTAGTCCAGTCACCAGCCGTTTTCCCGTGGAATTTTGAGAATCAAGGTCGATTTCCTTGAAAATTATGATTTAGGTAGTATTTATAACTTTCTTCAAAATCTATAATGTGCCGAAGTGTGCTTTTGCCTTAGAGGTGAAAGCTACCCCTTCTAAGGGATGAAGAGGATTTTAATCAAAATAACATTGGAAATTGATAAACTGACTAATTCCAAGCAACTTTTGTATAATAAAGTTTTTTTGTTGATAATTTTCGAGTTATTAACGATTGAAACTGTGCAATTTTCATTGAAAAACGCATGTTTTTAAACTGTAAACTTACGAATAACTCATCGAATTTTAATTTTATTTGAAAAATCTTCGACGCTTGTCTGAACAGGACACCAATTTTAGACCGAGAGGAAGGCGTGGATACCGAAAGCGACGAGGAAACGAGAAACTATATTCAGTGCAAATAAATTTTCCCTCATTTTCTCTCATTACTACTGCAAAAAAACGCAATTTTTATATTTTTGGTAACAAGGGGTGGCTTTTATAAGGGATGCGTTTAAAAACGACAAGAGTTATATCACTGATGAAATATTCTCGATTCAATATTAATGCACTTTTAAATCATTTCTTATTCTGAAAAAATCATTGAGATTATTTTTCAATAATTCATATTCTCAGGAAAAGACTTATAAGGGTTGAAGCGTCTCGGCAAAGAATAATTTCATTTAAATAAAGTATAATAATTCAATATGACGCAATTTTCAATTAATTCAAGTTATAAATACCTTTAAAACTAGTTTTGAGATTACTACCATCAGGGGATTATTTAAAAGGATTGCATCTGTCTGATTAATCATAAACTTGTTTAAGTATATCAAAAGATTTACAAATAATTCATTGGAACTTTATTTTAACTAAATACATGCTAAAATCTACGATTTTTAATTTTTTGCGATAAGGGGTAGTTTTCACCCCTAAAAAATAAAAAGCACATTTCGACAGAGTATAGATTTTGAAAAAGAGTGAATAGAGCTTAAAACCAAATTTTTATCAAAATCAGTGTTGATTCTCAAAATTCCACGGTTTTACAGTTTTTTACCGCTGGTGACTGTACTATTTTCCAAATGCATACATCAACGTAATTTTTCCAAGTGAACTTTATTTTGAACAGTGAAAACAGTCACAAAACTCACAAAAATATCACTTAAAAGGGTAGGTAAAAGTTGAACCCATAGATGAACCATCTAGTTATGCAAAAACTGTCCTATTGAATTCAAAATAAATTTGTTCTAAACATAAATTTATTGCCCGCATTATTTGTTTGATTTCAGATGGCTCTAATTTAACCGGCTATTTGAATTGTTCAGATATTATCGTTACCGTTTTTTATAGAAGGGCGCTTTTCAAATTAAAAAAAAACAATAAATATATCTGGTTCACTGAACAGTGCCTCGGCCACAACGAGACGCCAAAATAAATGAAGATCCAAATGACACAAATCATTAGAAGCAAAAATGGCACCAGATAAAGCATTGAAGGTATAATTTAACCTTGTGAATCATATATGCAGAGAAGAAACTCCAACCATATGCTACAAACAATATCAGAGACAACTTAGGAAGTTCAGTGGTCTGATAAGCAGTCAATGTGAGGCTCCTTCAGATTATACTAATTATGAACCCAACGTTAGTTTCCAATTGAACAAATTTTCAGTTAAATCAAAATGGAGTAAATCTTTTAGAGAAATATCTCAAATACTGCCTGCTACAACTGATAAAAAGATTCGAAAACACTATTACTAAAATGTTAAAGAAAATTTTTAATGAGACATTTCTGCCAATTTCATCAGAAAAACAAAAATAACAAGGAGTCATAAAGAACTGAATAACATTACAGACTTGAAGAAAAAAATCACCAATAGCAATATGATCATTTGAAAGGCTAACACAATTACTATAATGGACCAACAGAATTGTATCAACAAAATTGAAAAGTTACTCACTTAAGATAAGTTCAGAGAGTTTGCCATTAGCATCTGAAGAAGGTGAAGTTCCACCGAAACGTGCGTCATGCGTTATTTTTTATAATAAATGTGTAAATTGTTATTTTCAACCATTGTTTCAATATAAGTTCAGAGAACTCAAAATTGAACATACTACTAAACTTCAAATCTCAGTAAAAAATCTGATTAATAAAACTTGTCATTTTATTTTCGGAGAACAAAATTTATATCATTTAACTGTGATGGACCTTTATGCACCAATTTTGTATAGTCTACCGAAATCCATAAAAAAATACTGTCCTTCCCACCCCATTTGTATCATTGTATCAAGCACCACAACAAGAGCATGAAAAATTCCTAAAGTTCTTAATAACCGTCTACCAAATTTCATTAATCATAACCCAAAATATACAATTAAAAATTCTCAAAATACTTTGAAACGCGTCATTAATCTCGATGGATGTTATGAACTTATTTCCTTCCATACCAATAAAATCAATACCTAAACAACTCAAACGGAATGTTCATTTGCAGCCAACTGGAACAAATTTATTTTAAATTTAATAAGAAATTTTTTGCACAACTAGGGTTCAAGTTTGTCTCAACTTTTGACTTTTCAAGAGTAATTTATAATATAAAATTTTCACTGCTCCAAATAGGGAACCTAACTAATAAAGTCTTCTTCTGTAATATGTTGACGTTTTATTAATTTAGACAGGGGCCGATAGGTAATTCACGAAATTTTCTACATCTCTTAAATTCCTTTTGAACATCAATTCCATTCATTGCAGAAACGGAAAATACCTCACACACTTTTCATTTATTATATAACAATAAGCAATCTCGCTTTCAATATATTCAGGAATCCTACATACCTACACAGGTACACTCATTCATAATAATAGTGCTCAGTACTACAAAATCAAATTAAGTGCATTTCATTCAATTATTCAACATCTACTATCAATTGAAATTTTCGAAGAAAATTACGAAAAATGAGTCAAAATCATAAATTAGCATAGAACAATGGATATTCCGAATATTTAATTGATAAACACATCCATAAAAACTACTGCTTACACAAATCTATGCAGTTGACATTAAATTCCATAGCATAAATTATATACCAAACCTTAGTGATAAAATTTGGAAATTATAAGTGAATTTAACTTAAAAACCAAGAGCACCAAACATCGGTTAGGTTGGGTTCATTTCAGTTAATAATAGAGACAGAAACAAAAGAAAGCATATAGGTGAAAAAAGTGGTGTACCTACTTCTATCGAATATATAGTGATTGTGATTATTTTACATAGGCCAAACTGGACGTTACATTGAAACCAGGATAAAAGAACATAAAATCTACATATTATACAATAGAAATTGCACTGGTCTTTCCGAAAACTGCATTAGAAACAATCATTTTATAGATGTCGAATCTGCGACATACATGCAGGTAACAATGGAAATAAATCAGACCTTCTCCAAGGAATGGAAATATCAAAAGCACACCACTGAGAATATCCCATTTATTAATGAGCGGTTGATCTCTAATATGTCACCTCAATTATAATCAGCGATTAAAACTGGACTCTGAGTTACACCATACTTCTTAGACGTGCAATTCCATAATTCCACAAAATATGAAGACGTAATTCTGGAGATGTTATATATATATATATATATATATATATATATATATATAACACCAGACTTAAGAAACAGTTAAGTCTCAAAATCCCTTCGATATTGGGCTAGGAATACAGAAGAATTCAGCGGAAAACCAATCAAGAACATATATATTTATATATATATATATATATATATATATATATATATATATATATATATATATATATATATATATATATATATATATATAAAACAAACAAAATTATCGGTTAAGCCCGCATGTGTCGAAGCAGCCGTTGACACGTGTTTCGGACTCTTTGGTCCTCGTCAGAACACGTAGTCAAGTATGGGATGGAAAATTTGGAAATGAAAACAACAACTACAAGCAGAATCCCTTGGTTATTGTTCTAAACGGTTTGGGAGATTTGGTCAAACTTTAACACTCGCGAGATCCCGGACCGTGGAAATAAACAACAAAGAAGAAATATGTCGCGCGGAAATAGTGAATAAAACAAGCAAGATTATCGGTTTAATCATATGTCGCATACACGGCCGTAGCCAAGGGGGCGCCTTGGAATTATTAAAGACCTCTCTAGAAAATATACCAGAATTATTACAATCCAAAAATGTTTATATCTGCGTTGAAACATAAAACTAGCCTAGTAACAAACAAATCTACCTAATTGTAAAACTGACTTCAAATTATTTATTTGCGGCAAATTTTAACCCGTAAAACATGTTGACGTTTTTATCCTGAAATAAAATAGCCAGGCGGCTACTAGCAGGGCTGCCAGATTCAGAGCCGTGTCGCATTTTAGACGCTGATTTGTCGCCCAAAAGCGCAACCGTGGTTGCGACATGTTAACGGAGAAACATTGCTAACAAGTATTTTTGCATATAAAATTCACTTATTCTAGCAGTTATTTCATACGTGTTTCGCTGCTAATTTATCGCCCAAAATCGCAACCATGATTTTTTCGCAACCGCACGAAAAAATAGTGCACCCAACATGTTGCCTACTCGTCCAAAAAACAATAATAGGTATTTTCGGCACTTTTTACTCAAATTACTATTACAATCAAAACCACGATTCTGTTACAAATTTTATGAGGCCTCGGTAGACCAGCGGTAAGGTATACCGCTTGTAAGCCGAGGATGTGGGTTCGAGTCCCACCTTGCTCTTGGGTGTTGTGTATGTCAGGAATTTAGTGGTTCTATTTATGAAAATAAATTGTTGGGTAATGTACTTCGTTTACAAGCCCATTGGCCGTTCGGAACCGGCGTTAAACTGTAGGTCCCTCTAGATAAAAAAAAAAATCTTTATTTTAATATAAACTGTTCACAAAACATCATCATCATCTTTGTCTGTGGTTGAAGTTGTGGAATGGTTCTGCTACTGATACATATCAGAATTGAATTTTGCATACATAGCTTTGCTTGGCTCAAATTATTTACAGCAAATCTCAATTATTGCAAAGATCTAATAGACACAACTGAATTTAAAATTTTTAGTATCATTTTGTTTGGAATTTTATATTTAACAATATTCATCAATGAAAATATCCTCTCCACGAATGCATTGGATGACGGTAAGCTTAGAAGAGTAAATGCAAATAGAGCTAAATTTTCAAACATGAATTGGTAGGCTGCATTTTTTAAATCTATAACCATCCCCCGAAAAATAATAGGGTTATCAGGGACTGATTCACCAAACATCTCTTTCCAATTGACATTTAACAACTTTCTATATTGTATCTCTATGTCAGATATTCTATATTGGGAGTTACAAGAGTAAGTGACACCTCAGAAAGTTTTGGTCTTTGGACTGGATTTGAAATTATAGCAGGACTAAAACTTCTTATCTGCCGAAAAGCATTTAAATGTGAGGGCATGCGTTCGATTAATTCAAGTAAAAATAGTTCAATAAAATCCACACATTTTCCTTTAATTTATTCAACCTCTTCAGATAAAATATTATTAGCCGTTAATTCATTTTCAAACTCAGAACATTATATTTTACGTAAGTGGAAATAGAAACACAACTAAATACGATTAAATTCAAACAAGTGACGAAGCAAGAGAGAGAATATTAACTTGGTTGTCTATTTATAAGCTATTTGTTCTATGTATTTGGAGTTTTCTATGAGAGATTTTTCATTCATTATTTTTCATTAGAATAAATTTTCTTATTTCTCCAAAATGTTTTTCAATGAATATTCGTTTTCCAGTACACTTTTCTAGGTAAAAAGACAGAAAAAGCTGTATATTCCTTTCTTTTTTTCAGGTATATTTATTTTAGTACTTTGTAAAAAACAAACCCTCTGAAGACTTTGTTTAGCCCCCTATGAAAGCAGTGCTGGCTACGGCCCTGGTCGCATTATGTCGGAGCAGCTTGTTTTATTTACTATTTTCCCGCGATAAATTTCTTCTTTGTATATATATATATATATATATATATATATATATATATATATATATATATATATATATATATATATATATATATATATATATATATGTATATATATATATATATATATATATATATTTATATATTATATATATATATATATATATATATATATATATGTATATAATATATATATATATATATATTAAAAGACAAATTTTTCGTCCAGATACACTGAAAAACTTATAATTACATGAATGTCTATAATAATTGAAAGGTTTGGGGAATGAATGAATGACTAATATAGCTGCTAAATGGGAATATGAATAAAACAAATTAAGGAGGGAGCTACTGGTATCAATAATTTGGATATTTAATGAAGAGCATTAATATTTATATTTATTAATTAGAAGCGATTCTGGGATATTTTATTTCAGGATTATTTTCTGTATTTGATGTTTCAAAATACTGAATGTGTGTGTGACTTCTACTGATTAAAGGATTTGCATAATGTGGATTTGTTTTCTTATTATTCAAACTTCCTCAATGATCTAAAATGCAAAATAGAATATTTCTGAAATATTTAATTTAGATTTTAGCACAAAAACACATTTGATTGTTCGAATTCCAAATTTTTTTTCAATTGATATTCTATTTATTCTTATTTTATATGTTTCGATTTGATTATTCAAGTTCCAAACTTTTTGTTTCAATTGATATTTTATTTATTATTTTTTTATATGGTTCGATATTGTGAAAATTGAATAATAAAATACTGTTAACAATGTAGGAAGAATCTAAAAATTGAATTCCCAATGAAAAAATCTGGTAGGTATTCGATATTTGACCATCAAGGATTTTATCGGAGTATTAAATATAATAAACCGCACACAGACGTTTCGTTGAAGATCATATACATCAGTATCTTCACAGAGCGAAAACGGATTGAATAGCTCAAACAACTATAAATCAAAAATATTGACACCAAATCATCATCGTCATTTTGTCAAATGTCAGTTTTTCGAACCAAATTACTCATGGAAAACTTTAGAGTTGAGAAAAAATTTTTGCTCAAAAGAAAATCTCGAGTGTTTTTTGGAAAGAAAAAATTAACGACCACATATATAAATTCACAACAACAATAATTATCTTCATTCATGTAATTAAATTATTTCATTGAAAAGTTATTACATTATATAAAACTGCATTTTTTGAAAAGTAATTCAACTTCATGCAAATTCCGGATTCACCGGAAGTGACATAAACTTTCGATTTTTAAATGCGACACTTCTTTTTCCAAGTTTTTGTTTCCATATGACATTCAGAATGCAACCATGTATCATTTTTTAGTTTGTTTTAATCTCAATAAGATTCTTTATTTAAAGAAAGTTCTAACGTAATGATATTTTCAGTTTTTAATCGTATGTTTTTTTACAACCTAAAAGAGTGCGGTATCAAATTAATCGTCATAAAAATCCGACGAGTCACCATGGCATTAAAATTTTAAAATCAAACTTCACATGATACATTTCGATAGAAAACAGTTAAGTTCTGTTTTAACAAACATTTTAGGGTTGAAATTGGTTATTTGAACGTATCCATAGCGCTCTAGAATAAAAATTCATTTCGAAAAAAAAAATAAAAAAACGGGTTCAAACTTGATTTTTTTTTCTTTTTTAAAATGATTAATTTCACAGTTTTTCTCCTGTCCTCCAAGCTAAGTTCTCTGGATGCAGATTTTTCATCGCTGTCAAACGACTCATTTTATATAGGAGTTGATTTATCACAATATTTTCAAAATAACTGGGAATTCAGTAGAAACTGTAAGTATATCATATAGGGTAAAGTGAGGAAATACAATCTAATACAAATTCCAGAGTCACGTGTCCGTTAACATATATCAAGAATCGTTTAGTCAATTCAAGACCAGGCTGTATTACCTTTATGAAGAAATTTGTGGAAAAATAAGAGAAACTATAACAAAACTACGTGTTTTAGACTGCATATTTCATTAACGGTTACGTTATAATAATAATAATAATAATCTTTATTCATATCAATCAATTATTTTACAATTTACAATTTTTACAATACAATTTTACAATTTACAATACATTACCGTTTATTTTCCCTTAAATAATTGCAGTTATTCGAATACCCACAAATACAATTAACTCTTAATTTTAATTATCTGCATATGAACAAAGATAAAAACAATAGTAGAACCCTCACAAAGGTAAAATACCTGTGGTGAAAGATTTTTAATATTTCTTTGGTAAATCAAAAAAAACAGTAAGCTAACCGAGACAAAAAATTACAAATCCACAAAAAATAAATAATCTCTTACATTTAATTATAATTAATTACCCAAAATTATCATCATTCCCAACAACACAAAAAATAACACGAAAAATAAAGTTTAGTATCCATTTCCATTGACCAAGGTACTACAATAAACTCTTCCCACCTGACATATCCATTTCTTAAGCGCTTTCTTAACCTTCAACAAACTGATATACAATTATGTTTTCTTTCACTCAGTTTACTTGAAGGGGTAACTCCGGCCATCATATTGTGGGCATAATGGGGCATGGCCGCCATTACCCCATGAAATTTCCTCTGCAATATTTGTTTCAGATGCCGCACGCATATGTACTGATGGGAAAACAAAGAAAATCTTTATATGCGATTTCAATCAATGAACATTATTCGGGGTATATATATATATATATATATATATATATATATATATATATATATATATATATAAATATATATGTATATATATATATATATATATATATATATATATATTATATATATATATATATATATATATATATATATATATATATATATATATATATATAATATATATGTATATATATATATATATATATATATATATATATATATATGTATATATAAATATATAGATATATATTTAAATATATATATATATATATATATATATATATATATATATATTACCTCTTTTTCAGCAATAACTGGAAATTTGAGTTAAGAAGTAGGAGCCTGAACGGAAATTAATGATGAAAAACAATTACGAAATGCAGACTCCTAGGACTTTTTAACTGGTTCATGGAGCTGAAAAAAGTCTTCAAATTGAGTTAGAAAGTTGAAAATTTGTACGTAGATTGAGTTGAAGCTATGGAAGTGGTATAAACTTTTTTTACTAATCGTCGAAATTTTTATGTTGAGATTTAATGGGTTTGTCGTGGCGTTTGAGGATTTGCGCACATCCACAGCTCATCGAGATTGAAAATAGATGCTTGAAATTTCTTACATGGATTGAGTGGAACTTATTTTCCTTCATTTTAATGTAGGGATTTCTTGTTATTTTGTGGTTTTTGAGTTTTTGCGCACCTCCACATGATCTGTTGATTGAGTAAAGGAGTTTAAGTTTGGTACATGGATTGAGTTGAGTGCACACTAGGGTTTATGTTGAAATTTGAATCGTTTATGAGGATTTTCGATCATTACCGATTTCTACAGACTCTCTAAATTAAGTTAAAATGCTATAAAGTGTGAGTGAATTCGGTGATCATAGGCAGGTCTTATTTGGAAGTTTCAAATTTTTGTGCAGATATTCAAGCTTTCTGCATATCTTTAGTACATCCAAATTGACATAACGGTTAACAATTTATAGGTAAAAAGAATAAGGAGAATACGACCTAAGCGACAAAATTCTGCTGCTCACGAGTTTTTTTAAAATTTCGAATAAACGTTTATTTTTATCTTAATTTTTATTTAAACCACCCACCCGGCTTTACTCTAAATAATAAAATAATTTGACCGGATTACTCACAAGTCCCAATTTTGTTCAAGATATGTCATATCTTGATAATGTGAAATAAGATGAAACGCGTGCTCAGCTCTCATTTTATTAACCATTAATGAAATTGCCGAATACTGCAAACAATACACAATATTGCCAAATACTATCAATACTGCCAGTATTGACAAGGCAAAACGTCTATCCCAACAAACAAAACTAATTTATTATTAACTGTCAAGGTAGGGAACTGACTGCAATTCGTGTGCTTTAAACACTCAGTTGCGAAAGTGTTTCAACGAAGAAATGTCAAGGATTCATAGAACATATATTCATCTATGAGCCAATTTCAGATTTGTGCACTACATAAAAAACAGTAAACTCGACATTAAGTACCAGGGCAGCTAATTTATATTGCACATCAGAATGATTATTATGATTGCGGCGAAATAATATTATTTATATATATATATATATATATATATATATATATATATATATATATATATATATATATATATATATATATATATATATATATATATATATATATATATATATAATTATTCATTCGAATTGTTGTTGCCTGTGAACTATTTCTAATCTTTTGATAATTATTAGCAATAACAGGCTTGTTGAATCTCAAAAAACTCGATTTTATTAAAAAGTTGACGTTTCGCCACGACATTCGTGGCTTTATCAAAACTTTTGAAAAAATTGAAATTTCTTTGACATTTATTGATTTGAAAAAGTTTGAATAGAAAAAGACTACTATGTCTTACTAAAATTTTTTTCGGCTGTGGCCGTTCTTTGTTATTTATTACGTGCTATTCAGTCCAATATTAACATTCAAATCTGTTATTATTAGATGGTAAGGGAAACCACAGAAACCTTTACCCACGTAATGTTCGGAATAGGTTCAAATTATTTTGATTTTGAAAAGTCAAAGAATAGGGTACTATTTATCTTGTTTTTAAAAACAATGACAATCATACTTTCAACTTTAATAGCACGAAAATTTTAGAAATAGAAAAAGATCAAAAACGCAGGGAAATTTTAGAAATGTTACATATTCAAAAAAATTTAAATAAAGTCGTAAATGATAGAACAGTTATCAAACATTTGAGTTCAATATACGCAGATTTAATTCTTTAATTTTTCGAAGAAACAACATAAATCAAAACAAACAAACTCTAACCATAACAACTCATCTAAACAAAATATAAACATCTAGAATTTTCAATTTTTCTAAAAAGAAACATATGATCTCCAAAATTACAAGTAATGTCTTTTTAAAGACAACAATCAAATATTTTAAACCTATTTTGTACATTACGTGGGTGAAGGTTTCTGTGGTTCCCTTCCCATCTAATATCTACGGACCTGTCTGTTGATATTGGACTAAATAGCACGTAATTAATAACTGAAGACGGCCACAGCCGCAATGAGAAATTTTTGAAAACAAGATGAATAGTACCCTATTCTTTGACTTCTCAAAATCAAAATAATTTGAACCTATTTCGAACATTACGTGGGTAAAGGTTTCTGTGGTTTCCCTTACCATCTAATAATAACAGATTTGAATGTTAATATTGGACTGAATAGCACGTAATAAATAACAAAGAACGACCACAGCCGAAAAAAATTTTAGTAAGACATAGTAGTCTTTTTCTATTCAAATTTTTTCAAATCAATAAATGACAAAGAAATTTCAATTTTTTCGAAAGTTTTGATAAAGCCACGAATGTCGTGGCGAAACGTCAACTTTTTAATAAAATCGAGTTTTTTGAGATTCAACAAGCCTGTTATTGCTAATAATTATCAAAAAGTTATAAATATATATATATATATATATATATATATATATATATATATATATATATATTTATATATATATATATATATATATATTCAAATGATTCTTGCCTGTGTCGTAGAGTTAACTCGCTTTTGACTTTTCAGTTTTTCCGAAATTTGTAAAGGCCAAATAAATTTCAATCTTTCAAAAGTTTGGAGAGTCATGAATTTCGAGACGATTAATATATTGAACAAAACTATTAACTCAATCTGTCCGATGATGTTCTAGTGACCGAAATTGCAATCGCAGTGTTATATTTTTCAAAATATTTTGTGATAATAAACGTAGTAAATTCAAATTTAGTTTTGTTCATCATGTTAAATTATCACGTAGTAACGACGGATTCCATCAACGATTAATATATATTTAATTTTTATGGTAGCTTGTCTTGAAACTTAATTATATTAAAAATTTTACTTCAAAAGCATATACAAATGCAAGTATTAGCTTTCATCGGTTTCCGAAGCCAAACGAATACTTTTTGGAGAGAAAAAAAGACAATTTGCAGAAAAGGAAAAGATTGATTTATTGAATGTATGGAAAATCAACATTACGAAGAATCACACAGTTCCGAGAATGACGGTGTGTTCTTTGTATTTTACAAAAAATATTTACATTCTCTCGGTTATTAACTCCTATGATTGAAATGCAGGTTAGTTTTCTTTATTAGTGAAAATTCAAGATGCTGCAACCAAAACGAGAGTTTTGAAGAAAAATGCTGTTCCTACATGTATTCTTCCAAAAGCTTATGATAAGGAAAGGTAAAGCAGACCGAGCAAGTTCAGAAAGAAATATTAATCGAGACGTTAAATCTGATATTTTAGTGAATAGGTAGGTACTCAAGATATCAAAAAATATCGTCCATCAAACCGTGCAGGATTCAACCAAGATGTTTTCACAGAAAGAGACCAATCTCAATTTCATAAAGAAAGTCTTTCGGCGGAAGTCTTAAATCTAGGATTGAAGGTGATACCACAATGTGTTTACACTTGCCATAGAGCCCATCAGAACATGCTATAGAGCCCATCAGAATGAAATTTCGTTCTATAAACTGTTCATTAATTTCATGAGATTTTTCTCTGAAGTGAGAAATAAATAGACAAAAAGCAGTACAGTTGACGATACCAGGCATCGACGTTTCTTCATTTTTCCCACAGTGTTGGATGAATTTGCATCTGTCCAACTTATCACCTTCTCTGTATCTTCTGTAATTTTTCACTTGCATATCGCTTGACACTCTCACTTGAAATTAACATTGTTATGAGAAACTAAAAAACTTTCAAAACTCATATAACCTTGTTCAAAGTTTGTTTTGAATCGCCATGTTTTGGAGTTATCGCCTAAGTTCCGCCTCTATGTCAGATCCCAATCCCAATAAGATCACTAACAGTTCTGACACAAGTCGAGCAGTGACAGACTCATTCGAGACCAGACCACCGAGGAAGCAGCATCGCCCTGGGAAAGCGATGAATTCGACGGCAAGCGACTGAAACTGAAGACGACGAGGAGTGAAGAAGGACCTAGATCGGCTGAGAGATTGTCCATCAGACACGTTCTTCATCGGTTCGCTAGTAAGGAGAAGCGCCCAACAGAGGACGGCACGGTGGGATGGAAGCGGATCGTCAGGTTCGAAGACGAATGATGCTCGTTGCAGACGACGAGAGTGAAGATGGATATTGGATCTCGATGTCGGAGTAATTGCCGTTGCAGACGACGAGTGTGGAAATGGAAGTTGGATCTCGAGGTCGGAGTGATGAGCACGAATGATACTCGTTTCAGACGACGAGAGTGAAGATGGATATTGGATCTCGATGTCGGAGCGATTGCCGTTGCAGACGACGAGTGTGAAAATGGATGTTGGATCTCGAGGTCGGAGTGATGAGCATTGATCAAGATCGAACCAACCTGGGATGAAGCGAACATACCTCCAGTCGACAGAGAATGCCACGGGCAGTCGTCAGGTATGTTTACTTGATTTCAAAATTAATGCGACGCGACGCAGAGAGATATACACTTGGGTCTTGAAATATAGACACAAGAAATGGAACAGGTTCTAGTGCTGACCGCAGCACGAGAGTCCTAATCTAAGTGTGAGACTGGAGGTTTAGTAGGCTAATGCCCGGAAACCGAAAGAACAGAGGTGTTTTTAGTGGGTAGGCAATGTTGATATATATTTTATATATATATATATATATATATATATCAATTATTGAATCCCACACAGGCCGGGTATGCAACCGGTATCGCTTTTGAAGTTTTCACCTCGATTTAAAAAAAAAAAAAAAAAAAAAAAAGAAAGAGCAGTGACAGTGACAGCAATGATTGTTGTCACCAGGGCCGTCTTTAGCCTTTTGGAAGCCCTGGGCACATTACGATACATTAAAAGCATAGATAATATACTTTATTCCAAAAAATTAAATCTTTTAGCATTCACAGGTTAGTGCTCAAAAATCTATGTTGATTGAAGGGTTAGGTACCCTTCTAGATTTGAAATGTGAAAAATCGCTAATCAAATCTTTGAAATCTGTGTTTTTGATCATATCACACTATATGAGCATCAGCAACAAACTGGTTCATCTCTCTTGAAGCATTTTACAAACTTCTTAATCAATTTGCACTTGCTTAAAAAAATTCTTAATGCGAATTCTATATTTGGAAATGGCTTCAATTTTTTTCTCTTTCAAAATATTTCCACTAAGAATACTTTTCTAGTATTCTGTTAAATGAAGACATTCTCCCTCTCGTTAACATCTTCATAATAATTTTATTTTTATATATTATTTTTATATGTTATAAATTCAAACATGTTGAAATCGGAAAGTGATTCTCGGGCGAGAGTAGCTTCGCCCATGCAAAAGCTAATAAGCGAGTACGTATTGTAGACAGTCATAGTCGTTTGATTTTTATTTTCGGTAATAAATGTCGGTTATACTTTGGTGATCTGGTAGGATATAGGGGGGCCCTATCAATCGCGGGGCCCTGTGGGAAAGCCCAGTGGGAAAGAGGGACCTGGTTTCACTATGTACAACATACTAAAACCAGTGAGTGTTTGCTGATGTTCAATCACAGATGGAGACATTCCAATATGAATTAACAAAATAATTCAGCAAATAAAAGAGTGAGAATTAATTATAAATACGAAAAACATCCAATATTTACTGAATATAACTGGAGAATGAATACATCCTTTCATAATTAAAAAAATGTTTGTAAACATTGCATGAATATTAATCAAAGAGCAAATGGTCTGGTATGATTAAAAAAGTTCGATACAATTCTTTCTGTAAAACGAATGAAAAAGTAAATAATATCTACTCTTAGTTTCGCTGCGGTCGAAGAGATTTATTCCAGTGAAAATTAAGAATTAAATAAATATTTCTTGAAAATTCTTATGACTAATATAGGGTCAATAACAAAGTAAAATAATGATAGCTATTAGGAATGCACGTGTAAGCAAGTTTTATAATTTGTAAGGTAAATAGAGCTGCAGTAGGTACGTCCGGGTTGAAATCCAGAAAACATTTATTATTTCATGTTTAAGTGGTTCTAAATAACTGATTATGTGCTAAACATGTGTATGCCATTACAATCCTATGAAACAAATGGACAACCGTATACAAGTATTCCTCGTTCTTTCTAAAATTAAGAACTATTATTTCCAATAAAAAGGTAACGAACACTTGAACTGAATTTTAGACTCAAATTTAATATTTATAAAAATATATAAAATACTTTTTTTTTGGATTGATTTGGCCGATACTTGGTGTAAATTAATAAACATATTAAAACAATGGTTAAAAATAACAATTTACACATTTATTATAAGAAATAATGCATGACGCACGTTTCGGTGGAACTTCACCTTCTTCAGATGCTAATGGCAAACTAACTATGATTCTCTGTTATAACGAAAACAAGAAATGACAAATTATGTGGAAGGGGTAAATACAAAGATGGTTACAAATAATTATTAGAAAAGAAAAAAACCAATTCTGAACTGCTAGTCAGGTAGTTCGGTAATTTTGAAAAGATTAGGAAGGGGGCTTGAAGTATGATCTATTTGGCTATTCAATAGGAGACCGGAATACTTGTATTTATATATATTCATAATCATCCTGTTAGTCGACAATTTGTTTATTGGTTTAGATATGTGGATGATATTATTTGTTGTTTCACTGGTACTCTTAGACAACTAGACTGCTTTCAAACATTCATTAACACTTTACACCCTAATATAAAATTCACTTTAGAGATGGAAAAAGATAACTCAATTAACTATTTGAATTTGAAAATAACAAAAGTAGATAACAAACATAATTTTTCAATTTTTCGCAAACCATCGCACACTGATAGCGTCATACATATTACTTCCCTACACCCATTCCAACACAAAATGGCAGCTTTCAATAGTATGTACATCGTTTAGTAAATATTCCACTTTCAAACGCCAATTTTAACATCGAGACAAATATAATTAAACAAATTGCCGTAAATAATAATTATGATCCCAATATTATAGACAATATGATAGATAAAAAGTTTTTCAAAAATGCGATTAACCAGGTGTACCCCCTTACTAAAAATAATATCAAATATAACAGCCTCACTTTCATCGGAAATTCAAGTAACAAACGTAAATCTCTCTTATCTAAGCACAACATTAACATTGCTTATCGTACCGGTAATAATTTAGGAAATCATATAAAAAATAATAAATCCAAAGTTCATAAAGATAATAAATCAGGAGTTTATAAAATTAATTGTGGCAATTGTGATAAGTTTTACATTGGTAGAACTTTCAGAAGTTTTCAAACTAGAATTTCAGAACACAAACGTAGCTTTGTTAATCAGAAGTCGGATTCACATTATGCAAACCATTTAATCCAAGAAAATCACACATTCAATTTCGATTTTAAAATATTAAATACTGAAAGTAAGGGAATCAAACTTAATTTTTTAGAATCATTACAGATAAATAAATACAAGCATTCCGGTCTCCTATTGAATAGCCAAATCGATCATACTTCAAGCCCCCTTCTTAACCTTTTCAAAATTACCGAACTACCTGACCAGCAGTTCAGAATTGGTTTTTCCTTTTCTAATAATTATTTGTAACCATCTTTGTATTTACCCCTTCCACATAATTTGTCATTTCTTGTTTTCATTATAACAGAGAATCATAGTTAATTTGCCATTAGCATCTGAAGAAGGTGAAGTTCCACCGAAACGTGCGTCATGCATTATTTCTTATAATAAATGTGTAAATTGTTATTTTTAACCATTGTTTTAATATATAAAATACTGTCAAATTCACTCTGAATGAAATTTGGATCTAGTTATAAAAAAAAACGTCTACGATCGTATTTTTCGAGCGAAATGCAACGCATCAAGATGCAATTAGAACGGAATAAGTTATAGTTTTAAAAAAACTGAAAAATATGCTACAATAGCAAACCGAATTAAACAGAAAAAATTATTCATTTCATTGTAAACAAAATTAACGAAGTGTATAGCATATTGATGAAACAGTTCCAGATGCGATTCTAACGGAATAAAATCACTGCGGAGTGCAATGCGCTTGACGAAAAGAGTTGAAACCGATAAGGCAACGTACCCAAACTACGTGACCTATTTTTTACAACTTTTTATCCGCCTCCCCCCTCCCGTCAGTGACCATCCGTAGTATATTCCAAGACCCCCTCCCTCCCCCTCTAGTTTTCACGTAGTAATTCATAAATATTTTTTTAATCATTTTCTTGTAGACAGAAAGTTAAAAAAAAAATAATTTACAGAGTGGGCAAATTTCGATGTTTGTATGGGGTATCTCGGTAACTATAGGAGATACAAAAAAATGGAGGGCGCATTTTTTATCTCTTTTTTCGAGTCAAATTTAATGGCGAAAACCAAAATATGAAATCGTCTTTCATTTTGGAGTTATAAACAAAAGTTTGACTTTCAGACAAGTGTGCATATCATGGTTTCTTGTGAAATTACGAGACATTCTTAAGGCACTTTTTTTCTGTATAATCTAGAGATTTACATCTAATTTTATAAGACATTACAACTATACGAAAATAATACAAATTACAATAAATGTTGTTAAAAACTGATGTTCTTTATGGTTGATACATAAATTACATACCTATCTTTATAATATTCTAAACGGCATTATGCATATATACAATATCAATATTTGAAATGTAATTCACATTCCATAAAATTTTGTCTATGTTCATTTATATTGTTACTGGTTTTCTTATATAATTGTCTTTTATTTATCCTCAAAAGAAAAAATCCAGTGGTGTTAAGTCAGGTGATTGTGGTGGCGACCTCACTGGAATATTATTCATCATCCAGTTATTTCCAAAATTAGTATTAAACAATTTTGAAACGGTACTTATATTATGAGGCAGTGAACCATCACGTTGGAACTGATTTTGTGTCTCAACTAAGGGTGGATTGTCCATGAATTCCTCAATAATTTACTGATTCAAAATTTCGTAGTACCGTTGGTTATCATGATTTTCTTGATATATATATATATATATATATATATATGATACGTTGAAACACGACAGCCACGTAAATTTTATACTTTGTGAATTCAGCTTCAAATATTCATATTCATAATGCAGTTCAGAATGTTATAAAGACATGTAATTTATGTATCAACCACAATGAACATAAGTTTAAACATTTATTGTAATTTGTATTGTTGTTTATAATTGTAATGTCTTATAAAAAAAATATGTAAATATCTAATATTTTGGTCTTGGCTTGTTGAATGATTCACAATTATTTAGATTTTCTTTTAATCAGTTGAAAATACATTTATTAGGGTGTCTTCTTCCTGGATAGCCATTGAAATATATTTCAGATGTAATATCACAACTGTTATTACTTTGAATAAAGCTTTCTAACATATTATATTTCTCGTAATTTTTGTACGACATCCTGACTTTTACGATTAAATCAGTTAATTGATATTATGATGGAAAGAAATGGACAAGCTCTGTCATAGATGTCACCTGCTATATGGAATAGGTACATATAAAAAACGCAAAAGGGAATGAACTAAAATATTATTCTTGCTATTAAAGCCTTACACATCAAAAGCAACTTGACATATTATACATCGTTAGAAAGGGGCAAAAATCCGATCCAACCAACATTCCCATTCGAAAAAATACAGTTCCACCTCTGTTTTATACAGAAAAAAGTGCCTAAGTAATGTAAAAGTTATTATCTCGTAACTTCAAACAACCATGATATGCACACTTGTCTTAAAGTGGAAAAATGAAATTTTTGTTTATAACTCGAAAACTAAAGAAGACAGCGAATTTTGGGTTTCGCCAGTGAATTTGTCTCGATAAAAGAGATTGAGTATGCGCCCTCCATTTTTATTACCTTCTATAGTTACTGAGATATTCCAAACATCGAAAATTGGCTACCATTTACATACCTATAATTTACAGGTGAAAAAAATATTATCAAGAAGAAAAAACCTATGTACCAGGAACTTAATTTACCAAAACGAAAGTATTTTTTTCTTTTATTCACATTTATCTTTTATCTCAATCATGTTCAACGAACACGTTTCCAGAGGACATTGACTACGTGACAAAAACCTAACCCCTACCCCCGCCATTGTGACCAATCGTAGTATTTGAAGACCCCCTCCCCCCCTGAACAGGTCACGTAGTTTGGGTATGTTCCCTAAAGGTTCTTACTTCAATGTCAACTCAATTCACATACCAAATTTCTGAAATGTAGCTGATTTCCAAAAACTAAGAAGAAAAAAAATTCCTACTTAGAAATTACGGCGGAGTGACAGGAACTCAATATACTCGGAAATTTTCAACCTTCTTACTCAATTTGGAGGGGTTTGGGGGTGAAAAAATTCTTCAAAACCTGTGTATTTCAGCACCATACAACCTTTGAAAAAGTCAAGAATGCTAATTTTCCAATATATTGCTTATAATTAGTTTCCACATGTTTTTCCTCCGGTTTAAAAATTTTCCACTAATGCTCTTATTTGTCGCTCCACTCCACAAAGTTTGGATATTCCAAAATTCACCAAAATTTTCATCGTTTTGTTCCTCGAAAATAATTCCAGATACCAATATGTACCGGTAAAAAAAATTTATCTACATATAATTCATCAAAAAAATGTTGATACTGTGCAATTTTCGGGGAAAATACGACTAAAAATTTTTTCTATCATTCAGTAAAATGTAGAAATTATAATTTAGTTAAGACTGAAATTATTAGAAAATATTTATTGAATATTGTTTAGAAAGATTGCTGTACTAATATATTACGCAGGTTGGCTGTGAAACAATTATTCTTTCAAATGTTTTTTTTTTATCTCGAGGGACTTACAGTTTTACGCCGGTTCCGAACGGCCAATGGGCTTGTGAACGATGCACATTACACAACAATTTCTCTTAAATCTATAACCACTAAATTCCGGACATATACAACACCCAAGAGCAAGGTGGGACTCGAACCCACAATCCTCGGTTTACAAGCGGCAAACCATACCGCCTTGTCTACCGAGGCCTCTTCTTTCAAATTGAATTAATGATCCTTATCGTATTTCTCATGGAAAAAACCATGGAAAAAGCATCACTTTTGTTCACAGCGTTTTTGATTCACAAATCAAACTTTTCTGACAAACCTAAAAACTGTTTTTTTAATATTCAATTTCTATAGATACTTAAATATCAAATTATTGAATTTTTAATCTCGTAAATTAACTTCAAAAAGAGACAAAGTTAAGTTTACGATAGCAACATGAGTACACCTTTCTTTGTTGAAAAAATTCGATTCATACTAAATAATGTTGCTAGTATGACTGACTATTCTTGAATTTTCTCACTATCTGGCAGTTTACCCTTTGATTCTGCTGGAGAAGTTAGTGTGATACTGTGGATTTAATCTTATGAGCTATACAAAGTAACTTTTTCAAGCAGTGTTAGTTTTCACAAAATGTGCTCAGCCAAAAACTCAATGGTTTGAAGGTAGAAAGAAATCATTCCATTTTGGAATACCTAGGATTTGGAGAGATTCTGAAAATCAGTCATGACTTTTTTTAACTCAGGTGGGGGCTTGATAGAGCTATCATTACCCAAGCGTTAATCATATTGAAAAATTCGAAGCCGGAACCGACTATAACCTAGACCAGGGGTGCTCAGACTTACAGTGCTGGCGATCTACCACAAAATATTTAGGTGAAGAGCGATCGACCAACTTAATGTTACTAAATAAGAAACAAATTAATTTTTTGCACTTAAGAAACATTGTGCTGCCACGTTCTCGCGGGGGCGGTGTTGCCATACACCTCGCGATCGACACTGAAAGTTTCCGCGATCGACCGGTGGATCGCGATCGACCGTTTGAGCACTCCTGGCCTAGACCGTTTGCTCAATTGTCTAGCTCTAGACTCTAGACCATAGGTGGGCCAACCTTCTCTGAGGGAGGGCCAAATTTTTGAAATAAGATTTCTCGCCGCGCCGAACAAACAATTTTTTGTTGGTAATTTTTGAAAAAATCAGGAAAATATATTTCTTTCGAAAAAAAGAAAGAAAACAAAAAGAAACATACTTATTCATTTATTACACGTAAGAAAATTAAATTTTTTAATTTTGGTGTGACGTCTGACTTTGTTTGACAGAACTTTGTTCATTAATGTCGATCTCAACTGAGGTCGTAGCTAGACGCAAACAGTTTTCCAAATGCTCATCGGTAATGAGGGTTTTCTCTTTGGATTTGATGTGTTTCATACGACTGAAAAGCTATTCACAGACGTGTTTCCGAAAAGAGAAATCATAGCCAGAACATGTTAGTAAATAGCCGGATAGAGGCCTCGGTAGCCCAGCGGTAAGGTGTATCGCTTGTAAACCGCGGATTGTGGGTTGTGCATGTCCCATGAAATTTAGAGGTTCTAAATACGATAAACTGTTGGGTAATGACTCAGTCCATTGGCCGTTCGGAACTGGCGTTAAACTGGAGATTAAAAAAAATAGCCGGATATTTTTAATTGTCTAAATATATGATAATGGTTTGTATGTTGCAGGACTTTCTTTTGATCAGTCTCGAGCGTTCGACTGCTTGCAGTTTTCTTTCATTTTGAATAAAATGTACAGTGTGGGATTTAGGGGCGTTTTTCTGGAGTGGATCTCTAGTTTTCTGTCTGACCGCTGTTTATTTGTTGAGAATGAAAATTGCAGATCTAGAAACTATCTCCTATCTATGGGGGTACCTCAGGGTTCTGTTTTGGGACCGTTAATTTTTCTACTATTCATTAACGATCTTCCTGATTATATTAGTGCCGACTCGATTACTCTTTTCGCTGATGACACATCAATGGGAGTATCAGTGACGACCATGGATGAGTTGAGAACCAAATGCGAAATACATATCCGAGATCTTTCTGACTGGTGTTATCGTAACTCACTTATATTGAATCTGAGCAAGACGGAGGTAATCAATTTCCAATTGCGGGAAACTATTTCTGATGTACCTTTTGTTGTCGATTTCAATGGCAGCCAACTCAAATCGGCTAGCAGCGTCAAGTTTCTGGGTGTACACGTCGACAGAAATTTACGATGGCACTGTCATGTCAAACATCTCAGCAGAAAATTGAATGGGTCTTTCTTCGCTCTTAGTCGCCTCAAGCAATCACTGCCTCTGGAGGACATGCTCACTATTTATTACGCCCTGGTGTTCGCTCACTTGAACTATAACCTGGTTCTATGGGGTAATTCGGCAGCAAGTGCAAGAATTTTTTTATCACAGAAAAGATGTATACGTCTCATTTTCAACTTGAAACCCCAAGAATCATGCAGACCGATATTTATCCAACATAAAATTTTATCATTGCCTTGTATCTACATCTTAAATTGTCTACTGTTTATTCACGGAAAATTGTCAAAGTTAGATACGACTTCCAATTTTCACAATTATAACACACGGCATAATTACACCATCTGCATTCCGGCTCATAGGACCTCTAAATTTGAAATGTGTCCAACATATGTGATCAAATTGTTCAATCACCTACCCAACTGGATCAAGTCCTTAAGTCGATCAAAATTCAAGAAGGAAGTTACCACAATATTATTGAATAAATGTTTCTATACTCTGGAAGAATATTTTTCTACAGAAATTAGTTAATTCTATGTTAATTGTTTTGACGTGTCCTATACATTAATGTAATGTCCTTCAGGATAAATATATATTATTATTATTATTCTTATTATGTTTTGATCCAACCTGATGAATTTTTTCACAACTTTCCATTTTTAACAATCCTGGTAAAGAATTCACATCTATGGTGAACAGCGTTGCAAATGCAGAAAAAATTGAACTATGTTTTAGTAAAAAAGTTGACATTTTTTTCATGTGACTTAGGGTCGGCGGGCTGCAATTTGTCACTCGGCGGGCCATGGGTTGGCCAGCCTTGCTCTAGACCAAAAGCGGCCAAAATTTTGGAATTGTAACTGAAGAGTAGGAAAAACGTATACATTAAGACATAAAAGAAAGTAAGCAAACGTATCAAGTACGTACGATAGACGAAAACATGACATAAAAATTGATAAGAGAATTTGGATGATTAAAATTGTGTTTCTACATTCTCCTTAATGGTCTTACCTTACTTTGAAAAAAAAGCGCGAATGAAAAAAGTCAGTTGTGAAATAAGCAGGAAATATAAACTTCAAGCAATTTAAAAAATTTAAATAACTTGCATAAAAAGTTTTGAATACCTTTGCTATTGTTATATTTAGATTGATTTTTTCACCACATACGGGGGATATTGAGTAATCCAATTATAATAATTTTTGTCGTTTCCGCCTAATATTTTCTTTGTACATATTAAACATTAGATGGCAAATAGTTCCTGAAATTTATACCTGAGTAGATAAACCCAAAGCAACACTAGCTAAGATCCTTAATATTTTTCACCCCACCAGAGGAATACCTACAATTCTGGTTCCTAAATCATTGGTTCGTGAAATCTGGATACTTTATAGTAGATCATAAAATAACTAATGTCAAGATATCGATAAAAAGGTTATTCACAATGACCTCGGGAAGAAAAACGAATAAAAAAACTTCCTGGTTACCTTCGAAAAAATTTAAATTAATAATTGTTGATGTACAGCCATCTCTCACCTACCTACAGAAAAATTTCATAATTTTGGGACCATTCATAAATTATGTCAAAAGAATTTAAATATTTGTATGACGTCAGACATTCTGCAATTTTTCGTTAGATTTTAGATTCAGAGTTTCAATACTTCAGATTCAAACATTTGACGTCACGATGCTTCTGACTCGCCCCGCTTGTCACACGATGTCGCCTTTGTTGACCCCCTTAACGTTTGACGTAATTCGTGGATGGCCACATCACAAGAATTAAATGATTTGTGCGACGTCCACATTTTGCAATGTTTCGTTAGACTTTAGGTTTAGACGTTCAATACTTTAGATCCATACATTAGACGTCACGAAGCTTCCGAGTCGCCCTCCCCTTGTCGCAAGATATCACCTTTGTTGACTCTCTTATAGTTTCACTTAATTCATGGCCACGTCACAAAAATTAAAGTATTTGTGTGACGTCACATATTTCACAATTTTGCGTTAGGCTTTAGGTTGAGGGTTTCAATGCTATAGATTCACTCATTTGACGTCACGAAGCTTATGACTCCCCCCACCTGTCAAACGATTTCACCATTTTTGACCCCCTTAAGGTTTGACGTAATTCGTGTATGGCCACGTCACAAGAATTAAATGATTTGTGTGACGTCCATATTTCGCAATGTTTCGTTAGACTTTAGGTTTAGAGTTTCAATACTTTAGATTCATACATTAGACGTCACGAAGCTTCTGAGTCGACCTCCCCTTGTCGCAAGATATCACCTTTGTTAACTCCCTTTTAGTTTGATGTAATTCATGGCCACGTCAAAAAAATTAAATGTTTTGTGTGATGTCACACATTTTGCAATATTTCGTTACTTTATGTCTATATTTTCAATACTTTAGATTCATATATTAGAGGTCACGAAGCTTTTGAGTCGCCCCCCCTCCTTGCCACAAGATATCACCTTCGTTGACTCCCTCAAAGTCTGACGTAATTCATGGCCACGTTACAAAAATTAAATGATTTGTGTGACGTTTAACAATTTTGCGTTAGACTTTAGGTTAAGGGTTTCAATACTTTAGATTCACTCATTTGACGTCACGAAGCTTATGACTCCCCCCACCTGTCAAACGATATCATTATTTTTGACCCCCTCAACGTGTGACGTAATCATGGATGGCCAAAACACTAGAATTAAATGATTTGTGTTACGTCACACATTTTGCAATTCTGAGTTTAGGTGTAGAGTTTCAATACATTAGAATTAGATTCATATATTTAACATCATGAAACTTCTGACTCGATCTCCCTTGCCACACGAAGTCACCTTTGTTGACCCCTTAACGTGTGACGTAATCATGGATGGCCAAGTCACTAGAATTAAATGATTTGTGTTACGTCATACATTTTGCAATTCTGAGTTTAGGTGTAGAGTTTCAATACATTAGAATTAGATTCATACATTTGATGTCACGAAACTTCTGACTCGACTCACCCCCTAGCCGCACGATGTCACCTTTGCTGACACCTTAACGTGTGGCGTAATTTATTCATGGTTGGCCTCTCTTTAGTTTATCAATCAATATAGTACGACAATTATTCATCATTATATTATTCATAGTATTTCATTGACGAAATTACTAAACAAATTCTACGATGCTGTATGTCCAATATTATATTAATCCATTACCTGATGTACCTTAGTCATTGCTTGAGTATATAATTGCAGTTACAGTTATCTCAATTCCCATGTATTGTCCGAAGTACAGTTGAAATGAAGGTTGATTACTCATTTGTGTGAAGCTAAATAACTCGACCTTTTTCTAGTTAATATCGGAACTAAAAACAAACAATAAACTAATTAATCACGAATTCGATAAGAAAATTCCATTTCATATAAAGCGAAACCTCTTGACAAATGTCAGCTTCACAAACTATTATTATTACCAATTTCATTTCGATATGTTTCACTGAGGAATGGTCGAAAGTTTATAAGAAAGAAGAGAGTACATTTTTTAGATAGCAATTGCAGCGAAAGTCAACAGTCAGACGTGGAAGTAGTTTTTTATGCGTTTTAACCTCCTGGACCACGGTTTTTCAATGTCTGAGATATATATATATATATATATATATATATATATATAATAATAATATATATATATATATATATATATATATATAATAATAATATATATATATAGGTATTATGTATAATCGACTTACTCATTGTATTATGGAATATAACGATATTTGGGTATGAAGTCAATGAAAACAAGTGTACTCTTTTTCTTGAGCTCTAGCTTTCGGAAATCTTCATTGTTCTTTCTTCAGGAGCAGCTGTAAAGAATGTCAAGAAAAGTAAAAACCGAAAAATCTCAATACAAAATTTTACAATTTGAGGATTTGTTCCCAGTTGGATATATATATACAAGGGCGTCGCCAAGGGGGGGCAGGTAGGGGCAGTTGCCCCCCCCCCTAGAGATTCATGTACTCAAATTTAAATAAATCAAAGCCGGAGTTGACACTAAATCCGACGCGAGCGTTTGCGGTGTCCATAATTGTAATCTATTGTCGAATCATTCTCTACGTTGATTGGCTATCGTTACGGCCAGCATTGCTATAAACTGTGTTGTTAGGTTACGTTTTTTTTTGATAAAAAAACTGTAAAAGTTGGAAAATCTATACTAAAATCTATACTAAAAGTTGTTTGCTTTGATACCCATCAAAATGAAAATTTTTAGTACAGATTTTTCAACTTTGAAGTTTGCTCTGCACCCACTGCAGTTAGTTTGTATAGTGATTCATAAATCTTCGTATGTTATACAAAAAGGAATAGATTTTTCAGTTAGCATTCTTCTACCTACCTTTATGAAATATATTGTTTCACAGTGAATTTATATAGAAAAAAGGCTAGCGGAAGAAGCAGCGAGAGCGATGAACAGGATGAAAAAGTTCAAAAGGAAAAAGAGAACAAAATGGAAACAATATCGCATGATTCTAGGTCGGTCACCACAACGGGAGATACTTAGTCTCAGGAACTATTTCCGCACTCTTATATAGGCACAAGTCCTTATGATGATTCTGAGGCTGACCTATCGATACCTTGCTCATGCAAAGATCTGGACTTGGATTCCGATTCTTCAATAGATGACTGCAACGAAAATGACATCGGTCGATTTATTGGACGAGCATCGTTGTTATCAACCGATAAGAAGAAGGAATTGCTAGAAAACTGTTGGTCCCCTTCTGCGACATACAATTTTGCGGAATACGCCAAACATTTAAAGAGAAAATTTAATTATTTCTGGTTGGAAACTTACTATCCATGGTTGGCTTATCCCGGGCTCTAAAAAGGGCCTTTTTGTAAATATTGTACGTTGCTTACGCCAAATCCAAGCACTTTTAGAGGCCTATTGGGATCATTTATCACAAGGCCATTTTGTTAGTTCAAAGATGTTCTCGAGCAATACAAAAAGCACATGGAAACCCACTTACATAAGGCGGCACTGAAAGCTGCTAAATCATTTCTCGGACGTGTGTCTGTAGATGTGCAACTCAACAAATACTCTCTGGGTATTATCGAAGAAAACCGAAAAATTATAACATCTATCATTTCCTGCATTACATTTAGCGGTTAGAGGAAAACATTATGGCGAAGGTATTCTCGAAGACTTATAGAAGCTGCGAATTGACGCGGTAGATTTGGCTTCGAACCCACCAAATCTAACCGTTATCGATGTCCTAAAAGAGGCAAAAACCTTTTTTCCTGAAACAGGAAAAGCATTGAAATTTTTGATCGCTCTACCGTGCACAACGTGTACGGTAGAGCGATCGTTTAGCAGCCTCAGGAGACTGAAAACCTGGTTATGAAGAACTATGGGGGAATATCGCCTCAATGGTCTAGCCATGATGAGTGTGCACAGAAAACATATCAATGAAAGCTTGCAAGATTTGCATAATAAAGTGGTCGAAAAGTTTACAAAAAACCCACGAAGATTGTGTTTTAATTAACACAATAATAATAAAAAAAGGTCTCTCTCGACTACTTTATCATTAAAATCTTGTAACTTCCAGTGGACAATTTGATTGCCTCCAAATTCTTTTAATTCTATTATCATTTTATCCTATATTCTGTCCCAAATTCTTTTTGTTCTATTATTAATAACTTTGCTTTTAACTGTATTTAAAATTCATACTCTTCCCATCCTCCATATATCAACTGTCCCCCCCTGAACCACCGGCTGGCGACGCCCTTGTATATATATATATATATATATATATTGGTATTTTTATTTCCAACTGGGAACAAATCCTCAAATTGTAAGTTTATGTATTGACATTTTTCGTTTTTTACTTTTCTTGACATTCTTTACAGCTGCTCCTGAAGAAGGAAAAATGAAGATTTCCGAAAGCTACAGCTCAAGAAAAAGTACGCCTGTTTTCATTGACTTCATACCCAATATATATATATATATATATATATATATATATATATATATATATATATATATATATATATATATATATATATATATATATATATATATATATATATATATATATATATATATATATATATATATATATATATAGTACAGTGCTTTCATGATGAAAGGAACAAATTCATTAAAAAATTAGGTTTCTATTTCATGTTAAAATCCTCGGACAGGTCGATTAGTATTTTTATTTGGGCAATTTTCGCAATAAAAATTTTGTATACAGGGTGTCTCATTCAAGAGCTATGGCTTTGTCATTAGTTTTTTTAAAGGTAATACCCTGTATATTATTTCACTTTACAATTCTACGATAAATTCTTATCACTTTTTGTGAACATACCATATGCCTCAACTTGATGGATTCCCAGATTATAACGGAGATAGTGGAGCACCTGGAGATTTAAAATGTGGATTAAAAGTACAAAAAAAAATTTAGGTAAACATTGTCATTAAATCTGGAAGAATGAAATTTCACATGTACCATCTGAATTCATTCACTGGTGCTGTATAGTCCGCCAGTTTTCACGTTTTTAACGCTCCAGGCACTACACTACTTCATTGTTTAAGAAAATGCAATTACTTGAGAGAGAACGTATTGAAGTACTTATGATGATTGGTTTTGGAGATAGGGTGCGTTCACAAGAAGAAGTCTGCAATCTATTCAATGAAATCATCCTGATCGTCCGCCAATTACTAGATCGACAGTCAGCAAAATTGAATCAAAATTCAGGAGATACGGCCACGTTAGAGATTTACCTAAAGGAAGACACCGAGAGTATCTGAAGAAACAGTGCTGAACGTTCTACTAGAAACCCCAAGATAACCCTCATACATCCATTACTACAATTTCCAATAATTTCAATTTATCAGTAGGGTCCGTGC
Source organism: Cynegetis impunctata (assembly GCA_030704885.1). Classification (NCBI taxonomy): domain Eukaryota; kingdom Metazoa; phylum Arthropoda; class Insecta; order Coleoptera; family Coccinellidae; genus Cynegetis; species Cynegetis impunctata. The sequence continues at coordinate 356,950 of JARQZK010000757.1, forward strand.
ATAAAATACTTAAGGTAAATAAGTATCATCCCTATAAAATTAAGCTGGTACATGAATTATTAGAAGTCGATTTTGACCGCAGAGTACAGGTTTTAGTGCAGATTATTGAAATTCATAATCAACATCTAAATTTTCAGTACAAACAAGATTTTTTCTTATAAAGCCACCTTTACTTTAAATGGCCACGTCAACAGACAAAACTGTAGGTATTGGGCGACCGAGAATCCTCATTGGATGCAAGAATGCCACACACAGCGGCCTCAAAAAATTAATACATGGGCAGCGATTGTTCGAAATCGTATAGTTGGTCCCTATTTTTTTGAAGGAACACTAAACGGAGAGGACTACTTGAAACTTTCTCCAGTTCGAACTCATTCCGGCTTTAGCTGTTTTGTTTCCTAACCCACAAGATCCTGACATACCTAATAACGAGATATGGTTTTCAACAAGATGGGGCACCTCCTCACTATTCAATCGCTGTTCGAGACAATTTCTTGATGCAACTTTTCCAACAGATGGATAGGACGGAGAGGTCCGATTGAGTGGCCGCCAAGATCACCGGACATAACCCCATTGGATTTTTTTCTTATGGGGTTATTTGAAGTCTAAAGTTTATTTGAATAGACCAAATAATATTGATGATCTAAAAGAGAGAATCAGGCAGGAAATAAGACTTATCAGTCCAGAAGTAATTGAAAATGTGCACGGGAAACATTGAATCGACTTTCAAAAAATGTCTCGAAGTAAACGGACAACAGATTGAACATATGTAAAAATTAAATTAGTAATTACATTTGTGTGTTTTCATATCGTTACCTCTCATTGCCCACTATCTCCGTTTCTGGCAATCCATCGAGTTGAGGCATATGGTATGTTCACAAAAAGTGATAAGAATTTATCGTAGAATTGTAAAGTGAAATAATATACAGGGTATTACCTTTAAAAAAACTAATGACAAAGCCATAGCTCTTGAATGAGACACCCTGTATACAAAATTTTTATTGCGAAAAATGCCCAAATAAAAATACTAATCGACCTGTCCGAGGATTTTAACATGAAATAGAAACCTAATTTTTTAATGAATTTGTTCCTTTCATCATGAAAGCACTGTATATATATATATATATATATATATATATATATATATATATATATATATATATATATATATATATATATATATATATATATATATTATATATATATATATATATATATTATATTTAATATATATATATATATATATATATATATATATATATATATATATATATATATATAATATATATATATATATATTATATATATTATATATATATATATATATATATATATATATATATAATATATATATATATATATATATATATATATAATATATATAATATATATATATATATATATATATATATATATAATTATTTATTCGAATTATTGTTGCCTGTGATCTATTTTTAATCTCTTGATAATTATTAGCAATAACAGGCTGGTTGAATCTTAAAAAACTCGATTTTATTAATTGACGTTTCACTATGATATTCGTAATTGAAATTTCTTTTGACATTTATTAATTTTGAAAAAAATTTGAAAACATTAAAGTTGCTTTGTCTAGCTAATTATTTATTATACGAGTAATGCTATTCAGTCTAATATTAACATTCAAAATTGTTATTATTAGATGTTAAGGGAAACCAAAGAAACTTTTACCTACGTAATGTTTGAAAATAAAAATAATTAGGGTACTATTTATCTAACAACAAGAAATTAGTCATGGGAAACATTGAAGATGTGGAGTAGAATTATGGTATAGCACGTTTATATGGAAGCAGCCGTTGACACGTGTTTCGGACTCTTTGGTCCTCATCAGAACGGCGTAGCCAAGCATTGGATTGAAAATTTGAAGATGAAAATAGTACAACAAACAAAATCCTCTGATACGGAAGACAATCAATCACACAATTGTGGTTTATTGTTCGAACTCTCCGGTATGGGAGATTTGGTCAAACTTTGCCACGGAGGCGATCAATGCTATCCGCGAGAACTAAGAACGAGTAAATAAACAATAACAAAGAAATTAGTCGCGGGAAAATATCAAATAGGTAGAGCAAAATTATCGAACTATACCGATAATTTTGATCTACCTATTTGATATTTTCCCGCGACTAATTTCTTTGTTATTGTTTATTTACTCGTTCTTAGTTCTCGCGGATAGCATTGATCGCCTCCGTGGCAAAGTTTGACCAAATCTCCCATACCGGAGAGTTCGAACAATAAACCACAATTGTGTGATTGATTGTCTTCCGTATCAGAGGATTTTGTTTGTTGTACTATTTTCATCTTCAAATTTTCAATCCAATGCTTGGCTTCGCCGTTCTGATGAGGACCAAAGAGTCCGACCACGTGTCAACGGCTGCTTCCATATAAACGTGCTATACGCTAATTCTACTCCACATCTTCAATGTTTTCCCATGACTAATTTCTTTGTTGTTAGATAAATAGTACCCTATTATTTTTATTTTCAAACAGTTACGTAGGTAAAAGTTTCTTTGGTTTCCCTTAACACATCTAATAATAACAATTTTGAATGTTAATATTAGACTGAATAGCCAATACTCGTATAATAAATAATTAGCTAGACAAAAGCAACCTTAATGTTTTCAAATTTTTTTCAAATTAATAAAATGTCAAAGAAATTTCAATTACGAATATCATAGTGAAACGTCAATTAATAAAATCGAGTTTTTTAAGATTCAATCAGCCTGTTATTGCTAATAAGTTATCAAGAGATTATATATATATATATATATATATATATATAAATATAAAAATATAAATATATAAAATATATATACATATATATAAAATATATAAAATATATTCCCAGTATATAATGGCATCCCCAGTGGCAACCAACAAACTGAATGAGCTGAAATTTGGAAACTGATTGTTTTCGAGACAGAACGAAACCATCAAAATTTCATTTAAATTTCTCCATCATTTTGTCGTTGATATATGTGTTTTCATAAATAAATTTTGCCCGGTACATCTCCAGCGACCCCATCCAAATAAATAAGCTGAAACTTGGTATCTGGGTTGTTTTCGAGGCAGAACGAAACTATTAAAATTTCGGCAAATTTTTCCAACCTATCTATATATTTCTTGTATTTTCATGGGTTTTAAAAATTTTTTCAACTCCACAGCTTCTGCAGATTAAGTTAGAGGGATGAAATTTGGTACTCTCGACTACTTTATCATTAAAATCTTGTAACTTCCAGTGGACAATTTGATTGCCTCCAAATTCTTTTAATTCTATTATCATTTTATCCTATATTCTGTCCCAACTTCTTTTTGTTCTATTATTAATAACTTTGCTTTTAACTGTATTTAAAATTCATACTCTTCCCATCCTCCATATATCAACTGTCCCCCCCTGAACCACCGGCTGGCGACGCCCTTGTATATATATATATATATATATTGGTATTTTTATTTCCAACTGGGAACAAATCCTCAAATTGTAAGTTTATGTATTGACATTTTTCGTTTTTTACTTTTCTTGACATTCTTTACAGCTGCTCCTGAAGAAGGAAAAATGAAGATTTCCGAAAGCTACAGCTCAAGAAAAAGTACGCCTGTTTTCATTGACTTCATACCCAAATATCCTTATATTCGATTATATATATATATATATATATATATATATATATATATATATATATATATATATATATATATATATATATATATATTATATATATATATATATATATAAATATATGTATATATATATATATATATATATTATATATATATATATATATATATATATATATAATATATATATATATATATATAATATATATATATATATATAATATATATAATGATATATATATATATGTATATATATAAATATATATATATATATATTATAAAATATATATACATATATATAAAATATATAAAATATATTCCCAGATATATATGGCATCCCAGTGGCAACCAACAAACTGAATGAGCTGAAATTTGGAGAACTGATTGTTTTCGAGACAGAACGAAACCATCAAAATTTCATTCAAATTTCTCCATCAATTTGTCGTTGATATATGTGTTTTCATAAATATTTTTTGCCCGGTACATCTCCAGCGACCCCATCCAAATAAATAAGCTGAAACTTTGTATCTGGGTTGTTTTATAGGCATTACTAAACTATTAAATTTTCTGCAAATTTTTCCTACCTATCTATATATTTCTTGGATTTTTCATGGGTTTTAAAATTTTTTTCAACTCCACAGCTTCTGCAGATTAAGTTCGGCCATTATGTATATAGACTACAAAGTAGTAATGTGAAGGGCGAATGGGGGCGCTTTAGGTGGGTGATCTGAAAATTGAAAAATTGACTACTCGGGAATCCTCTACGTTATCTCCGCGGTTATCATTATTTTCATTAGTTTTTTGTTAATTTAAAAAAATCTGTAACTTCCAGTGGAGAAATTTGATTGCCTCCAAATTCTTTTAATTCTATTATCATTTTATCCTATATTCTGTCCCAACTTCTTTTTGTTCTATTATTAATAACTTTGCTTTTAACTGTATTTAAAATTCATACTCTTCCCATCCTCCATATATCAACTGTCCCCCCCTGAACCACCGGCTGGCGATGCCCTTGTATATATATATATATATATATTGGTATTTTTATTTCCAACTGGGAACAAATCCTCAAATTGTAAGTTTATGTATTGACATTTTTCATTTTTTACTTTTCTTGACATTCTTTACAGCTGCTCCTGAAGAAGGAAAAATGAAGATTTCCGAAAGCTACAGCACAAGAAAAAGTACGCCTGTTTTCATTGACTTCATACCCAAATATCCTTATATTCGATTATATATATATATATATATATATATATATATATATATATATATATATATATATATATATATATATATATATATATATATATATATATATATTATATTTTTATATTTATTTATATATATATATATATATATATATATATATATATATATATATATATATATATATATATATATATATATATATAAAATAATATATATAATATATATATATATATATATATATATATATATAAAATATATATACATATATATATAAAATATATTCCCAGTATATAATGGCATCCCCAGTGGCAACCAACAAACTGAATGAGCTGAAATTTGGGAACTGATTGTTTTCGAGACAGAACGAAACCATCAAAATTTCATTTAAATTTCTCCATCAATTTGTCGTTGATATATGTGTTTTCATAAATAAATTTTGCCCGGTACATCTCCAGCGACCCCATCCAAATAAATAAGCTGAAACTTGGTATCTGGGTTGTTTTCGAGGCAGAACTAAACTATTAAAATTTCGGCAAATTTTTCCAACCTATATATTTCTTGTATTTTCATGGGTTTTAAAAATTTTTTCAACTCCACAGCTTCTGCAGATTAAGTTAGAGGGATGAAATTTGGTACGTGTATTGAGTTCATGTCAAAATACGATGCTTTGTGGGTTTCAACTCTTGTCCTCAACCGTGCTGCTCTCATCGGAGACTATATTCCGTTCGAATCGCATCATCACGCGATGCACTACGCGAACTTATTAATTTTTTTTTTTTGAATGAAATAAATTACTTTTTAGTTTTTATTACGTGTTGCTATCAAAGCGTGGTTCTTCAGTAAGCGATGGACTTCGCGAGTTTTTCCATGAAATTATTTCCTAATTTTTAGCAGGTTTTCACTTTATAAACCTGCTTATTAAAATGGGTGCGATTAGCAAAGTTGGACCTAGGTCCAACTAGTTCGTTTCGTGACTTTTTATGATGCTTGGCACCAAACACTCAATTTCATATATCTATCTATATATATATATATATATATAGATATATATATAATATATATATATATATATATATATATATATATATATATATATACAATATATATATATATATATATAATAAGTTAGGAATGAAAAAACACAACTCTCACAACTCCAAAGGTTTTTAAATGTTTATTTTGTTAATAGCTACCGGTTTCGCGAAATTTCCTTCGCATCCTCAGGCACAGATGGCTGTAAGAGAAATATTCAAAAATGAAGAGCAATGTAAAAATACAACCTATCATGACTTACAGTGGATCACAGGGGTCAAATTCAAGATATGTCAAACTTTGTGTGTCAAAAATTAAAATAAGCACAATATAAAATGGAAGTTTTGGATGGATACAATAATGGGTCGTTTAAATATAAAACAAATATAAGCATATACAAAATACAAATAACAATGACATTCACATGCGGACATTAGTAAAATTTTAGAATTGGTGGAAATCTGATGCTCAAGCGCACTAGACAATACGAATACGACGCTAACCGAACAACAAAACTAACTTGACGTTGATAATTGACATCTGGTAGGTCGAATCATGTAGTAGAGAAAGTACACAACACAAACACGCAACAAACGTCAACCTCACAGCGCAACTAAATAAATCATTCTGGAATTTCAAACAACACCGAACAAATTGGTGGTATATCAGTTGTTAATTGAGAATTTAACACAGCATCATCAGCACATTTTTGAACCCTTATTATTTCCAGTTGCTCCATGTGTGGAAGCAATGGTCCCTTCTCAAGAATGTGCAAGGCCTTAAAGCCAGTCTGCAGATCGAATATATGTCCCTCATCGAGTAAATTGTGAGAAAACTGAGAGCATCCTGGTGAGAAGGGGCTGCGAAACTTGGTGTGTTCACGGATACGTATTCCAAAACTACGAAAAGTGCGTCCAACGTATATTGCAGAACAGGTATCACAACGAAGTCGATACACTCCTGACTTATTGAGAATGTTTATTTTGTCCTTGTTATTGACTAAAGCCATTTTTAAAGTATTAGAAGTTCTGAATGAAACATTGAAATATCCCTTCAATAGATTAGCTAATCTATAAGATGTAGGACCCATGTAAGTCAATGAGACAAATTTACACTCATTCCTATCAGCATGCGGTAGTTCGTTAATATAAGTCTCTTGTTGGATAATTTTTTCCGTTTTTTTAAAATCAGTTTATCTATCAATTGAGGCGTATAACCATTAAACAACGCAATCTGTTTTAAAACTGAAACTTCGTTGTCGAACGATTCATCTGACAAAGGTCGCATTGTCTAGTGCGCTTGAGCATCAGATTTCCATCAATTCTAAAATTTTACTAATGTCCGCATGTGAATGTCATTGTTATTTGTATTTTGTATATGCTTATATTTGTTTTATATTTAAACGATCTATTATTGTATCCATCCAAAACTTCCATTTTATATTGTGCGTATTTTAATTTTTGACACACAAAGTTTGACATGTCTTGAATTTGACCCCTGTGGTCCACTGTAAGTCATGATAGGTTGTATTTTTACATTGCTCTTCATTTTTGAATATTTCTCTTACAGCCATCTTTTGACTAATGATGCGAAGGAAATTTCGCTAAACCGGTAGCTATTAACAAAATAAACATTTGGAGTTGTGAAAGTTGTGTTTTTTCATTCCTAACTTATTAAATATTAACTCACATAGGGATTTTACCACTTCATATAAATATAAATATATATATATATATATATATATATATATATATATATATATATATATATATATATATATATATATATATATATATATATATATATATATATATATATATATATATATATATATATATATATATATATATTAATATGTATTTTAGCGTTGTTTACACGATAAAGGGCTCAATTTTTAAGCAATAGGGTTGAAAATTTGTAAATAGGTAATGATATCTCGGATGGGATTGTTTTTGGTTCGGATTGGTTGGGGGGTTGCCCCCTGGGGGGGAATGAGTCTTGTTTACAGGATAAATGGCGCAAATTTGTAGTAATAGGGTTAGATTTCGTAAATAGGTAGTTTCGTATGATATCTTGGATAGGATTGTTTTTGGTAGCAATAGGATTGAAAGTTTGTGACTAGGTAGTTTCGTATGACATATTGGATGGGATTGGTTTTGGTAGGAATTGCTTGGGGGGTTGACCCCCCAGGAGAGGAAATAAATCTTGTTTAAACGATAGCAGGCGCAATTTTGGGATCATAGTGTTGAAACTTTGTATGTAAGTATTTTCGTATGATAACTTGGATGGTATTCATTTCGATATAAATTGGTTGGGGGGTTGACCCCCCGAGACGGAAATACATATTGTTTACACGATAGAGGGCGCAATTTTTGTTTTTTGGATTTGGAACAAAAATCATAATTCAATGAATAAATTTTTCTGGATACTTTTTGAAAATCTGCTTTTCTAATGCAGCTCGCTGCGAGTTCTTTTATTTCGGTTTGCTATTAAAGTGATATCTCAATGGACTTATAGTTCAACGCTGGTTACGAACGGCCAATGAGCTTGAATCTATGTCATTACCCAACATATATACAAATTTTTTATCCGCAAAATTCCTTGGGACACCCCAAGATCCTCGGTATATAAAAGATAAAACTTAACAAGTCATTTCTTGCAAAGCAAGATATGACTTGTGTTACGAACCGGTTATTTCATTACCAGTATTTTTCGCAATCGTAACATAATTTGCTCCCAAAACTCGAAAACAATCAAAATTTAAAAGATGAACGACGAATGACGAAGATATCGCAATTTTCAAATATTGGTTTGATAGGCAAACATTTATCAGAAGCACCTTGTATCTTAGAACTGAGCTTCTAAGCCAGACATACTCAAACTTTTTTTTTCTTGGGCCACTTTCAGATTTTAGATGTCGTTCGGGCCGGTACCTACATAAATCATATCTGTTATTTAGGAGTTGGTAAAAAACCTATTACGTTTAATTGTTTATTTATTATATTGGGAACATTTCAATGTCATCAAAATGAGAATCCTTAAGTCGGTTTCTATATAAGTTCTTTGCATATTTCATTTTGGAATAAGATGATTCACAAAGATATGTCGATGCAAAACAACGTAAGCAGAATTGGATCACATTTTTTCAGTCTTAAATTGTTCGGGCACTATTGTCCAAAATTCAGCGTACCTACTTCATCTTCTCTCTCGTCTCTTTGAAAATAACTTTGTATCATTCTTCATTTCAATGAACTCGTCAAACAAGTCTGCATAATTACAATACAAAACTGAAGTCAATTGTGAACTACTTATCGGCTCTAGGTACCAAAATGTTTCTACAAGTAGTAGCTTTAATTTTTCTTAAATCTCCCTTTAAATTCGTCTGATAGTGCAGATATATAATTTGAAATTATCAAACAATTTTCTTGGAAAATATCAATACAGTCCTGTGTAACACTTGTAAGTGTTCGAAAATTTTGAAGTACTTTGTTTTTCTATGAAAGCAAATATTGTATTGCCATTTGTGAAATTATCTTGTTTTCACCTTGCAAGCTTCGATTAAGGCTGTGAGTTTTAGTTATGTCGCATAGAAAAGCTAACAAATGGTTGTGTTGTTATTTTGCAGTTCAGGATAATTTTTATCATTATGCTGTAAAAACAGCATTATTTCTTGACGTAAAGAAAAAAACTGCGCCTATTTTTTCTTCGGAAATTTAAATAGTTAATAGGTTAATAGAATTAAAAGTTAAAAAGGGTGGGCCACTTTCAAAAGCCTGGCGGGCCGCAGTTTGAGTATCGCTGTTCTAAGCTAATAAACATCGTCTGAGAAATTTGTTTATAAACTAATATTTGATACTCTCTAGTCTATTGACAAGTTGCTATGGGTGTATTCATTATATAATCTACTCTAAATGTCAATGAATGCAAATATATTTAGTACAGCAGCTGCGAGTGCGTAAGATGAAAAGTGAGTATAAACTATACATTGGTCAATATATTCTGTTCTAGACATTCTCTATAGATGAATAACCTTGTGAAATGACATTTTTTAACTGTCAATATAGTATTCTTACGCTTCTCAATAGTTAATCTGAAATTATATGTCAAGTCACAATAGGAATCTGACTATACCGAAATTTAACTTTCCATAGGAAACGCAACATGTATAAATCGTTGCCGAGGAAATATTCCTCGTCAGAAGAAAACCTCCAACATTTCAAAACTACAATGAATAGATTTTTTGATATCATAGGAGGAGCGGTAGAAAATATATGAAGTATAGCATTCTTGTACTTATTCTGAATTTGATATTGATCTGAATAGCAGGTAATTAGTAAATGAAGATGACCAAAGCCGCAGAAAAATTGATGAAACATAGTTGTCTGTTTTTCGACTTCAATTTCTCACGAATTTCGTTTGAAAACGTCAACTTGTGAATAAAATCTGGTATTAAACGTAAATGTCATTGCTAATAAAATATAAATAAATAAAAATACAGCACAGGATAGAACAATTCAAACATTGTCCAAGCAGAATGAATAATTTCATCAAGACGATGTTTGAATAGTTATTTTAACCCATTTTAAGTCATATGTTAGTCGAATAACAAAACGTCGAAATGATTTGACACTATTAGTTGTCGTTGCCATGGAAATAAAGTCTTTCAATCCCTCACTACCCACCATAAAATTACTTTTATTTTCAAACGTGCAATAATAACGTCATTTCTCGATTGAAAGGATCATCGAAAAGTTCTATTTCTTCGCCAAGGAGGAGAAGTGTTGCTATGCAACACTTTTCCGGCCGGCGGCAGGAAAAGTGTTACTATGCAAAAGATGAATTGGTAACCATGAACAAAAAATGCTCCAATTCAAACGTCATTTTCACTTTAAACCACTTCTCACCAGGTTGCGAATTATCAATTATTTTACTTTATATCTGTCATAATCAATTTTGCGTGGCAACCGTAACTAGGCAAATGCAAATGTTCCATAATTAGGGTTGCCATCCGTCCGGGTTTCCCCGGATTTGTCCTAGTTTAGGGGGCGTCCGGGGGTCGTCCGGACGGGGCTTTCAAAATATGTCCGGGTAAAACCCGGACAAATTTTTTGTCCGGGTGTGTGAAGCTTGAGTGTCAGTGACGGAAATGCGCTATTAAATGCAAACCAGTTGTGGCCGAATTTTTTCGAAACATCTATATTCTAAACTGCTCAAAATTGCATAGTATTATTTTCTTATACCAGCTCACAATGCTAGGGTCGCAGTAATGGAGGAAGGAGAGAAACTTGCTAAATACACATACGTTTTCTTCTCTGATCAAAATAGAGTCTAATTTTAAAGACTGCTCCGACTTTTACAATTTCATGATGAAAAATACAGACATTTTGGGCAAAATCGGCAAGTCTGATAAATTCCAAGTTAAGTTGAATTAGTAAAAAGAACTTGATCTCGTTAAAATCAAAACTTGTTACTTACTTTTGATTTATAGTTAATAAATAATTTAGACTTTTGGGTACCTAACCTATCTAACCGAACTAGATGACCTAGCCTATAATTTACTGTTACAATGTAGAATCTAGTCTATTCGATTTTCGATCTACCAAAAATTACTTTTTTTGTTCTGTTTATATGGCAAACAAGCGGTTTAAAGTTTAAATGAATGAAAAAATTTTAATATAAACGATGTGTTATTTTATTAAAAAAAAAATTTTTTTACGATGTGTCCGGGGAAAAACAAAATTTCACAGAAATGTCCGGGGTTTTTAAAATTTTTGTCCGGCATCGGCAATTTAGGCGATGGCAACCCTATCCATAATTCATAACGATCGTAAGTGGATAGAATTATGTGCGTGAATGTGAATCAATCCAAAAATGGATATTCAGATTTATATGAATTTCAAAACGTTTGAAAATAAAATAACATATTTCATTCGGAGTAGAAGTGACAATTCTCCTCCTTATGAAATAATATACTATTTTCCGAAAACGTCAAAAAATGACTTTTTTTAAACTCAGAATGTTGATTTCACATTTTACTTTTTTATCCGGCCGTGAGCGTACAAAAAGGTACACTTTTTTTGTACGCTCACGGCAATTTCAAGAACGTCCGGCGGCGTACAATTGGGTTTCGAATCCGACATAATGTAATCTATGAGAAAAATTGTATATATTTCACTACAACACGTTATTGCTTAATACTCGGGTACTTAGCAAACGCACAGTCCTATAATGCGTAGGTAAGTGACTTTAAACGTTTCTGACAATTATTTTGTTGAATTGTCAAATTTGTGTTGCCTTGACACCTACAAAACCAGTGAGCAAAGCAATCTAGTTTTACGTTTTTTTTTAAATATAATCCTTTTCAAAAATATTATCTTAATTCTATCGTTTGAATACCGTTTGCGGAAAAAATCGCATGTTTTATCGGAGAAAAGCACTTTTTGTGGCTCGTCTAAAATTGTTATTATTACGGTTTTCAAAGTGAAAACCTGCTAAAAATTCGTTAAACCGAAAATAAGAATCGGAAAACAAAATAGTTGAATGCTTCAATTGCTTTTAAGCGATTTTTGGAACGGTGCTCACTATAATTAACATATAGGTCATGCAAAGAATGAGAATTCGAATTATTTTCTGCTTCCTTGATGTTAAAACGGTTACACGAAAGAGCAATGAACTACGCTTCGAAGAATACTCACAAAAAATTTTGCACAATATTCTCAAGTAGCTTTTCATTTCGTTTTCTAAATAAAGAAAAACAAATCAGTCTGATTTGAAGAAATGTGACTATTCAATTAATTTGATTACTACATGAACGTGATATTATTCTTCCTCTTCAAGAGCGGAAAACGTTCAGAACGTGATTGCAACTTGTACTACCGTGTTTTTTTCAAGTATCAGTTCATCTACCTTTATCTTATTACTTGGTGTTGTGAATTTCTTTTTCGGAAGATATTTGAAAAAATTTCGCAACATATTTCAAATAGTTTTAGGAATATTCACACACTGGTTGGGACAGTTTATACGGTAAAACACAATTTCGCTAGAAAATAGTTATTTTTGTATTAAGTGTGCTAAATCAGTGTTTTTTTAATGGCGCATAAGCATGTAAATTTTTAGCCGAGATCGTCAGATCGAGGCTTAAAATTCATTCGAATGCGCCATGAAATACTGATTTCGCTCACGAAATACAAACAATATTTTTTGTACAACTGGCAAAAAAAATGTTTAACAATATATTCTATGATCTTATGTCAGAGTGAGTGTAACCAAGGAAACATGTAATGTATTTAACAAGCGTCAAATTAAATATTTTGTAAATTATTTCGCGCATTTCACAAATTCTACGATGAATTATACTAATATTGCCAGTGATAGTGATACACCACAAGTTACTTGGAGGACAGTTTAAATAAAAAAATTGATATTTCTAATACAGTTTCAAACTGTCAACCATCCACTTCCAACGGAGACATATCTACTAATAATCCCTGCATTTTTGATGAGAACATGACAATTTCTGGCAGCCAACTATCAGCATCGTCGTCCTCGGGAATAAATATTGGAAATAATTGTTCAAATTTTACTATTAATTATTATTGCAATAAATGATTTTGTTATTCTTATTAATTTTCATTAAATGCGTTATTTCTATATTCTATGGTGTTTTTTCCACGGTGAAAAATAGTATATTATTCAACGAGCGGTAATGTAGGTCATAACTCACGCAGATGAAGTTTGCAGCACGAGCTGCAAGCGAGTGCTGTAATTCATCAAGTGAGTTATGACCATTACCGCAAGTCCATGACCATTACCGCAAGTGAGTTATGACCATTACCGCAAGTAATTTATCTAAGACTATAACAATAAATACTAAGATAAAAATACAAATTCACAATAATTAGATAGTATTAACTTGATTTGCAAACGTCAGAATTATTCAAGTGACATTAGCAGATGAGTGACGGTTGATCTTACTTGAGATCTTAGTATACTATACAGTGAGTTATAGCAGTGAGTTATTATTACTCACGCTGTTTGATAATAGATACTATTAATTGCTAAAACGCAGTTGAATAATGAATATATTATTCAATAGGAGTATTTTTTCACTAGTTAAAAAATGGAAAACTTTGCGTATCCATAGCGATTCGTGAATGTAGTCTTTTTTGACAGTTGTACAAAAATGTATTTTTTGTTGATGTATAACATTTCAAATCTCGGTATGTGGCATTTCGTGGGACTTATTTCGTAAAAGCGACGGATAGTGGGGAAAATAGTAGGCTATTGAACTACTAGCTTCTCATAGAAGCTCAGAGCTCATAGGACCTGTTAATAATGGTGTACACATTGGTTAGATAGGTCTTGGCGATACTTTTTTTAATAATTGCCATACTTGGTGGTTCGGCCCTTCCCTGAGGCAGAAGAGATCTCCAAATTTTCTTTTTTTTTTAAGTCGCACATTTCTTTTCGTGTGCAAGGTTTCCCACATTATGTTATTCTGCCGCGCTTGAGTAAATTCCAAAATCCCCGCTTGGGCTCCTCTACTAATACAGTTGTTATTTGAATTAATTGAGATATATTTAGTCCAGGATCCCAGGAACAATTTTAACCTTTTATTACTGTCAAGCTAATTTTCCTTAAGTAGCTTCATTTTGATGAGACGCCCAACTTTGTCCCTTACATCAATTCTCCATTGTGGTAACTAACAGGGGTAGCATAGATGGAATATGTTGATTTGACGATTCTCAAAAATTTATTGATAACTGTGGGTTTTTCATTACCTAAATCTCAAGAAAATGACTCACATTATTGGAAAAAAAAATTGTCCTACAAAATGTATGGTATGATCAAAGAGCCCCCTCCTTCCAACATGTATCGATAACAAGGTCATCAAAAAGATTAACTAACTGATTTTGTTACTGTTGCTTGGTTAGCATTTATATAATTTTACAGCCACATTGTCCTACAAATTGCGTGGTACGTTATCCCGGTCCTACGCTCAGTAATTGTCAATACCACAAGACGATTTTTTTTACTACTAACTGAAGGACTATAATATGACATATTAGGTTCGTTTGTTCTCTGTCCAAATGAAACAATGCCCTACAAGAAAACAGGTATGTATCACTAGTCCGACAAGAATGGTCATTTTAATTTTTTTATTTATAAAATAACATGAAGTGATATCTTTTTTCTAAATTTAAATAACTTTATCATCAGAAAACAGTTCATCTTCATCAGATTCATCTGATGATTATTTTGCAGTACAAAAATATTTCTCGGAATTTTTTCTCGAAGACAAACACGTAGTTTATCACACAAAGTGAACAAGGAAAATTCTTTAATAATTTAAAAAATAATCAAACAACTTTCCAAGGAAGCTGGTTATACGTATTCAGCAACGCAAAATCTGCATTCACAATCGAATTATAGAAATTGTCAAGTCACCCCGACTCAAAATATGCATACAGCTGTTTCGATCTTATTAGATCTCATCACGTAGTTCACTGAAAAATCTACACTAACGCGAGTCAGTGGTCTCGAACGTCAGTGAGCGTTGACCACAGAAATCGGTATATTTGAACTTAAAATTGGTAGATGAAAAAACAATATTCAATCAAATAAAGTTCATTTATCAAACGAAACATACAGATTAACTTACAACAAACTTCAAAGTCATAAAAACTAGCGTCATTGAACAGTATTTTTGAATTAATAGACAAGTGATAGACTCCGTAGAGAGACTTTTTCCCTATTTTGTTTTTAATTGATATGCGAGAATATCCGCTCAACAATGGCATAGGAATGAGATATTGATAAAAGATGAAAGTAATGAACAGAGGAACCATTTGTGTTATCGCCACGCTTAAGAAACTGACTTTTTCATAAATAGTCTCATAATAGAAACTATCAAATCATCAAATCGCCCTATTTTATTCCTGCTCTGTTAGCTACCTCAATCGAAAATTTTCGTACCTATAGAAAATTGTTGTGCGTCTCATCGAAACGAAGCTATTCAGAAAGATTCAGCTTGTTACCCCAAGGCAAACTAAAGGGGTTATAGTCTTACGACAAAAAGTTGGGATCTGGTCCGATTTTAAAATTTCCAACGGATATCGATAAAATAAATATGATTTCATTAAGGAATTTTAATTCCCAATTTTTCCCAACGGAGAATAAAAAATTATAGCGTTTTTGCCCCGAGGCGAAGCTAAAGTTTTAAGAAAAAAAGTTGGGATTTGGTCCGATTTTAAAAATTCCAACGGATATCGATAAAATACATATGATTTCATAAGAGAATTTTTGTTCCCAATTTTTCCCAACGAAGAATAAAAAATTATAGCGTTTTTTAGATAGGCATTACGACATGCGCATGCGCCAAGGTCGATATGTACGAAGTCCTACAAAACATGCGTCGAAGTGCTCTGTGTGCCACGGTAACCAAGCGACGTTGATAGCTTCAGCTTGATTCTGCGTCTGTGTCTGCTTCCCATCTTATCAATTTGATTCATAATTTGCAGCAAAATGAACCGGGATAGGATAATTTTGCTAAATTTTCACGGATTTTATTCGTAATATATTATTAATAGATTTATTGCAATTTTCCTTCATTTCAGTCGTAAAATCGACTTTCATGGTTATTTAATTTATATAATACATTCAAAAAATATTGACGACATGCTCATGCGCCGAGGGGTTTTATCATTCCTAGTGCTATGCAGTAGGGTGTCCTTCATTTTTAGTAGTTATTTTTAGTACAGGGATCTGTACTGCAACTCTTGATCATAGGATCGGGATAACGTACCACGCAATTTGTAGGACAATGTGGATGTGAAACGTTTTTTTTTTTAAATGTTTCTTCAAAAGGAAGTACCTGTATAAGATTTGTGAAATTAGAAGGTGATTATATTTCCTTTGGAACAATATAATAGGTATGCTCGTAGGTATGTTAATATAACTAAATCTTCTGGATCTCCAAGAAATATTGTTTTATTAGGAGTAAAACTGATACTTTTTGTGGCGAGTCTAAATGTTTGTCAATTTTAGACGAGTCACAAAAGTGATTTTCTCCGAATAAAACATACGATTTTTTCCGCAACCGGTGTTCAAACGATAGAATTGAGATAATAGGTATTTTAAAAAGGATTAGATGTAAAAAAAACGTAAAATTAGATTGCTTTGCTTACTGGTTTTGTAGGTGTCAAGGAAATTGTTGTGCGTCTCATCGAAACGAAGCTATTCACAAAAATTCAGCTTGTTAGTAGTTATTTTTAGTACAGGGATCTGTACTGCAACTTTTGATCATAGGATCGGGATAACGTACCACGCAATTTGTAGGACAATGTGGCTGTGAAATTATATAAATATTAACTAAGCTGCAGTAAAATCAGCTAGTTAGTAATCATTTTTGATGACCTCGTTATTGATACATGTTAGAAGGAGGGGACTCTTTGATCATACTATACTTTTGTAGGACAAATATTTTTTCCAATAATGTGAATCATTTTCATGAGATTTAATGAAAAACCCACAATTATCAATAAATTTTTGAGAATCGTCAAACCGACTTATTTCATCTATGCTACCCCTGTTAGCTACCACAATGGAGAATTGATGCAAGAGACAAAGTTGGGCGTCTCATCAAAATGAAGCTACTCACGGAAAAGTAGCTTGATAGTAATAAATGGTAAAAATTGTTCCCAGGATCCTGGACTAATTGCAGCACGAAACAGGCCATAAAACTCAAGTTCAAAAGTTTAGAAGTATTTCAAAATACAAGCCTATTAATAGATGAGGATATCAGTGAGGAATACTGCTAATAAGGGCAAATGGGCACTTCGAGGGGATTGGCGGGGACAAGGAAATGTTCCTCTCAAAAACGGGACTGTTCCGTTCAATACAGGACAAATGGGTGTCACGATAGGGTTGGTCCAAAGAACGAGACGTTGCTCTAAAAAAGTGGACTATTCCGTCCAAAACTGGACGTCTGGACATATCTTCAGCGCGAAATAGATAACTAGGCTTCTCTGCAGCTGGCTTAACAATGGTGGAGACATGTTCGTGACAGGTTGAATTCGAATTAACCCAGATTTCCAGATAATAACTATAAGAAGAGACACAAGTCGGCAACCTTCCTCCGGTGTGTATTAAACTAAACTGTCAATGACAGGACGTCTATTGGCCTCACTGGCCTCACTCAAGGAGTGCATAGGCGCAGAACTCCGAGCATGGGGGCATCTGACTTAACAATGATGGAGACATGTTCGTGGCAGGTTGAATTCGAATTAACCTATATGCCCAAAAGATAAAGTTCATTGGTTGGCTTGATAATTTGATTGCTATAGACCTTGGATATAACAGGACCGCCACTGCAAGACACACTCAAAATTCATTTTTCACATTTAAGCTACTTTGAACCTTCTAATGGAGTTAGTTTTTTCAATTTCAATATACTATTATTTTATCAATCGACAAACATTAAATATTTATGACTTAGACGAATTTAGAAATATATGCATAAAAATACCGTCAGTGGTTCTGCTGTAGTTATAAGATACAGTTTTTCTTAGAACGAAGAAGCAATAAAAGATCAAATTAACAACTTGAGTGCTAATAAAGCAATGAAAAGTGAAAACATTTCGGAGAAGAAATCCTCTTATCAAGGCCATCTGATGACACAATATTGAATATTTCAATAATAATGATATTAATAGACCAAGAACCAAATCATAAATGTTATACACACACACACACACACACACACATATATATATATATATATATATATATATATATATATATATATATATATATATATATATATATATATATATATATAGGTATATATATACAGGGTGGCCCACCCCATTCGCCTCGGTGTTCCTATAAAAAATGAAGAGAGTGGGAAAAAAAAAATTTGCACAGTCATATGTGGGTTCATGAGGAGCATATTCCAAAATTATTTTGAACTATACAAGGCGACCCAAAAAAAGATACATATCAAAGTTATATTTTTTCTTATGGAACACCCTATATTTTTTATATCTTTAGATACTATAGATAAAGATAAGTTACTGTTATACTTCCTATACCAAAACTAACCGTTGCTGAGAAATTTTGAGAAATTAAAAAATACGGACCATAATTTAAAAATTGTTTACACCCTGTAACATGTAACGAGCTGCTTGTAGCTGAATTTACTGCTTAGCTGAAAGGTTAAAGTTAACTACCACATAAAAGTTTCATTTCAATATTGTACAGAGTGGTGAAAAAAATTTCATCAAAGTTTGGGCACATTTTTTATTGAATAGCTTCTTAAAGTTAAATGGAACATTCTGTATTTGGTGGCATATTTTGACGCAGAATTAGATTCAATTTGAAATTATATCAGGGTTCCCTATACCTATCTCTCATGATTTTTACGCAAAAGACGTTTTTATATACTACTTATGAGTAATTTCTTTATCTTAAAACTGAAACATCCTGTATTGTAATGAAAAGCTGATATATATACAGGGTGGGCCACCCTGTATATATATATATATATATATACATATATATATATATATATATATATATATATATATACATATATATATATATATATATATATATATATATATATATACATATATATATATATATATATATATATATATATATATATATATATATATATATATATAATAATATATATATATATATATTCAAATATACCAGGTGGAGCATTTAAAACAGTCCACCAGAAATGTTATTAATGATAAGGGTTCTTCTATAAACTCCGAGACAGGCCGATTTGTATATATGATTTTTATCATAGATTCATGAATGTACAACTATCCCTCTTAACAGGGTGACATTCCCTTCAAGAATCTCAGATGGTGCGGAAAGTCAAGTGGCTTATCATTTAATAATTTATTTAATATATAATAATAATAATAATAATAATATTAACAATGACTTTTTTGTCTCACATATATTTACATACACATAATATGTGATATTGCCTTCAATTATTTTTTTGGATATATCCGATTATAACAGGATTTTTTTCCAGAGATCGACTTAATTAAGTTATTTTGATAAATAAATTATCACGATTACGATACTTGTGCAAAGAAAATAAACACTTACATAAGTAATCTTTTTTTAATCGTATAAAAATGTCAAGGTTATGCTTCTGTAATATTTTTCAACGAAATGTCACTAATTTATAGAAATAGATATTTTGCACGTGGACAAATAACATTTTGAGAATGTAGAACGAGGAGTCTCTAAAACATTTAAGCGTCATTTCATTTTCTCAATTCATGCTATAACATCATTTTTGTTTATTAGAATTTCACAATAGTTATTATAGTTCAGCTACACTTTCAAAAAAATAACACAGTAAATATATTTCGAGAAAAATTATTAACTGAATTATGAGTAGTTGGGGTTATGAAATCGAACATAATAAATGATTTCCTTCTTGTAGTTTTCCTTTTATAAGTATAAGCATTTAAAAATACTATTGATAAATTTTCATATATAATTGTTAATAATAATGCAAGAAGCGCGTTTAGGAGTAATACTTCTTCGTCAGATTCTGAATGACAATGATAATATTCTACAGATATTCATATGATCATATGCAATAACAATTATCTCGGAGATTATGTAAAATATCTGGGAAATTCTATCCGAACCACTAACAGGAATTGCGGTAGTTTTAAAAAACTTCACATTAACTTTCAAAAAATTTCAAATAAGAATATCTGACAATAAATGTCGTTTGATATATATATATATATATATATATATATATATATATATATATATATATATATATATATATATATATATATATATTATATACTTAAGTAAACATTCAACTATTAATATTTCATACCGAAAGTAAGGAATTTAATTTGCTGCATACATATTCAGCAAAAGTTAACTCAAGTTTTTCGTTGTGTAGCAACACCCGTTCACCTATCAACCTATCAAAATGAGTATAATAAAGATTTCAGATGATGCTGTCGAAACTTTTGGAGCAAATTTAAGATTAATAAGAAATGTGGAAAAATTAATAGATGGTTGAAATATATTAATAAACGCATATTTGGAATTACGAAATATATATATATATATATTTGGCAATTAAATTACGGGAATTTCTTAGTAAAACACAATCAAATCAAGTTAATGAAACATTTTATTATCTGCCCTCATTATAATCCCCTTCGAACTCTATATACCATTCCCACCGCTTCTCCCACCCTTCGAAGCACCCCAGGAAGTCCTCCGAAGTAAGAGTGTTGAGAACCGTTTTCACAGCCTCGTTCTCATCCTCTACGCCACCGTGGTGAGTCCGCTCGAGGTGGCTCTTCATTTTGAGAGAAAGGAAAAAGTCACACAGTACTAAATCCGGGATTTAGGGTGGATGCGACATCGTGGGAATGTTTTTTCGGGCCAAAACTAAAGAAGGAGTGGGCCCGCGCATTGTCATGGTGGAGAATCCACTCGTTTTTTCCGAGTTCGGAGCGTACGAGGAAACAGTCCCTGTTTAACCTTTTGGAAGGCGATCAGCTGATACCAGTTCGACATTCTTCACGCGGATCGTCGTCCACTGATTCAGGTCCCTTCTTGAACCGTTTGGCCCATTCGAATACGCGCATTTTCGATAGACACTCGTCTCCATAGACTGCTTTCAGTTTTTGGAGGATTTCCGCGGTTTTTTCGCCAGTTTGCTGACCAAAAATTGAATCACAAGACGTTGCTTCAAATTCGGATCATCCATTTTCACGACGTCCCACAAAAAGTTGTTTTCGAAAAACTGCTATAACAATCGAATGACACTACCGAGTACCGACTTGAAATCTACACCAGTCCTAAATGAATATCTCTTCTTTGCAATTACATGCTTGCGAATGCTGCAGTGTTGCCAGTTCCCGAGTGACTACCAAATTCCCGGAATTTAATTGCCAGAACTCGTATTCTCAGAACAGTTTCCACAAAC
Source organism: Cynegetis impunctata (assembly GCA_030704885.1). Lineage (NCBI taxonomy): Eukaryota > Metazoa > Arthropoda > Insecta > Coleoptera > Coccinellidae > Cynegetis > Cynegetis impunctata. Next base: position 378,848 of record JARQZK010000757.1, read on the forward strand.
TCGAGGCAAATTTATCAATTCTTAAGACTTACCGTGAAAATATAAAGCACATACGTAAATCGAATCTCAAAAAGTGTTCTGCTTTGGGCAGCCAATCGAAACGTTTAATTTAAAGAGAGACCTAGATTCAGCTTTAAAGAGTAGAATGCGCACCGGAGTCATTATCAATAATACAATCAAAGAAACCAAAGAGTTCCTCAGTAAAACTCCCAGAATGTTCAAGAATAAATTAAAATCAGCTCTGGAAAATTCCATTTTAAACGATACTAGAGAGGAAAGTGTTGAAACATTTTCCACTGAAAGTTCTGTTGTTGATCTCTCCGATGAATTGAAAGAGTTGTAAAGTAATAAATTTCGAACTGTTATTCTTAGGAAAATGGATGAATTTCAGTAGCGTGACAGTGGGTGGGCTCGCTTACAAATCTAACAATAGGTAATTTTACGTATGTTGGGCTACCAATGTTCATTCAAAATAAAAAGGCTGTTGTGAATGTTAAGAAGAATGACTATTGTTTCCTTTGATCTGTCATGTCATGTTTATAATAAGAAGGTACACTCTTATTATGTACATTATTTAAAGAGAACTAATCATTTAGCGCAGACATTGAAATTGAACAGGAGAAATAAAGATTCAAAATTAAATTATTTTTTAAAAAACTTCATTCAATTTCAAGAGTTTTTTTCATAAACGCTGAACAGAGTATTTAGCACTGGTATCAGAAATATTACATTTGATCTATATCTATATGAGGTCACAACAATTGTCTGTGTTTAGGTTTGTCTTATATATCTCAACAACAACATTAGAATTCAAGAATAAACACCTATAGAAAATTGATTCTAATAACTTCATAACTACTTGTCATGGTGAATATAATAATTGTATATACATCACAGTTTTACATGATATTCAAGTTAACTATTTGTATACGATTACCTATCTAGGTTGATAAATGTATGAAAATATATAACATTTTTAAGTGATGTTTCAGCTTAATTAAAAATAATTCATAATTAGATAAACTTTTTATAAACGCTGGTAATTGATTATAACGATAAATAGCCCTATTTATGAATTATTAATGCCAATAGTACTTGGAGCAATTTCTGGAAAAATATTATCCTGAAATTCATGTGTTATATTAATGAAAAACTCTAATAAAAATTTTAGCTCTATTACAATTGAATGTAATAGAGCTATAATTTTCATTAGATTAATTGTTTCATTCTGATATTTAAAATAAAAACACTTGGCTTTAAGTTTCACAAATATATTGAATAAAATTAACAATTAAATTAGTCAACTAGTTTCGGGTTATGGGCCCATTATCAAGTCTTGAAACTTAAAGCCAAGTGTTTTTATTTTAAATATCAGTATTTAATCATGTTTCACCAAGTGATAAGCGAAACTTCAATATTAATTGTTTCATTAATTATTTTATAAATATGTTCACATTGTTGGACTTCTAAAAGCTTGCCCAATTGACAAACCTGATGCTCTGTACAAATCACATGTTGGCGTTAGTATAGAACATAACTGATTTAAATTCGACAGATCCACATGTGCCTCATACATATATCATGTCATCTAAATTGAGGTATAAAAAGCATTATATGTATTCAACTTTTTTGATGAGGTAGATAATTTCGGTATCAACACAGAGCACCTATCATTGTTGTTATTTTATTTGCTATATGTTCAAGATGGAGATTAGAATTTAAAATTTCACCCGGTATATATGCCAATACAGTTCACCCTCTCATTATTTATTTTCATGTGTGGTATCGAAATTTGCTTAATTCTTTGTTTAAATATAAATTTAGTTTGGTCGTATTTATTTTTGATTGATTATGCAATCGCCATTAATTCAAATACTCAGGTATTCTCCTCAATGGTCAGAATAGTCCCTTATTAAACTTGTTCAATAATGCAGTTCTTGATTGTGGTTTGGTTCGAATTTCCAAATTATTTTATTTAAGCTTCTACATAATTGAGATTGTACATAAACTTCTATATCTGTAAACTTACACCATTCTTTAGAGAGCATATGACAAAGAAAAAGTATTGAGAAACGCGAATCATGCAAAAATGAAAAAATAATCTTCAAAACGTATCGCTCTCATCAATTGATATGTTTGTGAATGACCTATAAACTATAATAGTCTAATAATTAAAATTGCCCAATTCTTTGAGATATTGCCAAAATTTGGTATGAATTTCGCAAATAACCAGTATTGTTGATCTTCTTTGAAAGCAACCGCAAATACCAAATTTCAGCTCGTTTTATCCGATGAGGCCGCTGGAGATGCCAAAATTTAAAAATTATATACCTACATATATATATATATATATATCTAAAATCGAAGAACCCGTTAAAAAGTTATATATATATATATATATATATATATATATCTTTTATATATATATATATATATATATATATATATATATATATATATATATATATATATATATATATATATATATATATATATATATATATAACTTTTTAACGGGTTCTTCGATTTTATTGCAATTTGAGTGAATTACCTCAGACATAATTTCGAAATTTTTCACACAAGAAATCAATATGGATGACTTCGGAAACAAGGTCGGTGTCAGGAGCAAAGGGTTTCAATAAAAAAAAAGAAGTAATTATGAATAATTACTTCGTTATTAAGGAATTGCGAAAACTGATGTGTGAATCATTTTGAAGGAGCTTTTCAATATACAGGGTTTTCTATATAAAAAAAACTGAGTTTTGGTTCGAAAAAAAAATTTATCGTTAACAAACTTCACGAAAATGAATTTAGAAAAATTATTATTGTGGACGATTTTTTAAGTCAATTATCTATGATTGAGAGGACGTCGCAGCCATCTACGATGAAAAAAAAGCAAATGAAAAACAAAATTGAAACAGCGCTAAAATTGACATTTGACACATGGAATATATGCATTTTAAGTTTCACAATTAAAATATGTAAAAATATATGTAAACAGCAATTTAGAAAAATTTCAATATCGTTGTCCAGTGAGCATGAAACGGATTCAAAAACTTACGGTTGACACAAAATACATCAATCTATTATTTTCAGGAAAATACGACTAGAAAGCAACATTCCCAAACGAAACAAACAAGCATCTGGTAACTTTGATATATTTTAATTTTTAAATTTCGTTATTTGATGAAATTACAATTTTGATATTTCACAACAAACTTAATATGGTGGCTCATTCAACATGTGAATCATTATAATCCTCATATCAATATGGTTCATTGTCTTTATATTCCCAATATGATCTCTACATATTTTGGAAACAAAAATCAATAATTTTCTGCGTTCTTCAACTTGCAAAAGAGTAACTTTATCTGTATATGTACAGAAAATTATTTGATTCAATTTTCTTCACACGTTCAGAAAGTTTTTTCATTAAATTCCTTCCACGGAATGAAGTACCTACTCATCATAAAGTCAAGAAGAATTTATTTATTATCTGGTAAACAAAACTCTTCTAGCTAGATCCACCTCTGTACGGATGTTTTTTATATTATTCAATAGGTACTCTTTTTTTTTTCAGTGGGGTACCCCGAATAGTTTGGTTTTCAAATTTAATTCTTTTCGCATTCTTGAATCTCGATCTCTGAAATTAATTTAAATTCAGTTAAAAAAAAACGAACAAAAATTCTTTCGGCATATATATATATATATATATATATATATATATATATATATATATATTTAAATATATTAAGATATCAGGTAAGGGTTCTGTCGGGAAAATGAAACTCTTATTTTCTCATCAACTCAATATTTCGTCACCATTTGTGACTTCATCAGGAGTAATACTATAATAAAAATAAATTACATCAATAATGAACAATTTCTGGACAAACACACAAATGGAACTTACAGGTCTACAGTTTTGGTAAAATTAAAATATAAATACCACATTCAACGGATGCAACACGATTGGGTGATTCTCAGGCTGATTCTCACCCAATCGTGTTGCATCCGTTGAATGTTGTGTTTATATTTTAATTTTACCAAAACTCTAGACCTGTGAGTTTTATTTGTGGGTTTGTCCAGAAATTGTTCATTATTGATGTAATTTACTTTTATTATAGTATTACTCCTGATGAAGTCACAAATGGTGACGAAATATTGAGTTGATGAGAAAATAAGAGTTTCAATTTCCCGACAGACCGCTTACCTGATATCCTAATATATTTAAATATTATATATATATATATATATATATATATATATATATATATATATATATATATATATATATATATATATATATATATTTATTCGAATTGTTGTTGCCTGTGAACTATTTCTAATCTCTTGATAATTATTAGCAATAACAGGCTTGTTGAATCTTATAAAACTCGATTTTATTAAAAAGTTGACGTTTCGCCACGACAGTCGTGAGAGAAACGTCAACTTTTAATAAAAAATCGAGTTTTTTAAGATTCAACAAGCCTGTTATTGCTAAATAATTATCAAGAGATTTATATATATATATATATATATATATATATATATATATATATAATATATATATATATATATATATATATATATACTATATATATAAATATATATATATATATATATATATATATAATATACTATATATATATAATATAATATAATATATATATATAATATATGTATAAAATTCTCGTGTCACGGTGTTAGAAGTTAAACTCCTCCGAAAAGGCTCGACCGATTCTCATGAAATTTTGTGTGCATATCGGGTAGGTCTGAGAATCAGCTAACATCTATTTTTCATCCACCTAAATGTTAAGGGTGATCCACCCCTTAATTTTTTTTTTAATTTTTCGAGCAAAATTTTCTGTTCTATTTTTTTATGATACGGCATTCAAAAATCTATACAACCTTAAATTTTCACCCCTCTACGATCAACCCCTATTTTTTATTTGTTAAACTCCTCCGAAATGGCTCAACCGATTCTCATGAAATTTTGTGTGCATATCAGTTAGGTCTGAGAATCGGACAAAATCTATTTTTCATCATCCCCCTAAATGTTGAGGGTGGTCCTACCCTCAATTTTAATTTTTTATTTTTCAGACGAAATTTTTTGTTCTATTTTTTTATGATACAGCATTCAAAAATACATACAACCCTAAATTTTCACCCCTCTGCTATCAACCACTATTTTCATTTGTTTTTTATAAACTTTATCTAATTTTTTGGGCAAGATTTTATTTTTATTTTGTCATGACTTAATATGAATTATATAATGAAAATTCCATCGCGATTTTCATTTTTGTTAATTTTATCCACAGATCCACAATAGGGTTGCAAGATGGCAATCGAAAATAACAATAGTCGGTCTGAGAATAGGTCGTAATATATTTTTCATACCCCTAAGTGATTAGGATGGTCCCACCCCAAACATTTTTATAAATTTTTTGAACAAAATTATTTATTTTTTTATGATGTTGCATTAAAACATACATACAACTCTAAAATTTCACCCTTCTATCAACAACCCATATTTTTAATAGACATTTTACTAATTGAAACAACGTTTGCCGGGTCAGATCGATTGAAAGCTAGATATAATGATACATAGATTGTTAAATAGATAGATAGATAGATATCTAGATAAAAAGATAGATAGTTAGATAGATAGAGATACATCGGCAGATAGATGAATAGATAGAAAGATAGACGAAAATAATTTATATGGCAGAACAACGTTTGCTGAGTCAGATAGATTGATAGATATGTAGAATATAGATAGATAGAATGATAGATATATAAATAGATAGATAGATAGAAATATAGATAACTATCTTGATAGTTAGATAGATAGAGATACATCGGCAGATAGATGAATAGAAGGATAGATAGATAAAAATAATCTACATATATATATATATATATATATATATATATATATATATATATATATGAAATTCATTTAAAAATTGATGATTCATCAACCTTCCAGCTAGTTTCATGAGATCTGACGACTTGGAATTCCAATTCATCCTTGAAGGGATAATTTTAATACATTCGACGCCAGCACCACATGCGATAGAAAGACTAGACCCGCCTATCGACCGAGTGGCAACGACCTCGAATTCACATCGCCACCTCATAGAAGAAAAGCACTAATGACATGCGAAAAAATCATACCGCCAACTATCGGAAACAGAGAGGTATCTTACTCCAAGCCAAACCGAAACTCTAATCGTCGAAAACTCATGTCACTTCACACCCATAAGTAGCCACCCTACATGTGAAGTTCTGCAACGTGTTACATAGTTCGATGTTTCATAACACATACAGGTAACGCTGGTAGCAATACCCAAATTTTTTCCATCATTTCTTTTTCAATATATATAATTATTTAAGTGAAATGTTTTTTTGTGCTATTTGAAATTCCTGTGTACACGAGCATGCAGTAAATGAAAACATTATCGTCAAATCGAACTGTTCAACGCGTACTCATAATACGGAAAGAATGTATCCAATTAATTGTTCACTCACTATCAAAAATCTTGTTACTTTTCAATAAAACAGTCATAAACGCACGTACCTTCACGTTAACAAGTCTGTAAACGATATAACAAGGTTCGATAATAGGATTTGAAAAGGATACGAGTGTACACCGTGATTATTTCTAGTGCATTTATTGCCACAAATTATTGTATTTACAATATAGGTTGAATAAAAGGACCAACCAGCGATGGCACCTCACTTGTGATATCGTACCTCGTTATGACGCGATGTAACTACAAGCGCCGTTAATCAGTTGGATGTATATCTTAAGGGCGCACGCTGTAATTAACTGAACGAAATACTACCGTTCACACGTACAGTCTGCAGCCCATTGACGTTGTTTATCTGGACTTCTCAAAATCTTTCGACCGAGTTCCCAAGCGAAGACTTTTGCACAAACTGGAGCATTTCGGCATTCGTGGTTCCTTGCATCATTGGATTGACGTTTTCCTAACAAGTAGGCTATATAAAGTGAGAGTCGGTGACGCTTCTTCACGGGAAAGGATAGTGGAAAGTTGAGTGCCACAGGGCTCTGTCCTGGGACCGTTACTATTTGCGGTCTACACCATCGATGTTCCTCATGTTATTTCAAGCAAAATATCCTTCTACGCCGACGACGCAAAAATTTACGCCGATCCTCTCACAAACCAGTTAACGTTTCAGGAGGACTTGGACTCTGTTTCTGCCTGGTGCTCTCAATGGTTACTTTTTTTAAATTCTGAAAAGTGTGTCGTGCTCAGAATAGGAAAGAACAACCCACTCGCACCGTACCTTGTTAATGGTCAACCATTACTTTCGGTGTTTTCCTTCAACGACCTCGGAGTGATCCTAAACAGTACCTTAACTTGGTCCGATCATATTACTTCAATCTGTAAGCGTGCGAACTCGAAGTTATAACTTATTCGAAGGTGTTTTTCGCGAATCTCTTTTCGGTCGTTCTGTGAACTCTACACCACTTATGTGAGACCAATTCTCGAGTACGCTGGTCCAGCTTGCTACCCTGACTTGGCTCGCGATAGGGATCTACTGGAAAACATCCAGAGAAGGACTACTCGAATGCCGTTTGAACTGAGAAGACCATCTCACGAGGAAAGACTTTCTATGGCACGATTAACCTCCTTCGAACTGACCACCACTGACGTGGTGACTGATTATTACATTTAAAATATTAAAATTCAATCTTTGAAATCTCGACGTGTAAACTCTTCTGCTAGGTCGAGACAGGACTTCCTACCAAATAGGATTTTCGACAGCTGAAATAATCTCAACGCAACCATTGTTTATGCTTCATCTACAAACACATTTAATAAAGGACTGGACAAATTTCTATTGGAGTATATAATGGTTATTTTTCTCATTTTATAATATTGTACTTTCTTTTCATTTCGGTCTGTTGTAGCGCTATCTTATTTTCATTTCTTTTTCATATGTACATGCTAGTAGGTCAATTATTTTGTAATTTCTCTATTTTTCGGCATAATAGGGACCTGTCCCTCTGCCCTCATCAATATGTAATAATAATAATTGTCCGTTCACTTGTACAATAATTGTGGTAAAAGGAAAACTAATAATTCTTTAAACGATTGCGGAGTGTATTTTTCGTGGGAAATGCGTCGCATCGAGAAGGGATTCCAACGGATAATTATATTTTGGAAAATCACACTAAAATAGCAAACCTTATTGAAAAGTAGGAAATCATTTATTTTATTAAAAATAAATTTGCGAAGTGTATCGTGGTTCAGGAAAAAAGTTGAAACCAATGAAGGAACGTACCTACTTCAACATTTACTTACTCCACGTACCAACTTTCAACTCTCTATTGTAAAAAAAAATCGCGAAGTGCATCGTGTACTGTTAGCGAAGCAGGTCGGAATGCGATTTGAACGAAATAGTCCACTGAGGAAAATGGTTTGAACTACCAAAAGGCACTTCCTCAACATTAACTCAATCTACGTACAAAATTTGAACCATCTAAATCAATCTGCAGAAGCTGTGGAGGTTAGGAAAGTTTTAAAATCCACGAAAAAACAAGAAGTGTTTGCGTACAAATGGCGGCGATTGGAAAAATTGAACCAAATTTTGATAGTTTCGTTTTGCCTCGGAAACTACTATATTTACCAAATTTCAGCTCATTTAGTGTGATGCGAACCGCTGGAGATGTCAATATGTACCAGGAAGGAAATTTATATGAAAATTAGAAATATCTACGTGAAAACGGATCTGAAAAATTTTTCGAAAATCGGATGAAAAACTTATCGTATATCGTATTATAAATACGAATAACCAGCTACGCTAGGAGGTTTGTTTGATTAGTTTCAAACAAATGTCCTAGTTTGACCTAATTTTATAGCCACGGACGTATCTCGATGACACGAAGAATTCTTATATATATATATATATATATATATATATATATATATATATATATATATATATATATATATATATATATATATATATATATATATATATATATATATATATATATATATATATATATATATATATATATATATATATATATATAAATATATATAAATATATATATATATATATAAATATATATAAATATATATATATATATATATATATATATATCAATTGTACTTTCGTTGGGTTCTCGGCAATTAGTTAAAAGGGCAATTAATAAACGAAAGTCATTCGTCAATACATCTATATCCTCAAAATTTAACTGGTTCATGGAAGAGGCATGACATGATAGGTGTGCTCTGGCTAGTCATGCCTCTTCCATGAACCATCAGTTCAATTTTGAGGATACAAAAGTGTTATGCACTAGTTGGAATCAGAATAAAAGAACATTCCTGGAAATGTGTTACATCAATGAAAGGGTCAATAACATAAACAGAAAGACTGACATCAGTAATCTAAGTAGCATATACAGTTATTTACTATCTTTGGACTTAATTAGTGCACCACGATTGATCGATGCGTCCAACGTATAAATATTGTTGGTATATGAACCTATTCACTCTTGTTTTCTTCTTCCAGTTGTCGAATGAGGGTTCTATGAACAACCCAAATACTCTATGAAATGTAACCTACAAAATTGCTCTCTTGTCAAACTATTGAACACGGTCTGGTTGGTCATATTTTTCAAGTTTAAGGGGAACTAGAGTTCCTTTTGAGGTTTTGTCATGTTCATTTTGTTGTTTTTTTGAGTCTTGTTCAGATGTAAGTTAGAAATTTTTATGTTAATGTTGTAAGGTAATTTTTATATAATTTTAGCATCCTGAAGAAGAATCGCTTAAGGTTCGAAACATAGATGTATTGACGAATGACTTTCGTTTATTAATTGCCCTTTTAACTAATTGCCGAGAACCCAAAGAAAGTACAATTGATGTTTTGATTACACGGTAACACTCCTCTCAAGATATATATATATATATATATATATATATATATATATATATATATATATATATATATTGGTATGTGGATTGAGTTGATGATGAGGTGTGTTTCTTTGTTAGTTTCAACTTTTTTCCTCAACCATTGTTCAATAACTGTTCAATCGAAGTAAATTGACATAATCTCAGAGCGAGATGCAGCGTAATATATATTCAATAGTATTTAAATAAATATATATGCAACCGGTCTAGCATCATTTAACGGAAATGAAAAAAAACATTCAATAATTTAACTGAAGGATATCTTCAGTTTAAATTAGACACAGAAAAAATGAAACTTCGGTGAATGGTGCGACATTTCTCCAAAACACTGAGTTTCTAATCGATTCTGAGAAGAGAAATCAAGTTTCACCAAAATTATATCGCATAAATCGCATTGAAATGCAAATGAAATCATATAGCAACAAATTGTGTTCGGGCGTATTCGGAAAAAAACACTGATACAGATCAAAGAACCAGTTTTAATTGAAAGTCTGATAAAATGAACACCGATATAATGACGAATAAATCACGTTATTTGAAAAGGGAAGATGAAATCTTAATTGAAAAATGTAGGGTAGTTCGAAAATTACACTATATTGCATAGGCAATAATACAATTACAACTTTCGGGGATAAGGGTAGTATATAAACTCAAAAGTAAGATGAAATCGAAATATTCCCTAATATCTTAACCAATTGTTCGACTCAATCACTGATTTTATTATCAAAGAATGAATAAACTTGAAAATCTCGTTGCAAAGAGTGTATTAGATATTGCTTTGTGGACATATGTGTGTATGAGCTTGGCTTGAAAGAGATGCCTTCATTACCAATAGGCTTGAGGTAGGTAATGTTTCCTTTTGATATTCAGAGATGGCGCAGCGTTCTTTATAGCTCACAGTATAACCGTATAAGTAGAGAAAAAAGGCTACTGTGTAGATCGGAACAGAACCGAACTAGTTAGCCAAGAACTTAGGTGCGCTGGCTAGTATTCGGGAGATTCTGGGTTCAAACCCCGAAGTCTACTACTGGTCCGCGTTCTTTTTTTTTCAAGCAAGTCGCTGCTTGCAAAGCCTGCTTCCCTCACACATACTTGATGGAGGAATAAAGGCGGAAACACATTATTGAAACGTGATACAACCCGACAAAACGCGACGCGTGTTGAATAAAATCAAATCCTAGTAATTTCTATGACCAGAATCACACTATGAACTCCCGACGTCATGCAATACAGGCACACGCTACCTGATCTGGTCGACGTATTGGGCGCTGTATGTTTCTAGGTAACAACCGATGTCACTCGGGAATTGTCAAATAAAGCGTACGTTTATACGTTGATACCCTATAATTTACTGAATTTTGGCAGAAATTTGACAAAAATGAACGAAGAACAATTTATTGCTTGTGTGTTGTGTGGCATCGCGTGTTGGTAAGTGCACATTATACATCACGTGTCGACACGTTTTGTGGCGTCGCGTTTCAATAATGTGTTTCCGCCTTTATTCCACGCGAAATTTGCCATTTAGCGGGCTGCACACGGACGTTGATGTGTTAATACATCAACGTGCAACCAAAAACGTGCAAGCAGATTGAGTACACACGTTCGAACAAAACCATAGTTTTGTTCGAAGAAGAATGTTTAGCTCTTGTGACAGTGGCGTGTACTTATGCTCTTGAAAAGAAAAATAGAAATAAAAATGAAGATTAACCGCAAGCAATACTTTAAGAATGCACAAACATCGGTGAATCGCCTCCACACGTTGAGAGATGCACGTGTTCATTTGAATGCGCATTCAAAAATTCAAGCGATTCAGAAAACATCAACGCGGCGTTCATCCGGAGTGTGCATTCAAAAACGTGGGTATTTTTGCATCCACATTAACGTTGTTGGTTGCGCGTTCTTGGATGCAAGTTGATGTGTTAAGACATCAACGTCCGTGTGTAGGGGCCTTTTGCCATCGAAACAGTTGTATGCGAGACTCAGAGGTTTAGTAGGCAAATGCCCGGAAACCGAACGGACAGAGGTGTTTTTAGTGGGAAGGCGACTGTTGCAATTTGTAGCAGTTGAATCCCACACAGGCCGGCACATAGCAATCCGAATTACTTCTGAAGCGTTCACCTCGATAAAAAAACATTTGTCTATTGTACTCTGGTTGAAATGAATTGATATTCTTATTCTTCTATTATTTATTATTATTGTGTGAGGAAATGAGGGATGTCTAAGGACATAATATAGTCAACTATCTCAGACAAAAAGTTGGTATCTGGCCCGATTTTAAAAATTCCAACGGATATCGATAAAACACATATGATTTCATTAGGGAATTTGAATTACCACTTTTTCCCAACGAAGAATAAAAAAATATAGCGTTTTTTTAGATAGGCATTACGACATGCGCATGCGCCAAGGTCGATATGTACGAAGTCCTACAAAACATGCGTCGAAGTGCTCTGTGTGCCACGGTAACCAAGCGACGTTGATAGCTTCAGCTTGATTCTCCGTCTGTGTCTGCTTCCCATCTTATCAATTTGATTCATAATTTGCAGCAAAATGAGCCGGGATAGGATATTCAAATTCGACAGTCAATCAATGAATTTTTTTGCTAAATTTTCAAGGATTTTATTCGTAATATCGACTTATTAATACATTTATTGCAATTTTCCTTCATTTCAGTCGTAAAATCGACTTTCATTGTTATTTAATTTATATAATACATTCAAAAAATATTGACGTGCACATGCGCCGAGGGGTTTTATCATTCCTAGTGCTACGCAGTAGAGTGTTCTTCATTTTTATTTACCTTTTCTTTGTCAAAATCGTTTCGCATGCAGGGCTAAAAATGATGTTTTCCATACTTTTGATTTTTAATTCAATAATTTTCCGTACCTGGAATAATATTTGTTTTGTTTTGAAGGCATAGGCCAAGATTTATTTTAAAATGTTCAGATGTTGTTCTGAGAGCCCTTATCTGGGTGTTCTCTTTAAGCCTGTATAATTTGTTATATGTGTGGATTTTATTCTTCCAGTCAACTGCCTTGATAAACTATATTTATTGATTAAGGGTCTTAGGACTATATTTCGCATATTTTCATGTGGCGTTTCTTCCCACGCAAAGACTAAAGGGGAAACGGGGTGTCAGGGCAGTTTATGAGAAAGAACAGAGAGAAAATTAGTTACTTAAGATTAGATTCCGGATATACGACACACGTTTATCTTCTGTTATTAATTATACAACGTAAACCTTGAATATTGGTTCCCTCATTTGTATACCGAATTGCTTAGAAATATATGTAAATAAGTTTATTTGTGGCAATTTATTAATTCGAAAGTTAATCACCTAATCTCCCTTAACGGAAGTTTAGGAACAGTTCAATATAAAAAGTGATTGCGAACTGTACAGGAAAATTGGTAGAATTTAACAAAATGAAGAATAATTTTGCTGAAAGAACTTATTGTTGACAGTTTAAATTAACTGCGCATGCGTACAGTATCTACGTAAACCTCGTCTAAATGTCCCTAAAACTATTAGTAATAATTAGGGGGGATTCCTAGAAAGCTGCTGAATTACCGAGACAATGAGACTTTCTTCTTTCGCATGCGATGCTTTTCTTTTGAATAATCAAATTAATGATAAAAAACAAAACACAAATAACGAAAATCCTTCAGAAATCTAAATTCCAGTGCACCCTAGTTAAGGAGTGATTTTTCCTCGATTTCGTCTATTTCGCTAGTTGTACATTGGTTAATTTGAGCAGACCCACTTCAATCGAACATAAAACATTTCAATGAATACACTAAATTCCACTCAGTAATTTATGGATATATATTTCATAATTGGACATAATTTGATCAATAGTGCTATTCTGCGTTGACAACAAAGTGGGAAAGTATAAATAATACTATACCTCAAAACAGCACCATCAAATTACTGTTAATAATAACTGAATTGAATAAAATGCGAAAAATATAATCGACCGACATGTATATTGAATAATGATTAAAATAGTGTTTTTCCTGTTTGCTAATTTGAAAACAAATTCTACGAATTTCTCAAAGACCATTTGAGAAAATCTTTGTTTCCATTATTAGTCGAATTTTTCCCAAAACTAATAGACTATTGAAACTCAACAATCAGGTGCGGAAGTAGTTTTGTTATTCGTTTTACACTTCCTGGACCACGATTTTCGAAAAAAATTATATGTGTATATACATATATATATATATATATATATATATATATATATATATATATATATATATATATATATATATATATATATATATATATTTATGTGAATTTTTTTTGCGTGTGATATATTTATAATCTCTTTATTTTTATTAGCTATCACAGTCTGTTTGTATTTTAAAACTCTCGATTTTTTTAAAGATTTGACGTTTCTCTACTATATTCGAAAAAAAATTGAAAATTTCTCTGACATCTACTGATTCGAAAAAATTTTTAATAGAACAGACGACTTGTCTTGTTAAAACTTTTTTCGGATGTGGTTGTTCTTTGTTATTCATTATGTGCTATTCAGTCTAATATCAACATTCAAAATTGTTATCATTAGAAGGTAAGGGAAACTACAGAAACCTTTACCCACGTAATGTTCGAAAAAAATAATAATAGGTTACTATTTATCTATAATCTTATATTTTTCATATAAGCGTTCTATACCGATAATTCTGCTCTACTTTTTTAATATTTTCCCGTACTAATTTCTTTGTTGTTAGATAAATAGTAACCTATTATTATTTTTTTCGAACATTACGTGGGTAAAGGTTTCTGTAGTTTCCCTTACCTTCTAATGATAACAATTTTGAATGTTGATATTAGACTGAATAGCACATAATGAATAACAAAGAACAACCACATCCGAAGAAAGTTTTAACAAGACAAGTCGTCTGTTCTATTAAAAATTTTTTCGAATCAGTAGATGTCAGAGAAATTTCAATTTTTTCGTATATCTTAGTGAAACGTCAACTTTTTAATATAATCGAGTTTTTTAAGATTCAACCAGCCTGTTATTGCTAATAATTATCAAGAGATTATATATATATATATATATATTATATATATATATATATATATATATAATATATATATATGTATATATATATATATATATGTGTATATACATATATATATATATATATATATTTATAAGTTCAGAAAGATTTCCGCAGTCGGAAGTATTTGAAAAACTTGGTTTTCGGAATGAACCGCGTAAAAGATTTGAAAAATCTCGACGTTTCGGCTCCTTTTGCGAAGCCATCTTCAGGAGAATTAGAAGGAAAATGATTCAGATACGTGGCCTCAATCTGCCTACTCCTCGAATCGAATTAGGAGGAATCGAAAACAATACGATTGCGTGGTCTCAACCTGCCTACTCCACCAACCGTACTGCTTCCTGTCAACTCTGAAGCCTCAACCTGCCTACTGACAGTTGACTGAAGAGTAGGCAGTTTGATACTTCAGAGTTGACAGGAAGCAGGTTGGTGGAGTAGGCAGGTTGAGACCACGCAATCGTATTGTTTCCGATTCCTCCTAATTCGATGCGTGGAGTAGGCAGATTGAGGCCACGTATCTGAATTATTTTCCTTCTAATTCTCCTGAAGATGGCTTCGCAAAAGGAGCCGAAACGTCGAGATTTTTCAAATCTTTTACGCGGTTTATTCCGAGAACCAAGTTTTTCATATATATATATATATATATATATATATATATATATATATATATATATATATATATATATATATATAGTATATATTATATATATATATATAGTACAGGGCTATTCAAATTCTAGTATATGCATGGGGATTGTCGATAACGGTAACAGATAGAGGATAGTTAAATGGGGCAAAGTAGCATATTTCAGAGGTCAGTTATATGGATAAAAAAAAAACTGATCTAGCTCCTTTAGTTCTGGAGTAATATAGGAAAAATCGGAAAATTTCGAAATCCTTTTTTTGCCCAATATCTTTTATTTAATGAATTGTTTTCAAAACAATTGTCACTTTGCCATTGCCACTTTTTGTAGGCTATCTAAATATCTGAATAAAAATTATATACAGGGTGTCGTATAAATAGGGCCACCCTCAACTTTCAATTTTCAAATACGGACCTGCATTTTTTATTGCATTTTTTTGAATGCCAAGAGTCATGTTTTATATTGACGTAGTATTTTCACCTAAATTACAGAGTGTTCTGGAAATATCGAACTATTACCAGTAAAATTTCAACATTTTTTAAAAATTGCAGGTCTAATTAAAAAAATATCATACAATAAGTTATAAAATGCCTAGGATTTGGAAGATAATCAACATTATTCGACGACAAATGTCTTCTTCATGAATTCAACCACATTTCAGTTCACGCAACCCATGATCAATGTACGAAAATGTGAAATTCTTCCCAGTACGTATATGTATGTGCATATAATCAATGCCCAAACAAAATAATCTTCCAATAGAAATCATCATACTCCGGACACCAATTTGGAAATATTTCATTGTTACTCACTTTTCGAACTACCTATATATGTTTCATATTGACGTTTTATTTTTATATAAATCATAAAGTGTTTTGGGAATATTGAACTGATACTAGTGATATCTCATCATTTTTTAATTCCATAACAACTCTAATTGAATAATATCAGAGAATGAGAGGTGAGTCAGACAAATTGATTCCTTAAGAAAAATCAATTTCAGAATTTCCAGATTATCTAGTCTCACTACTTGTTCGGAATAACAATAGAATAAAATCAACATTCCCGAGAGACATTTTATTTCTTTACCATAATGTAGCATTGGTAGAATAATTATTATTGATCCCAATGTCGATTCACCTCAGTAGGTATGAGGAAGATCTGTTGTATGTATTCTGCGGAGAACTCACAAACATAATCTGTCACAAACATTATTGATCACATTGACACATATTATTGATCATATAGGTTTTTATATTTTATAACTTATCGCACAAGAACATGTTTAGTTATTATCTAGAATTGAAATAAGTCATTATAAGTAATCATAATCGAAATAAATGTTTGAATTGACGATCTTCTCGTTTCAGACATTTACGGAGTCGTTTTTTTAAGTTATTATTCGCTCTGAAAATATCTCTTCGGCGTAGTGATGCGAAAGCGTTCATGATTTTAATTCTTAAATCTTCTATATTTTCAATTTCGTTTTGATATATTCTATTTTTTAGTGTACCCCTTAAGAAAATGTCAAGCGGAAAGACGAATGCTCCTATTATTTCTGTAGAAAACGTTAATCATATCTCTTTTCTGCTCTATGGGGAAACCCATTTTCAGTACTATCAGATTTTTCATTAAATACCAACGAAGAAACTGTCAAAATGATGACAAGTGAGGTGAACTAAATATTTATTTTCCAAAGCATACTATGAGAATTCAAATAGTTTAATCATAATTGCTGTATATAGCATCATAATGCCCATGAATTTGGTGAAAAATGTAGGTAGTTCGGAAAGTGAGTATCAATGAAATATTTGCAAATTGGTGTCTGTAATATAAAGATTGCCAGTCGAACGTTTTTTTGTTTGGGCAATGATTATATGCACATACACGTACCAGGAAGAATTTCGCCTTTTCGTACATTGATTATGGGTTGCGTGAACCGAAATGTGGATGAATTCTTGAAGAAGACATTCTTCGTCGAATAATGTTGATTATCTTCCAAATCCTAGGCATTTTATACCTTATCCTATGATATATTTTTATTTAGAGCTGAATTTTTTTAAAAATGTTGAAATTTTACTGGTAATAGTTCAATATTTCCAGAACACTATGTAATTCAGATGAAAATACTACGTGAATATAAAACATGACTCTTTGCATTCAAAAAAATGCAATAAAAAATGCAGGTCCGTATTTGAAAATTGAAAGTTGAGGGTGGCCCTATTTATACGACACCCTGTATATAATTTTTATTCAGATATTTAGATAGCCTACAAAAAGTGGCAATGGCAAAGTGACAATTGTTTTGAAAACAATTCATTAAATAAAAAGATATAGGCAAAAAAAGGATTTCGAAATTTTCGATTTTTCCTATATAACTCCAAAACTAAAGGAGCCAGATTAGATTTTTTTTATCCATATAACTGACCTCTGAAATATGCTACTTTGCCCCCATTTAACCATCGCTATATCTCTCACCGTTATCGAAATCCCCATGCATATACTCGAATTTGAATAGCCCTGTATATATATATATATATATATATATATATATATATATATATATATATATATATATATATATATATATAATTTTCGGAACGAAGTTTCTTATGGCAGGCTTGGAGGAGATATGGATTTCGCTGCGCGACCCAACTGAAAATAATGTAAGATAAAGGCCCCTACACACGGGCGTCGATGTCTTAATACAACAACTTGCATCCAAAAACGAGCAGCCAATAACGTTAATGTGGGTGCAAGAAACGCACCTTTTTGAATGCACAACCCGGATGAACGCCGCGTTGATGCTTTCTGAGATCGCTTGAATTTTTGGATGCGCATTCCAACGAACACTTGCAGGAGTCAACGTGTGGAGGCGATTTACCATGGTGTGTGTGTTTTTGACGCAGTAGCGGCGGTTTAGTTTTTTCAAACATTTGGTTACAGCAGTAGGTATTCAAAATAATAAGTTAAATTCAGATTACTCAGTGTATTTCACATTGTTTGGGTTTTAAAACCAATATTAATAGTCCAAGATCCCAGAGCCGCCAGACGTACCTTATTTTCTCAGTAATAAAATTTGTGGGATGAAGTAGTGCTCGTATGTACTTTCAGTATATGGATACTCGCTATCTTGTGCCGACGGCCAATTTCCAGGTATCAGGTGCTAAAGATGGAAAAAAACTCGACCTACTCCTTTTATTTTCTCACACTTGATTTTTATATATGATACTCAGGGAACCATTTCAATACCTTATGCAAGCTGCCAGATCGATCGTATGGGCCAAACATCCCGCCAGACATACATTAGTTTGAGTATGACAGGATGAGCGAAATGTCATGATTCGCCCATTTGAAATAGTTATTAACGTAACAAGGCCGATATGTAGCAAATAAAGGATGAGGTTGGATATTGTAATCCGAGGCGCAGCCGAGGATTATAACTAACCGAATCCGTTATTTGCGTATCGGACGTGTGTCGTTAAAAATTTTTCGTAATCCCGTTGAAAGATTATATTTTGATTCCGAAGAAAGAAAAAACCCCGTACCTCGCAATTCTAAAGAAAAATCCCAACGTCGTGCACTCTGTTGTCATGGAACAGTTTGACAGTTTTATAAACAACGTCAGTTTTTTGTGTTCTCACGTTCGCTTTAACGACGACCATGGATGAAATTGAGGAACAAAATCAAATTCCTTTAGAAATATTGGGAGAATCATGTGCAGTGCAGCGAGTGTTGATTAACTGCCGAAAATAACTCAAGAGCGATATCAAAAAGAATATGAAAATTTTGAAATGTGGCGTAAAAGCAAGAATGTAAAGGTGGTTAATGAAGATCTATTATTAGCCTATGCGAAATGAAAATCAGAGGTTTATTCTCCCAACTCGCTGTGGACTAAGATTTCAAAGTTGTTATTGTAAGCAGAATGATGTTTTGAAATAAATATTTGAACATGTGATTTCTTAACGGCCGCCGGCCGTTATGAAATTATAACGGCCGGCGGCCGTTAACACGTTTACACTGACTTTTCAATTGTCATCTGAATACCGTTAAATCAAAATAACAGTATGGGATTACGAAAATAAAAATAATAATATCGAAAGTACGTATACTCAAACATAGAGCATGCTTGAGTAGACAGTAAATATAGAAGGGAGTTCGACGCGCATAGATAATCACTATCGCGCTTAAATGGGCTAATCATGACATTTCGCTCATACTGTTTTTTTCCATCTTTGGCACCTGATACCTGGAAATTGGCCGTCGGCACAAGATAGCGAGTATCCATACGCTGAAAGTACATACGAGCACTACTTCATCCCACAAATTTTATTACTGAGAAAATGAGGTAGGTACGTCTGGCGGCTCTGGGATCTTGCTCTATAACTTTTCAATAGATTTGTATATTATTATATTTACTAAAAATGTTTGTAGATAGTTATATCGTATATATATATAGTATGTCGGAATGCAGAACAATGTCCCGGGAATTTCTATGAGAATTTGTTGAGTCGTACAGGAGCCTACCCTGCTTGTGGCAGACAATATCAAAACACTATTTAGACCGAAATTTAAAAAATGAAGCATACAAAATATTGATAAAGAAGCTGGAAATAATTCAACCAAATGCTGCAAAAAGTACAGTTGTCGCTAAAATCAATAGTCTTCGAGGTGGGTTTCGGAAAGTAAATAAAACAGTTTTGATCTCGTAGAGTGATACGGTGAGGGTTTCGGAGATATTATAGTAAACATTTTTAAATCTTGGTAATTTGTTCCTGTCGCTAAATATCTGAGCAATGCAGTTATTGGCGATGTGTCTTGACGTTCTATTAATGGAGTTAAGAATAGGTTTCTTTTTTTAGAAGCCAACCTTTAGACCAGATTCGGCGACGTTTTTTATTTTCCTTTTTCTTGCACAAGTGCATAAGTACCCGCCACAGACACTAGAGCTGAATATTCCTCTTCCTCAGACATCTTGCCAAACAGTTTGGTAGACTGGACAAAACTATGGTTTTGTACGTACGTGTGCACCCAATCGGCTTGCACGTTATTGGTTGCACGTTTTTAGATGCGCGTCGATGTATCAGGACATCGACGTCCGTTTGTAGCCCGCCTAAAACCGTTAGAATAAAACCGTGACGGAAGTGACTCACATAAGGGAGTAGCGTAAAATACCTTCCTCTTTCTCCCTCTTTCTTTCCGTTCTCTCATCCCTTCTCTTTCTGATTGCGTACTGGACGGCGTTCCCGTTGTTCGAGAGTTACTACGCAGATGATTCACAATAGAGCCTATTCTTTTATGCATATAACTTATACAAAATTATATTGTATCAGTCATTTATATGCATAAAAGAACAGAGGACAGGATCAGATATGATGAAAAGATAAAGCATTACAAATTTGTTCCATAAAATAATGACTACGTATATTAGGTTTATATTCCATTATATAGCGTTTTTGTTCGACGTTGTATTGACGGCTGTACTGAACACTGGTATCGTATTAGTGGGTTCGAATCCCAGAGGTGACTCCAGGCTTTTTTCATTTATTCATTTACAATCTCGTTGCAGCTCTTTGCCCCACATTTCAATATTAATTGCGTCCCGAGGCGCACATGTTTCTTTCGTAAATTGTGATCCTTCTATATTATCCGAAGGAACTTCGTTCCTACCTGGTGTCCCATGACACCGTTTTTTTTTCACTTGATTGAAATTGGTGCATTGCGGAAAACTTGGATTTGAGATGTCAAACTTCTAAATTTCTGAACGGTGTACAGGGGAGAACCAAAAATTGAAATTATTCAGAGTTTATTTGAAAACAATATTCAGATTTGAAAAAAAATCAATTTTTTTATTGTTCTAGCCTCATAAAGAGTACTAGTATCTCAATACACCTTACTCGCCTCTCTAATATTTTTTATCTTTGAATAGAATAAATTAGTGCATCTCGACGCGATGCACTGCGCGCGGAAAATACGACCTTAGTGGCGAAGCTCTGCTGCTACCCCTTTTTTTAACTCGTAATGTGTTCACTAATCTGTTTATATTTATTTTTCACATCTACCTACGCAACAAAATAAAAAAAATCAATTTTTTCATTGTTCTAACCTCATAAAGAGTACTAGTATCTCAATACACCTTACTCGCCTCTCTAATATTTTTTATCTTTGAATAGAATAAATTAGTGCATCTCGACGCGATGCACTGCGCGCGGAAAATACGACCTTAGTGACGAAGCTCTGCTGCTCCCCCCTTTTTTTAACTCGTGATTTGTTCACTAATCTGTTAATATTTAATTTTCATATACGTGCAATCTCCTTTTTAATTTATTTATCCACTAATTCAAAATATCATATTTTTCAGATACAACTTTACCCGTATTTTATAGTCCGGAAATCTACAAATGAAAATACATTAACAAAAAGCTTTAAACTGATAATAAAATATCATCGAACATTTCCCAACATCGTTACGTCTCCATAAAAGGTAAATAATTGACACTTGACATTTATATCTTACCAGTAAAGTGTGCAAGAATTACTGTAACATTCTGACACACTCCCGAAGACAGAGCACAGTGGAAATTTCGAACATCTACCATTGTATTACGTAATCACTCTCTGAGCGCAAAAATATAAAGGCAGGTCATAATACTCGTACCATCTAGAAGTATAAATGACCTACATTCCGTTCATAATAAACTCTCGAATAAATATTATCATACCCACTTGTACTTATTATGTACACACTATTATGTTTACCGAAGATGGAATTTTTAAATGCCCGCTATGCTAACTTATATAATACACTATTAAAATAGCTTACAGTACTATTAGGACGCCCCCTATATTATAAGTAGCCATCAATTATATTTGCAGTTGTTTTCGTTATCAACCTACTGGTCTGAAGTCAGCGAAATTAACCTGTTTTTTGATTCCAGCAATCAAGTTCCTCTCTTATCGAATAATGCAGACTGGTTAAAGATATAAACTCGTGAAAAGTGGAAAACACTTATACGAATAGCTTTCGTTATCATATTTTATATGTTCTCAAATACTGAAGACTACTAGAACACTCATAGAAATTTCGAAAAAGAATCAAAAAAAATAAACAAATACGAGCGATTCTAATTATTCCAATCATTTATTGGATGAGAATCATTCATTCATTACAGATTTCCATATTTTAAAAAACAGAGTAGAGGAATGTATTTGATCTTTTGGGAAGCCCTAGAAATTAAAAGGTATTAGAATTCTGTAGTGATGTGGGCCGGGTAAATACCCAGTGGGTAGGTAAATATAAATTGGGTATTTACCCGGGTATTTACCCCAGGCCCGGGTAAATACCCAAAAACTGGGTACCTATTTATAATTTTTATTAAAGTTAGAGAAGATTGAGATGTTTTTTTGCAATTATTACCCTGTAAGGATAGTAAAATGATGATAAAATGTGTTAAACAAAATTTCATATGGTCACTACTAGCATTTTACTTCTGGGTATGAGCATAAAGCATAATCGGCATAAATACCCTGGTCGCATGGTTGCACTGGTCCTGACTACTTATGATTTTTTAATTTCTATGATAGATAGATGAATTTATTTTATTGAAAGTGAAGAAAAATAATTTGTAAAGTAATAATTATTATTTAGAAAGACAGGAAACTTTAACCTAGTAGTGGACTAGTGGCCTATGGCCTATGTGTAAACAACTTAAGAAAATAATTAAAATTCAATCTGTAGGATGGCAGGATTTAATAATATTTTTGTTCTAGATCTTTGGTTGGTATCAATGGTATCAAAATAAAAAAATTTATTTCATAAACTTGTGATACAAAAACAAAACATTTGAATCTATAGCACAATAAATCTTTCAAAATTATATTAAGTTAGACCAAAAAACAGGAGATACATTTTTTTAGTAGGTTTATCCAAATATATTATTGTTTCCAACTAAGCGGTAACACAGAAAAGTTTAATAATAATTACTTTTAGTATTCTGCCTATGTCAATCAGGCCTTAGGTCTGTCTAGCCTTCCAAGCCATTTATACAATAAAAATTTTAACTATCATAATTTAATAACAGTAGAAGTAGGTTTAGGTTCACTATTTCTCTGATGAGGTCTTGATTTCATTTCATAGGGAGTGTTTAGTTTCTAGCATTCTCAATCCCAGGTAGCATCACAGGCTTGTTTTATTACTGCACACCCAGCCCCCTCTCCCCTACCCACCCCCAAAATAAAATAATTTTGTTTATGTTATTTAATTGGTTATAAATTTATAAAATGATAAAAATTTAAATAGCCACAGCCTTTTTTAATATACTATTTTTTAGTAATTTAAATTTAACTGATGTTACTCGATTTAAGACACGAAACCCCATGCTTATTTAGAAACTTTATGTATTATTTTAAAAAAAGTGCTAAATCATTAAATAAAAGGTACTAACAAAGCTTCAAGTTACTGTAAAAGGTGTTATAGACTATCCTAATTTATCATGTAATGATAACAATAACATATTTAGGGGTAAATATAAATGAATTTCAATCGATTTCATAAATACCCAAAATACCCGGGTATTTATGGATTTTGGGTATTTACCCGGGTAAATACCCAGGGTATTTACCCCGAGTTTTAAATACCCGGGTATTTTACATCACTAGAATTCTGTTAACTCAATAAATGAAAAAACTCGTGAGCAGCAGAGCTCTGTCATTAAGGTGCATCGCGTACTGAAGAATCGAGTTTTAATAGAAAATCGTTATAAAAATTAGAAAATTATTCATTTACTCAAGAGGAAATGAAAAGATTCGCGAAGTACATCGCGTACTGATAGCGAAGCAGGTCGAGATGCGAATCGAATGGAATAGTATCCGCGAAGTGCAGCGCGGTTGAGGAAAATAACTGAAGTCCACAAAGGATCGTATTTCAACGTCTATCTAATAAATTGCAACCATTCAGCTCAATCTACAGAAGCTTTGGAGGTGAACAAATATCTACGTAAAAATGGTAGTTTCGAAAAATTTACCCAAATTTTGATCGTTCTCGAAAACAATCCCAGACACCTGACTGTTGACTTTCGATACGCTGCAATAGTCTATTATTCTTGGGAAAAATACGACTAAAAACAGTTTCAAATCTTCTCTTTTGATGAATTTATTCAACATCTCTCCTAGTTTGTATAAGTTTTCTCGGAAGGATTTCTTACTCATCGCCCAACTATTCAATTTCTCGTTGTAACCTGCTTTTTTAGCCACTTCAATTTATTCAAATTGTAATACCAAGATTCAGTTCTAGCTAATAAAGCCACCGTTTATTGAAAATGTGTTTTTTTTTCGATAATATACAGATATGTAGAAATACTTGCTTCTCGGCATGAACATAAAATGAAATATTGAAAAAATTTCGACGTTACAGCTTTTTGTGCGAAGCCATCTTCAGGAGAAGGTAACGGATAATTCAGGCACGTGACCTCAATCTGCCTACTACACGAACCGAAAAGGAATTGAGAATGATCAGAAACAATTCGATCGCGCTGCCTCAATCTGCCTACTCCCCCAACCTAATTACTTCCAGTCAACTCTGACTTTTCAACCTGTCTATTCTTCAGAATCAACCGACGGTTCAAACATCGCGTGGCCGAAAAAATGGGACTGCGCGCTGATTTGTGGGCGATACAGGACGACCACTGGATAATTTGATTTGCAGCATAGAAGAGAAACTGTACAGGAACTCATATAATAATAATTTGGTGGATGTTTTACTGTAGAACTCAATGAGAAAGTCGATACTCAACTTATAAATCTAATTAATTAATTGGGTAGACATCTGCCTACTCCCCCAACCTAATTACTTCCAGTCAACTCTGACTTTTCAACCTGTCTATTCTTCAGAATCAACCGACGGTTCAAACATCGCGTGGTCGAAAAAATGAGACTGCGCGCTGATTTGTGGGCGATACAGGACGACCACTGGATAATTTGATTTGCAGCATAGAAGAGAAACTGTACAGGAACCCACATAATAATAATTTGGTGGATGTTTTACTGTATAACTCAATGAGAAAGTCGATACTCAACTTATAAAACAAATGAATTAATTGGGTAGACAAGTTTATCCCACACATTTCAGATATTTAAAATTATCAACATCCAAAAAACACTATTTTGGAGAAACCCATCATCAAAATAGTATCAAATATGTGTAGGAATCTGGCGAAATATCAGCATCATTGACAAGGTACACTGGGCTTATTTTGTCGATTTAAATTTTTTTAAACACGTGAGCAGCAGTGCTCCGTCGATAAGGTCATTTATGTGCTTTTTACATACAAATTATTAACCTCTGATTTGAAGGGACTGAAGAGATGCACACAGCCTAAATCCCTGCAAATCGCATGAAATTTTTACAGAAAAATTGCGAATAAAAAAAATTGCGGAAAAATATTTAATACCCCCAAATAACACCTCCTTACTTCAACCGAATTTGGAGTGGCAGCAAAGTCAGCAGAAGGTATGGAGGTGCGCAAAACCACAAATACTACGAAAAAATATGCAATCTCTTCATTAAAATGGCGTTGATTAGAGAAAATAGCAGAAAGCCTTACAAGCAACGTTTTATCTGCAACGTGTTGAACTTTGCAGACAAAAGGTTGTGCAAAAGGTAGCTTCTGGACCGGGGTTTATACATCTTTTACAAATGATACATGCTTTCAGTCATAAAGAGATCTTAGTTTGTACATAAAATGTGTTTTTATTATATGTTCACGTTCACCTATTTAGAATGAAAAAATGAGACTGCGCGCTGATTTGTGGGCGATACAGGACGACCACTGGATAATTTGATTTGCAGCATAGAAGAGAAACTGTACAGGAACCCACATAATAATAATTTGGTGGATGTTTTACTGTATAACTCAATGAGAAAGTCGATACTCAACTTATAAAACAAATGAATTAATTGGGTAGACAAGTTTATCCCACACATTTCAGATATTTAAAATTATCAACATCCAAAAAACACTATTTTGGAGAAACCCATCATCAAAATAGTATCAAATATGTGTAGGAATCTGGCGAAATATCAGCATCATTGACAAGGTACACTGGGCTTATTTTGTCGATTTAAATTTTTTTAAACACGTGAGCAGCAGTGCTCCGTCGATAAGGTCATTTATGTGCTTTTTACATACAAATTATTAACCTCTGATTTGAAGGGACTGAAGAGATGCACACAGCCTAAATCCCTGCAAATCGCATGAAATTTTTACAGAAAAATTGCGAATAAAAAAAATTGCGGAAAAATATTTAATACCCCCAAATAACACCTCCTTACTTCAACCGAATTTGGAGTGGCAGCAAAGTCAGCAGAAGGTATGGAGGTGCGCAAAACCACAAATACTACGAAAAAATATGCAATCTCTTCATTAAAATGGCGTTGATTAGAGAAAATAGCAGAAAGCCTTACAAGCAACGTTTTATCTGCAACGTGTTGAACTTTGCAGACAAAAGGTTGTGCAAAAGGTAGCTTCTGGACCGGGGTTTATACATCTTTTACAAATGATACATGCTTTCAGTCATAAAGAGATCTTAGTTTGTACATAAAATGTGTTTTTATTATATGTTCACGTTCACCTATTTAGAATGAAAAAAAGGACATTACTACGAATGCCGGTCACATCTAATCGAATTTAAAACTGTGCTTGTGTTTGTCCCTTAAGATTGAAAGCAGCTTCATTTTACTTAATAACATCGGTGTATTTAATGACTAAAATAGCATCCAATTTGAAATTATATCGACTTAATCGGCATAGTTTTAATCAATTATAATTGGAGAAGCCGTGAACGGTTTTTTATTTCATAAATTATGCATGAAAACAAAGATAAAAAGACACTTTTTTGTATGTTTACCTAAGTAGAATGAAAAGGAGGTACTGCAACGAATGCCGGGTACAGCTATTTGAAATTATACTTTAATAAGCTTCATTTTACTTAATGATATCGGAGTATTTGATATTCTCAAAAAAAAACACCTCATCCAATTTGAAATTATGTCGATTTAATCGGCATAACTTCAAACAATTATAATTGGAGAAGCTCCGAACGGTGTCTTATACATATTTCATAAATAAAGTATAAGATCAGTGATTAGCAGATATTATTTCGTACATAAAGAGTATCACTTTTGTATATTTTAACCTATTGAGAATGAAAAAGACGCATTGCAGGGCACAACTAGTATTTTTGAAAGTTGCTTGTGTTTGTCCATCCTGATTCTAGACAGCGTCATTTTAGTTGATGATATCGGAGTATTCAATGTATTCATTACAATGAATGTTCTAACATCTCATTCAAATTTTAAATTATATCGACATAATCGGCATAATTTCAAAAATTTATAATTTAAGAAGCTGTGAACGATATTTGTCACGTATTTCAGAAATTATGCAGGAGATCAGTAATAAAAAGGTATATTAAAACAATGGTTAAAAATACAATTTACACATTTATTATAAAAAATAACGCATGACGCACGTTCCGGTGGAACTCCACCTTCTTCAGATGCTAATGGCTAATGGTGCGTCATGCGTTATTTTTTATAATAAATGTGTAAATTGTTATTTTTAACCATTATTTTAATATGTTTATTAATTTACACCAAGTATCGGCCCAATCAATTCAATAAAAATATATTATTTAGTGCAAAAAATTTAGCTTTTTCGAATGAAAAGGAGATATTGCAACACATGCAGGATGCAGGGCACAGCTGGTATTATTTGAAACGGCTTCTTCACACGGGCGTCGATGTCTTGATACATCAACGTGCATCCAAAAACGTGCAACCAATAATGTTAAGGCGGGCTACACATGGACGTCTATGTCTTAATACATCGACGTGCTACTAATAACGTGCAACCTGATTGCGTACATCCGTACGTACAAAACCATAGTTTTGTCCAGTCTGCTAAAATACTTGGCCCGATGTCTGAGCAGGAGGAATATTTAGCTCTGGTGGCAGTGGCGTGTACAAAGAAAAAGGAAAATGAAAATCGTCACCGAATGTGGTCTGAAGGTAGGTTTCTATAAAACGATAAAATTTTTCTCACATTCACCTGTTAGAAATATGGAGCTTAGAACTAGAGGACTCTCGTAATTACGTAAGGATGGACGAAGAAACCTATTCGTAACTATTGGACATGGTTATTCCATTAATAAAACGTCAAGACACAATGACGAGATTGGCAATAACTGGAGAAATTACTGCAAGAAATTACCAAGATTTAAAATTTACTCTCGCCGCACTACTACTCTTCGAGATAAAAACTTTTTTATTTTATCTCCGAAACCCACCACGAAGACTATTGATTTTAGCGACAACTGTACTTTCTGTGGCATTTGGTTGAATGATTTGCACCTTCTCTATCAATACTTTGTATGCCTAATTTTTTTTATTTCGGTCTTAATAGTGCTTTGATTTTGTCTACCACAAGCAGGGTAGGTCCCTGTACAACTCCACAAATTCCCGGGACATTGTTCTGCAGTTAGACATAATGATTAAACTATCTGCAAACATTTTTAGTAAATATTAAACAAACTCATGAAATATTCAACTTATCATTTTAAATACCTACTGCAGTAACAAATTATTTCATAAACTTAACCGCCACTACTGCTTTAAAAACGCACACTCCACGGTTAGAATGCGCATCCAAAAATTTAAGCGATTCCTGAAAACATCAACGCGGCATTCATCCGGGTTGTGCATTCAAAAACGTGGGTATTTTTGCATCCACATTAACGTTATTGGTAGCACGTTCTTGGATGCACGTTGATATATCAAGACTACAACGCCCGTGTGTAGGGGCCTTAATGTGGATGCAAAAAACGCACGTTTTTTAATGCACAACCCGGATGAGCGCCACGTTGATGTTTTCTGAAATCGCTTGAATTTTTAGATGCGCATTCCAATGAATGCATACACGTCACAACGTGTGGAGGCGAATTACCGTGGAGTGTGCGTTTTTAAAGCAGTAGCGGCGGTTAAGTTTATAAAATAATTTGTTACTGCAATAGATATTTAAAATAATAAATTAAATTCAGATTACTCAATATATTTCATATTGTTTGGGATTAAAAACCAATATAATTATTCAATAGATTTGTATATTATTTAATAAAAATGTTTGCAGATAGTTTCATTAGTATGTCGGACTGCCGAACAATGTTCCGCGAAATTTGTTGAGTTGTATAGGGGCCTACCTTGCTTGTGGCAGGCAATATCAAAACGCTATTTCGATCGAAATAAAAAAATGAAGCATACAAAATATCGATTAAGAAGCTGCAAATAATTCAACAGAATGCTACAAATAGTACAATTGTCTCTAAAATTAATAGTCTTTTAGGTGGGTTTCGGAATGAAAATAAAAAAGTTTTGATCTCGTAGAGTGATACAGTGAGGGTTTCGGAGATATTGTAGTAAAAAAATTTTAAATCTTGGTAATTTCTTCCGGTCGCTAAATATCTGAGCAATGCAGTTATTGGCGATGCGTCTTGACGTTTTATTAATGGTTACCATTACCAAGAGTTACGAATAGGTTTCTTTTTGTATAAGCTAACCTTTAGACCAGATTCGGCGACGATTTTTATTTTCCTTGCACAAGTGCATAAGTACCCGCCCCGCCACTACCACTAGAGCTATATATACCTCTTCCTCAGACATCCTGCCAAACAGTTTTGTAGACTGGACAAAAGTATGGTTTTCTACGTACGTGTGTACGCAATTGGCTTGCACACGGTTGCACGTCGATGTATCAAGACAAAAGGCCCCTACAGACGGGCGTCGATGTCTTGATACATCGACGTGCATCCAAAAACGTGCAACCAATAACAATTAATGTGGATGCAAAAAACGCTCGTTTTTGAATGCACAACCCGGATGAATGCCGCGTTGATGTTTTCAGGAATCGCTTGAATTTTTGGTGTGCATTCCAACGAATGCATTCAAGTCTCTACGTGTGGATGAGAATTACCGTGGAATGTGCGTTTTCAAAGCAGTAGCGGCGGTTAAGTTTATGAAATAATTTGTTACTGCAGTAGTTATTTAAAATAATAAGTTAAATATTTCATGAATTTGTATATTTACTGAATATGTTTGCAGATAGTTTCATCATTATGTCTGACTGCAAAACAATATCCCGGCAATTTCTACGGGAATTTGTGGAGTTGTACAGGGTGGGCCAAATTGGACACTTTTAAAGGGAAAGTCCTGTCTTTAAACTAGATAGATGAAAACTGATGACGGTGTCTGAGGCTCAATTTTTATGACAAACTTAATGGTGAAAACCACATATCGATATCTGTCATCGTTTCTGAGTTACAGCATGTTTTTCGAAAATATTCATTTTCGAAAAGTTGCTGTAACTTTTTTCCTGTCCAAAATTCTTTGGTTCTATGAAAACATTCTCAAAGCAACTTTTTACGTAGAATTCAATGGTTTGAGTAATTTATTTTTTCAAATCATATATCAACAGTTATTGACGGAAAAATCATTTTTTTAAATGAGACACCCTGTGTATTTCTGCATATTACGATAGAACTTAAAATTACCATTTCAAAAATGTAGCACACTTGACGTTTTACTAGAGTCATCTCTGAAATTCAGAACTTTTAAGTTTATTCATGTAGACTTTGAAACGCACACTATGAACAAGTAGGCTTTGGACGAAACGGCAATAAAACAGGAAGCAAGTGTTCACTAGTAGCTGTCAAATTTTGATATAAGTAGTAAAGACGCTCTTCAATTTGTGGTTTTTATTCATTTTTCAAACACATTTGCAATGAAGTTTGATAATTATTATGAAAAATGGGATAGGATAGTCTGTTTTATACTAACCGCGGAAAATGTATATGCAGCAAACAATTTGTATTGCGAGGGGTATCCAGATAGAAGGCAACGTTTTAGATACATTTTCGCAAGATTGCGACACGTCAATGCGAAATTTAAAAATTACAACAGGCCTACCAAGAACTAACGTTAGGCGAATTTTGAAAAAGTATAAATTCAAGCCATACAGGCGCAGAAGAGTTCATGAACTTAGACCAGGAGATTTTGAACGCCGCATGGATTTTTCCCACTGGTTTCTGGAAAATTGTAACCAAGTGCTTGATTTTTTATCAAATTGTATTTGGCCAGATGAAGCTTATGTCACCAGTGCCGGTAGTTTCAACCGCTATAAATCTCATTCTTAGGCACAATAAAAACATCCTTCTATTGTGGAGCAGAGAAGTCAAGGAAGATTTGGATTCAGTGTATGGGCAGGCGTTTTTAGGGATAGAATTATCAGCCCCGTCATTTGTAATGGCACTCTAACTTCTCAGAGGTATTTAGAAATTTTAAGGCAACATATTGAACCCCTTGTTGACGAATTGCCGCTAATGGAGCTCAGGAAAATATATTTTCAGCAAGACCGGGCTTCGCCTCACAACACTGCAATTGTCTGCAATTTTTTGGCTACAAATTTAGGCAATAATTGGATAGCCAACCAAGGACCCAACCGTTGGTCGGCCAGGTCACCGGAACTAACGCCTATGGACTTTTACCTCTGGGGAAGGTTGAAAAATCTTATCTTCAAACTTTCGACATTTTTAACACTTCTTCTAAAGAAATAATTTGTTCTTTATTATTACTATTGTTTTAGTTTTATTTATTAGTGTAAATATAGTATAAATTGTTATCATTTTTACCGAAACTATGAGTTTTAAGTACTGCTGTCAACAGCTTTCCTAACAATTGATAGCTACTAGTGAACACTTGCTTCCTGTTTTATCGCCGCTTCGTCCAAAGCCTACTTGTTCATAGTGTGCGTTTCGAAGTCTACATGAATAAACTTAAAAGCTCTGAATTTCAGAGATGACTCTAGTAAAACGTCAAGTGTGCTACATTTTTGAAATGGTAATTTTAAGTTCTATCGTAGTATGCAGAAATATACAGGGTGTCTCATTTAAAAAAATGATTTTTCATTTTCATGTTGATGTATGATTTGAAAAAATAAATTACTTAAACAATTGAATTCTTCGTAATGTTTCAAAGATGTTTTCATAGAACCAAAGAATTTTTGACAGGAAAAAAGTTACAGCAACTTTTCGAAAATGAACATTTTCGAAAAACATGCTGTAACTCAAAAACGATGATAGATATCGATATGCGGTTTTCACCATTAAGTTTGTCATAAAAATTGAGCATCAGACACCGTCATCAGTTTTTATCTATCTAGTTTGAAAACAGTACTTTCCCTTTAAAAGTGTCCAATTTGGCCCACCCTGTGCAGGGACCTATCCTGCTTGTGGTAGACAAAATCAAAGCACTATTCAGACCGAAATTTAAAAAATTAAGCATACAAAATATTGATACAGAAGCTGCAAATCATTCAACCAAATGCTACAAAAAGTACAGTTGTCGCTAAAATCAATAGTCTTCGTGGTGGGTTTCGGAGTGTATCTTTTTTGTATAGTTTGACCTATTAAGAATGTAAAATGAGGCATTGCAACGAATGACGGGCATCGTTACTGTCTATCCATTCTTGTTCAATGAAACTATATTTTACTTGATAATATCGGAGTAATCAATTCTTCCGTTACAATGAAAAGTCTAACATCACATCGAATTTTAAATTATGTCGACTTAATCGACATAATGAATAGTTGTTTAAGTTCTGAGCGTAGTCTTATACATCTATTATTATAAATTATGCACGTTTTCATTCAACATAAAGACATCACTCGCTTCCGGAAGTTACTATCCCGTTTCTGTAAATTTCGTATAAACTTACCGTTATATGACGACTTAGACGTCTCTAGAAGTTTGAAAGTGAAAGGTATATGAACCTTCATCATGTTCATCTGTGGAATTCTGGGCGATACGTTGTGTAAAGTAGCTGTGAAAACCAAATCGTCCCCATGAACGCGAAGAACCATCATGTTCCTGAAAACAAGGATGAAGGGATGAACCAATGTCGTATAAAAAATTCCCTGAAAGAAATGGCTAAAGTCTACCCAAAATAACACTCAAAAAGATAATAAATTTTGTTTATAGACTGAAAAGGACGAATTATAGTAGCGAATCATTTATAGCAGTCGGTATGTGGTGAATAATTAACTAATAAGCAGCTAAATTGAATGATTAATATTTGAACCATTAAATGAAAGTAGACATAACAAGGCCAATACATGAAATTTGTACATCACAGGTATTGTACCACAAGAAGTGTGAATATTCACTCTATCGCTAAGGTCATATTTGACCCTTATTTTTGTTGTTTTTCACAAATCAATTCCTAACCCCCTATGTCAATTTAGAGGTGAGCATAACCTTAAAACCCCCAAAAACGCCAAAGGGCACTTTCCTAACATCAACATAGTCCACGTTTAAATCCTTCATATTTCAATGTAGAATAGCTTTGCATTGTAGAATAGCTTTGCATTGAAATTGGAAAACACTTTTATAAGACATTCTTTGAACCTCCATAGGTACATCCTCCAATAAGCCCAAGAATGCTGAATTTCAGATATATGGTTAAAAAAACCATAAACTATATGATCACTTCCTCGCCACTCCCACTTGAAAGTTTTGAGATGACAAAATTTTGACTCAATTTACCCAAATTTTGTCAGCTTTGTTCTGCCTCAAGAACAACTATCAATTTTCAGCTCATTAGGTTGCCAGAATGTATGTACAGTGTGTCCAATTTTCGATACTTTTGAATGGTATCTCCGTTATTTTTGAAGATAGAGGGCTACGGTTTTCGCGACACTGTGCTACTTTTTCGTAAAACTGAAGATGCCGTCAACAGAATTTTAATAGCCCTTTTAGATTTTAAGATACAGGGCATTTTTGAAAATGTTTGCAATTTGTTATCCTTCATCTTATCGAAAAGGTAATACAACATTCTTATAGATTTTTTTCCGTAGAATGTAGAGGTGTAGATAATTTTTGTTACATATTTAGTATTTTTGAGTTATAAAGCAAACTTATGTTTTTTTAAATGGAATACTCTGTATATTTATAGACTATAAAATTTGAATTTTTTTACCTTTTCAAAAATATATGATAGTATAAACTTTTTCTCAGAAACGCGTAAATAAATGACAATTTTCTGAAATTAAATGCATAATTCAATAGTAGGCCATGGATATTGTTCACGACAAAAAACAAAAATAAATGTCAAACCAATATCATCGGTTTTTGGATCGACTTTTGGCTTATAAAGGTGTTTATTTTCGTTCTTTTGGTATTATTATTTAATTGATAGTAATCAATATCTTCGAATAATGCAGAGTATGGAAATTATGAAAAATATGATATGCTGGTATGTTTTAGGTATACAGAGTAATAGAAATTCTGAAGAAGCTTCGGAATTATATTTTTTAAGTAAAAGATATGCAAGGTATCCAATTCTTCGTCAGTAATATCTAACTTTCACTTGTTCATTGTTGTTATCCATGGCCTATTATTAAATTATGCATTTAATTTCAGAAAATTGTCGTTTATTCGCGCGTTCCTGAGAAAAAGTTTATACTATAATATACTTTTGAAAAGGTAAAAAAAGACAAATTTTATAGTATTTTATATAATCGAAAATTGGACACACTGTACAGAGTGGTCCAAATTGGACACTTTTGATAGGAAACACCTATTTCTAGAGGAGTTGGAGAAAAACTAGCCTGCATGCTACGAGATCGATTTTTGTGAGAAAATGAATGCCGAAAACCGCACATTGATATCTTCACTTGTTCGAAAGATACAAGATGGTTTTCAATTTTGTGCATTTCTGACCCAACCCCGTAACTTGTTTATTTTTGAATATTTCTTGTTTCTGTGAAAACATTCTTGAGGCACTTTTTTAAAAGGAATCCAATGGTGTTACCAGATTTTTATTAAAAAATATGGTTTTGAAGCTATAACATAAACTTGAATTTTTTCTTATGGACCACCCTATATTTTTTGAAATATTCGTGTTTGAAATTAAATTCTCTTTTCAAATATATATAATAGTTGCTACTTCTCTTTGAAAACATGCATTTTGTTGCTGTTTTCGAATTATTTCAGATGAATTTTCAAAATCAGGGTTGCCATGCCTGAATATGAAACAAAATAGTTCTACATAACAGCTGTTAAAAAGAATTAGTGCCTATTTTGTAATAACGCATAAATTTAATCAAAAAATAGAATAACAAAAACAACAATATTTTTAAACTATTTACAACATGTGTTCGAATTGAGCACCATTTAAATCAAAACATAATTGACTTCGCTTCCTAACATTATTGACAGCATTAATCAATTCTATCGCAGGTATTGAACGAAAGGCATGTCGCACTGCTGCTTCCAACGCCTCTCGGGAATCAGGATGGTGTTTATATGTGAGGTCCTTTATTCTTCCCCAGAGGTAAAAATCTGGAGGCGTAAGATCGGGGATCTTGCCGCCCAATGAACAGGACCCCGGTTGCTAAGCCAATTATTGTCCGTATATATTTCATTTAAAAACGCCGTTACGATGTGTGCTTTATGACACGGTGCCCCGTCTTGTTGGAAGTATACGTCTCCAATTTGTTGTAATGGCAAATCATCCATTATTGGTTCAACAAATTCCCGCAATATTTCCAAATATCGCGCTGCCGTAAGGTTACCCTCATAGATATAGGGACCGATAAACCTTCCTCGAAAAATACCGACCCAAACATTGAAACTGTATCGGCCTTGATTTTGTGTCTCCACTATAATATGTGGATTTTCCAAAGTCCAATTGTAGGAATTGTATCTATTAAAAATACCAGAGCTGCTAACGCATGCTTCATCAGTCCATATGATATTCTGTCCAAAGTTTGGGTTTTCAGCACATTTTCCTAAATACCATTGGCAAAATTCGAGCCGGAATTGTAGGTCATTTGGTAGTAACTTGTGAACTTTTCTTACTCTATACGGTTTGAATTTATTTTTTTTCAGAATTCGCATTGTTGTAGTCTTTGGAATACCTGTATTCAACTGCATTTTGCGAAGTGAAATATTGGGTTGGTTTTGTATTTCCCCCAAAACCGTTATTTCTTCTAACTCCTTATCTCTATTCCTGGCTTCGTAAACTTTTGTCCTTGGTTTTGAAAAAGAACCGTAATTAACTAGGTTTTGCTGCAATCTAGTGAACATATCCCGAAACGGTTGTCTCCTTTCAGGATATCAGTCAAAGTAAAGATTGCTGGCAGCCTGAGCATCTTCATGTGATTCCCAATAACACTTTAGCATATCATATTTTTCGTAATTTTCATACATTTTGAATTAACAGGCAGATAAGTATTCTAGTAAGTTCAAAACTCAGTTCAAAAAAGCACACTAAACTTGTGAAGTAAACTGCATTTAATAATAATTGTTTGACAGTACGCATAGACTGTAGTTGCTAAGGTAATTTGTTTCATATTCAGGCATGGCAACCCAGATTTTGAAAATTCATCTGAAATTGTTCGAAAACAGCCACAAAATGCATGTTTTCAAAGAGAAGTAGCAACTATTATATATATTTGAAAAGAGAATTTCATTTCAAACACGAATATTTAAAAAAATATAGGGTGGTCCATAAGAAAAAATACAAGTTTATGTTATAGCTTCAAAACCATATTTTTTAATAAAAAACTAGTAACACCATTGGATTCCTTTTAAAAAAGTGCCTGAAGAATGTTTTCACAGAAACAAGAAATATTCAAAAATAAACAAGTTACGGGGTTGGGTCAGAAATGCAAAAAATTGAAAAACACCTTGTATCTTTCGAACAAGTCAAGATATCAATGTGCGGTTTTCGGCATTCATTTTCTCACGAAAATCGACCTCGTAGCATGTAGGCTAGTTTTTCTCTAACTCCTTTAGAAATAGGTGATTCCTATCAAAAGTGTCCAATTTGGACCACTCTGTACACGTCACATAACTTTCAATATAATGTAATAGCCTATTATTTCCGAGTAAAATGGGACCAAAACTAAGGGTTTTCATATGAAATTACTTCATTACTAGGTAAATATTATACAATATCACATTTACGTAACAAAATTTTGAAGAAAGTGAATGAAGAAATCTTGATATAATTTCAAAAACCCAAGTTTGATATGATATATAAAAATAACATCAAATTCTTAATAAGAGGTCGATATTCATAAATTCTGCAGTTCATTTTATCCACGAATGAAAAATTACAATCTAATTTCCTGATTGACAATTTGATACAGAAGCAAAAGTTGGTAGGAGTTAGTTTCTCTGTTAGAGTATCAAATTGCATTAATAGCTTGAGAATATTCAATTCGGATGATATCAAGTTCGTCTAAGAGCGGTAACGCAATATCCGCTTGGGTTCATGGTATTTTTCTTCATCCTCTTATCAAATGCTAAAATATTCAGTTGGTATAATAGCCTTTTTTGTCTGACACTCATATTCAGATAATAATTTTTGAATATTCATTTGGAATGAATGACAGATAGCCACTTGGTCGTGACCGATAACACCACAATTATTTGAGAATATTTACTTGTTGTATGAAAGCCAATTGGTCGAAGAAATAGTTTGAAAATATTTTCTTGTAAAAAAGATGAGAATATCGGTATAATTATATGAAAATATTCTCTGGTGAAAACTTCATGACTAAGAGCCATATCATAATAACAGTAGCCGGATACCGCTTTTGCAATTACAGGAAAGACAGTCCCTACTTAGGTACATTCTGCCATTTTTTGGACACGCAACTATCATTTATTAACTTTCTATTAACATTCAAGAGCAAAAAATAGCGTTTCCTTCAGTTTTCGCTCATAAAATGCGAACGAATATAATAAAAATTGGCATATTGCGCGTTTCATGCCCCCCTTAATTATGTGTGAGGGAAGCGGGGATTTTAGTTTTTGAGGAGGAACTCCTTCAGCCAGATCAGAGGATACACTTGTATGTACAACAGGGGCGGCTATTCAAATGCGGCTAAGGAGGCTAAGCCTCCTCCTCACTAATATTCCGTGTATCACTAATATATTATATTGAATAGTCAGCATTCAGCATATTCATAGTAATCAAAATCATATTATTTTATGCACCTACCTTCCTTTCAACCTACATTTTATAATGGTATTTACATTTACTGCATTTCATTCATTTCAAGATTTGTGGCAACGCTGCGGAGGCTTAAAAAGCTATATTCTCAACGTTCATTATGCCTGCAACAGAAAAGCAAACAACGGTGCAAATACTGCCAATGAATACTTCATTGCAATAGAAAAGCAAAACACATGTAAATGGCAACACCGATGGAGCCTGAGTCTTATACAATGTCGACCAATCACAACTATAGACTTTCGGGTAAAATCGAGTGAATTCGTTGGAAATCATTAATTTAACCGTAGTGACTAATGACCGAAATTTTTTTTTTACTTATTTTGCTCGCGTATTGTATTAAAATGAGTTTGGTTACTGAAGTTAATTTCAAAAATTTCAATGGTGACTTAGTGGAGTATTTGTTATCCCATAACTTTAGTGCACTAAGTTATGAGGATAAAGTTTTGATAAAAACATTGCGACCTACCCCTGAATTAAACAATTTGGTGCAGCGTAACAGACAACAAAATCGCGGTTTTAATATCAGAAGTTATGAGAGACATCCTTGCCTAACCGGATCACAGGTAAAAAATTAATTATTTTGTTGGCGGTGTTTACTTTTTACTAGGGAATATGTCTCTGTTTGGGGCCGCTTAGGATTTTACGATTTAATTCTATAGTTGAAAGTGAGGAATTTTTCACCGATAAAGTAACTTTAAATACCGCACGCGGATTAATATCTTACTTACAAGATAAGGAATTTATATATTTTTTAAACATCTTTAAATTCATTTTTGAACAAACAGAAATAGTTTTTCAAATCTTACAGCACAAGTTTTCAGATGTGATTTACTCACGAAATCGGCTCAAGTTTCTTTTGGAAAAAATTTCAGAATTTCGTGCACAAGTTTATTTTAAAAAACTATTTTCTGTATTTCAAACTACTGATGATACGACTCAATTTAGCCCTAAAAGAGAGAAATTCAGTTTCGCATATATGGAGCTTCACTATAAGCAAATATTTTATGAAATTTTGGATACTATTAGGGGTCAAATAGAAATTAGGTTCTCTGATTTGAAAGAACTGCATTTCTTCGACTTACTCAATAAAAATTTGTTTACCGGATTTTCGGCTAATTTTCCAGATAACCTTTTGGAAAATTTATGTCAAAAATACACTTTTTCTTGTTAAGGTGGCCCTAAAAAGTGAACTGTGTGTTGTTTATAATGACAATGAAATTTTGGGGCAAAATGAAAATCATGTGATGACTATTAAATACCTTTTTGATAATGATTTGAATCAAGATTTACCCCAAGTTTATAAACTCTTATGTCTAATTGTTTCTATCCCGGTGACATCGGCTTCCGTAGAGCGCTCGTTTTCCACTCTTAAGAGAATTAAAACTTATTTACGAAATTCAATGAGCCAGGATCGTTTGAAAAATATTAGTTTGTTGTCTATTGAAAAGGAATTGGTAAAACTTTTGGCGAAAGACAAAAAATTTTATGAGGATATTATAGATCATTTTGCTAACGTTAAAGATCGCAGAATCCCGCTAATCTTCAAAAATATATAATAACTTTTTATTTGCTCTCACCAGCTGTTAACAAATTCGTTAAGTAGGTACCTATTTTGTGAAAGAAACAAAAATTTGATGAATAGATGAATTAATTAATTGGCTGAGAAGAGTTCTTGTGAATATTGTAAATAGGAGTTGTATGGTCTCAAGGTAGACACTCGAAAGTAAAAACAAATTAATAGCTTAGGGTGCTTGTTTAATTTTGATTTTCTTTAAATTATAAGGCGTTTGACCTTGAAATCCTAAAAATTTTCGCCTAGGGTGTATTTTTTAACACCTCTTGTAGCCTCCTTAAACCAAAACCTCACGAGCCGCCACTGATGTACAACTGCATTAAGGATGGGTGGGACAAGATATTTATGGAAGAAAGGAAGTGTGGGTATAATAGAATAAATACTGGCCCAGCATGCGCCTTGTGAGTTTGCAAGCGGTGACTCTCTTTACCTCATGAGGAAACCTCCCGAATACTAGCCAGCGTATCTAAGTACTTGGCTTACTAGCTCGTTTAAAAAAAATTATAACTAATAAAGGTGGCGCGCGTACATATAGTAGCTATACACATTCGGCTGGAGTCTGCCCCACTACGCGAAATGAAAAGATATATTCTGTAGTACACTGGGTCTAGTTTCAGAATATGTTTGGACAATTTTTACTGTTTTCCGGTTTTTCTCCGTTAATAATAATCCGAGTCGGTTCGGCGCTTATTTTCATCGTGTTTCAATTCTCTACAATTCTTCTATTTAGTACATCGATATTTTGCTCTGAATATTTATAAAAAATTAACAAATGATAGTTGCTTGTCCAAAACATGGCAGAATATAAGTACGGACTGTCGTAATGTTCGTGTAATTGCACAAGCGGTATCAAGCTACTATTTTTGCCAGAATCACTCTTTTTCGGCTCTATTGCTTGGTCTAAATAGCCGTATCATGATAATAACTTAAATATTGCCACGCAGTGATGACTATTTAGTGTAGAGTGTAGAAGTAATAGTTTGAGAAGATTAACAAGGAGTGATAGCTTCTTTGTGTAAAAAAGGGAATTATGAAAATTATTGTTAAAAATCAAGAAATATATCCTTCAAGGGGATTTCAGGTATACAGGTTCCGATTTTATATATTATATGATAATTTAATACAAAATTATGAAGGAGTAACGAGTTTCAAAATTTTTAAATTTACCTATATTATCACTTCCTCCTGCATTAGACTTAATACTATTAAACACTCTGTGACTTTTTTGAATTTGAAAGAGTCAACTATGCCTGTAAACATGATTTTGAAAAAAAAATTAAAATTCCGAATCGATTACTGGGTCAGGGATAGATTCAATATAATGCTGGTTTAGTTCAAGATGAATTTGGAAAATAATCACCTTTAATGACAGTCTCTTGTCTACGAGCCATATCCCGATAATTATCTATTCGATATATCATTAGACTAACAACAAAATCTCAAAAGTACTACAATGAACTATAATAGTTATTTATGTATAGAGGTGACAGCACTTGATCCTGAAATTTCGCAGTCTAAAATTTTATTTGATATTTGAATTTTATTGTTGATAGAATCTTCCACGTATCCTTCGGCCACAGTCGAAGATTTCCATCCTCCATGTCGCTTCAAAATACATATATCGGCCACGTTTTCTTTAACATTGAGTGTTGCTTTCAACATAGAATATATTGCCCATAACGTGGAAGACTTCAGCTTCTTAGACTTCTCTGCAAAATATGCCAACAGCACATTTTCGGATATTTTTCTGGCTTTATTTGCTTCACACCACTCTTTAAATTGCTGATATGCATTTTCATACTGGCGCCTCGATTTCTCCGGTAAAAGATTTGAAATTACTAAATTGGCCGCATCTGTCAAGTTAGGTGGGGTACTGCTTACTTCATCGTCGCTCGAAATTTCCATTATTTTACAGTTATAAATATCACGCACGAAATTGACGCGAATAAAAAGTCACTCCAAAATAATTATCAAGAACTGTCACTTTGAAATAGTTGTCAACAAATGCCATTTTATTTTCATAGTTACACTAATTACTTGATTTGGAAAAACAGTTTAAGCCAGTTCGATACTATTTCTCATATTAAGCTAAGCATGTTACCTTATTTTAGAACAATATTTTTGACGTTTGTAGAAAAAATTTTGTTTGCATCTCATGCGCGAAATACTTTGGTGATTTCGACTATTTTTTTTTAACTCGGCTGCGCCTCGTTAAAAAAAATCAGTTCTCGATCACCAAAGTAGCATTTCGCGCACTAGATACAAAAATAACTATTATTATAATTAAAAATCGATTTTAAAATCGGTTCATTGCTCCTATGCTTTCCATTTTTTTTGCTTCTCATAGTAGGCATGTCATTTGTTGATATTTTGACGTTTGTGAATATTATTGTCATCATATTTAGTGAATGCCATTGCTGCTTTCTTTGTGTAGCCTCATAGAAATAATGGAAATGAAAATGAATTTACCCAAGAATATCATAGAAAATGCAGCCAAAGCTGCGAATAATTCAATGCCGGAGAAATCCAGAGTATACGACAAGAATTATGAAGTATTTTCGATGGTTGCTTCAGTTGTCCTCGTACAATGAGCGGGCGTTATGATCCATATTGCCCGCTCATAATGCCCTCGGACATGAGTGTATATATATAGCAACCGTAAACCGTAAAATCAATAAATAATATACAAGTGAAAAATAAACACAATTAATTCTATGTGCTTCTCCACAAATTCAGTTCCGGTTCAAGTGGAGTACTGAAGTCGAAAGGTCCATTAAATGTATACAACGAACAAAAACAGAAAAGAATATTACCTACTATCCATACGAAGGCGTATGCCATTTAACATGAACACGGAAGCACGTGGCGACGTGAAAATTAATTATTTTGCATATTCTGTGGAGATATATTCATGCGGAGCCGTTTATAGCCTAAAATTTCAAAACAAGTTGTTTGTGTTGAAACGATAACTATTCCGTGTTGCGTACGCGAGATATTTATCGTAGCTGAAAATCAAATAATTTATGGAACGTAGGCGCTAACTGATGCTGTACATTCATGGAAAGATTAGCCCACTGACCAGAATATTCATTGAAGAATAATATTATTTGTTCGAACATAAGTTTAGGTATAGGTGCTTAGGTATTCCCATGAAATTAATTATTTTGTGAGATTTTTTAAAATTATCTTATAATGGTAATATGGAATGGTATTTGTTTTTACTCATATTTTTCCGGAAAACAATAGACTATTGCAGAATATCCATTTCATACCCCTGGACCACGTTTCAGGTTTTGCTGATGTCTGATAAATATATATATATATATATATATATATATATATATATATATATATATATATATATATATATATATATATATATATATATATATATATATATATATATATATATATATATATACAGGGTGATTCCGGAGGAGACCGTCAGATTTTAGGTGAAGTTTACACTAGTCAAGGCAGTTTCGAAACAATGTTTGGTTTATGGTTGGGGGCCTTTATTGAGAATCTACAGGGTGATTTGTCCGATTCGACCGATTTTTCTTTTATTCATAACTTTGGTATAGCTTGATCAATATTGATGAAATTTTCAGCGTAGAACAATATGGTTGTCTACTTTCAATAATTCTAAT
Source organism: Cynegetis impunctata (assembly GCA_030704885.1). Taxonomy (NCBI): domain Eukaryota; kingdom Metazoa; phylum Arthropoda; class Insecta; order Coleoptera; family Coccinellidae; genus Cynegetis; species Cynegetis impunctata. The sequence goes on from JARQZK010000757.1 coordinate 422,873, forward strand.
ACTTTTTCAAAAATACAGGGTGAGAATTATGATAAGTGCATATTAAGTTTCCATTTTTGATCGCTCATATTCTGATGTATAAAATCATTTAATCCAGAAAATATCTTTATACGTACCTACTTAAACTAAAAATTCTACAACTAAGACAGAATAAACATTCGGAACATATTATGAAAGGCAAAACTAAGGATTAACACAAAATTTACATAGAATGTTCGAAATGATTTCTTTTTTTTAAGAATACATATTCGCGACCTTTTTAGTAAATTTCCATTTGACCTTCTAATGAGGGATTGATTTTGCTTTAAGATATTACATTCCTCGAAAATTCTTTCCACTAAGTGTTATCTACTTCTAATTTCAACCCTATAAACTTTTGTTCTCAGATGTCTCCACACAAAATAATCTAAAGGGTTCAAATCAGGCGATCTTTGTGGCCAAGCAATAGGGCCTCCACGACCAATCCATCTGTTCGGATAATTTACATCCAGGTGATTTTTCACATTCAATGCAAAGTGAGGTGGTGCTCCGTCATGCTGAAATTACAAAGAGCGGATAAGTACATTATCCAATAGATTTGGTAAAATATTTTCCAGAAAGTTTAGGTAAATTTCACCATTTAATCTTTCCGCAAAAATGTGAGGGCCAACTAAATTTCCGTCTATTGTTCCAAGCCAAATATTGGCAGAAAATCTGTGTTGTGTATTATGACTTTTCTTCAAATGCGGGTTGTCTCTTGCCCATTCGTGGGAATTGTGGACATTAAAAATTCCATTCTTAATGAACATAGCCTCGTCGCTGAATAGAATACGAAAAATAGTTCGTTGGTGACTAATAACCCAGCGACAAAATTGTAATCGTTGTGGCAGATCTTGTGGCAACAGTTCTTGAACCTTTTGGTAGTGCAAACTTAATATGCACTTATCATAATTCTCACCCTATATTTTTGAAAAAGTGTTGGAATTATTGAAAGTATACAACCATATTGTTCTACGCTGAAAATTTCATCAAGATTGATCAAGCTATACCAAAGTTATGAATAAAAGAAAAATCGGTCGAATCGGACAAATCACCCTGTAGATTCTCAATAAAGGCCCCCAACCATAAACCAAACATTGTTTCTAAACTGCCTTGACTAGAGAATCACCCTGTATATATATATATATATATATATATATATATATATATATATATATATATATACTATATATATTATATATAAATATATAATTATATATATATATATATATATATATATATATATATATATATATATATATATATATATATACAGGGTGAGCCAAACTCGATGGCCTATTAGACGTTTCTGGAGAACGGGACATACGATCATTCTGAAATTTTGGTTTCTTGAGTAATCAGTTCTGTTCTATCGATCTAAAATATTTTCAGCGCTGCGGTGTTGCCGCTAATATTGAAAAGTAGCAACAACTTTGATATTTCAAATGGGACACCCTGTATATCATTGCATTTTTTGCTTTGCAATTGCTTTCCAATTATTTCCGTATGATACTTCCCTATACCTATCTCCGCTGGTTTTCGAGATATTCAACGATTTCCTTATTTTTTGTGCGAAACATAGCTTCAACCAAATGTTCATTACTGAGGATATTGGGTTCGTAGAAAGTTGACCTATTTCGATTCGTTATACTGGAAATTGAAGATGATAAGTAAAGTGCCGTGTTCAGAAGAGACCAAAACAGCTTTTAGTTTGACAAACAGGGATTTTAATGGTGTTCTGTAATATATTAAATTTCTGTATTATATTGAAGTGTATGACTGAAGAGATAACGAACTGATATTTCAAGGAATAATTAATATACAGGGTATTACAAATTCGATGACCTATTAGACGTATTTGGTGATCTGGGAGATGAATACTTGAAATCTAGTATCCCACGATGAGTGATTGCAATCTACCTCTTGAAAATCTTATCACGGTTGCAGTGTAGCCACATATGTTTGTAAATAATATCAAGTTTCTTATTTGAAATGGGGAACACTCAGTATTTCCTTCCGAATTTAACTTCTACTGATAAATACAGATCACTTCCACTGAACATATTGTCTACTGTTTTTCGAATATTGATTATTCTGGTAATTGTTTTGCTACCAAAATGGGACCTACACAGGACTCAAATTCAGCGTTCTTGTAGGCGATAATTAAAAAGGCAATGAGTTCGTTTGAATCGTTATTGTCTTCCATTTTGATTTCGATTTAATCGAATTTACGTTAACGAACGCGCAAACGTTTTATTGTTGATGCACTGATTGGACGATTTTCAAAATAATTCAATTTTATAGAAACTTGCTTTTATTTCGGAAACCTGACTATTTAGGTATAGGTACCTGAATCCAAAACGGATCTTCTTATGGATACATGGGGGTAGGCGTGGAAATACTCCAAGACGTTAATTTCATTTATTTCATCTCCAGTTATCAGTTTGATTTGATTTCTTGGTGCTCCAATATTCCCAAGCATAGCATAATTCCGTTCAATTCTTCTGCATTTTTTCTATTCATTTCCGGTGAATTTGGATAAAGTTGATTGAATTTCCTACATGTTCTTGAAACAATTCTTTGGCACTCACCGTGAATATAAAACAAATTTAAAATAATATATGCATTTGAATATGCATTATCATCCATTTTTAATACTTTCTTCAGCAGATACACAATTAAAATCACTGTGTGTCAAACTAAAAGCTGTTTCTCTCCCTTCTGAACACGGCACTCTACTTATCATCTTCAATTTCCAGTATAACGAATCGAAATAGGTCATATTTTCCAATGTTTATAGAAACATGCTTTTATTTCGGAAACATGACTATTTAGGTATAGGATAATGATACATCATTTGAAAGGACTTTTAGTTGTCTTTCAGTATATTCGATAATATATAGGGTGTTCCATTTGAAAAAATGCATTTTTTACCACTTTCGTACCTATCGGTGAAATCACGAATTTTGAACGACCCTGTATAACGGACAACGAATTCCTTCAGACACAACTGATAAACAGGATATTGTCAAACTACTTCCAAAATTTCAACTTTCTACGAACCCAATACCCTCAGTAATGAACATTTGGTTGAAGCTATGTTTCGCACAAAAAATAAGGAAATCGTTGAATATCTCGAAAACCAGCGGAGATAGGTATAGGGAAGTATCATACAGAAATAATTGGAAAGCAATTGCAAAGCGAAAAATGCAATGATATACAGGGTGTCCTATTTGAAATATCAAAGTTGTTGCTACTTTTCAATATTAGCGGCAACACCGCAGCGCTGAAAATATTTTAGATCGATAGAACAGAACTGATTACTCAAGAAACCAAAATTTCAGAATGATCGTATGTCCCGTTCTCCAGAAACGTCTAATAGGCCATCGAGTTTGGCTCACCCTGTATATATATATATATATATATATATATATTATATATATATATATAAATATAAATATATATATATATATATTTATATATATATATATATATATATATATATATATATATATATATATATATATATATATATATATATATATATATATATATATATATATATATATATATATATATACAGTGGAATCTCTATAACTCGAATGTCAAGGGAAATGCAAAAAAATTCGAGTTAACGAGTTTTCGACATAACAAGAACTTCGAGATACATATGACTTAACTGCTGAAATTTCGACTTACGCCGTCTTTTGCTAGATAAATTGCTACTTGATTCATATCTTCGCAATATTTCGGCTTCATTATTAATTATTGTAGACAAAGTGCTTGCTGGCAATCCGTATTGAGCTGCGACGTCTTTTTTTTTTCATGCCACTTTTTACCGCATTCATAACATCACTTTTTTCACGTAGAGTCAAAGTCTTTAGTTTCCGCTTTGTACTCAAGCTTGTTACATATTTCGGGGAATTACAAGTAAGACGTCATTATATTTTACTAACTACGACTTACGGAGTCTCCTTTTTGAAATTCGAGTTGTAGAGTATAAATATGTATCATCAATACTTCGTAGGGAAATAACATTTTGTTCGAGTTACAAAGTCTAAATAATTCGAGATACCGCGTATTTAGGTGTTCAGCGGAAGGGAACGGCAATTTTTTTCGACTTACTGAGGATTTCGACTTAACGAGGTTCGAGTTATAGAGATTCCACTGTAATATATATATATATATATATATATATATATATATATATATATATATATATATACACTATATAAGGTAAGAGCACCAGTAATCGACAATTTGAAATTCAAAATTTGCTAATTAGGACATGTGTTCAGATTTGTGCATAATTCTCTGCCAGGACGAAAGTTTTATGTCTCTGGAAACTTTACTATGAAAATCCTCAAAGATCAGAGTTTCAGTTGACCGGCAAAATAAGGCGCACGTTGTGCCAAACACGTGAATTTCGTTTTTTTTAACTAAATTTGTTAAGATAAGTAGATTTTAACTAAATTTGTTAGGATAAGTAGATTATAAAATAGATTATTGCTTCTTAAAGACATAAGATATGCTCGAAGATATGTTAATACAACTTTGTGTAAAGTATCTTTACGTAAAACACATGTTTTTGGTAAAATTTCATTGCTTACTTGGATTTTAACCTAAATTTTAGGGGTGTCGATAACTGGATACGAATACGCATATTATTCTCTAGTGTTCGATACTATATTATATATATATATATATATATATATATATATATATATATATATATATATATATATATATATATATATATATATATATATATATATATATATATATATATATATACCTACATATTTTTTTTTTCTTCTTGATTTGTTTTCTTGGGTAATTAAGTCTATTTACAACTGATGGTATATCTAATCAAACTAAGTAGGAAACTATTCAGTCAACTGAAGACGAAAATACCAAAAGAAAAGAAAAGCCATGTTATCTACGAAATACCTTGCTCTAATTGCGATAAAGTGTATAAAGGTCAAACTAGCCAATATTTAAAGTCCCGACTCAACAGCCACAAATATGATAGAAGAAATAAAACGGCATTAACTAACCTTATTATCGAGTGTCAACATCAATTCAGTTACGAAGAAACAAGAATTCTTAGGAGCAAACGAAATACTAAAAAACGTGAAATTATGGAAATGACTGAAATTGAAAAGAAAGGTGAAAATACTGTTAACGCAAAAGCTCATACAAATCTTATGAGAAAATTCTACATAAACATTTTACCATAACAAAAGAAATAATTCTTATAATCAGCTCACGGGTAGTTCCATGTTTTTTTTTATCTCGAGGGACCTACAGTTTAACGCCGGTTCCGAACGGCCAATGGGCTTGTGAACGATGCACATTACCCAACAGTTTCTCTTAAATCTATAACCTCTAAATTCTGGACATACACAACACCCAAGAGCAAGGTGGGACTCGAACCCACAATCCGCGGTTTACAAGCGGTAAACCATACCGCCTGGTCTACCGAGGCCTCTTCAGTTCCATGTTAAATCAATACAGTTTTAATTGAATTTTTACCTCACCATCTCAGATTTCGGTGAAATTTGAAATACTCATTGTGGATGCTGGAACTAAGAAAAATACCAAAATTCATCTCAGACCGTTTCCAAAATATGGCTGCGTAAACTTTCAAAATTTATTTTTTGAAATTGCTCTAGGAGCTGCCCTATCACCTATAATATCAGTATTAAATGATACAAAATGCCAATTGTTTTTAAAATATATAATCTTAAAGGTACATAGGAATTATGATTTGGTCAAAACGGCCTATTAAAGAAAAATAAGTGCCAAGTAAACTTTTTTTAACAACGAAGCCATTGCCACCCACTTTTATATTAGGCCAGGTGATTGACAATAGTACTAACTATTTGTAGAATAATTTTGAAAATTTTAAATTATGTACTTTTTGGAAAAATATTAAGTCAAACTATGAATTTGCATTTCGAAAAAATTTTTTTCTTATAACGTATGGCATATTATATATCACTGAGAGCATAAAGAATGCTGCAAAATGACACCTCTTCCAGCTCTCTTGCTTAACTAGAACAGCTCCTAGAGCAATTACAAAAAAGTAAATTTTGGCCGAAATTTTGAAAGTTTACACAGCCATATTTTGGAAACGGTCTGAGATAAAAATAAATTTGAATTTTGGTATTTTTTTTAGTTCCAGCATCCACAATGAGTATTCCAAATTTCAGCGAAATCTAAGATGGTGCGGTAAATTGGGTGTGAATTGGTTTGACATGGAATGACCCTCACATGTTATATACATACTATCCGATTCAGTTGTTCACAAAAATGAATCAGGTGTTCATGATCGATCGATAAATATATCTATTTCACTGCACAATATATTTTTCAGTTTAATTCAAACGTATACTGTCCCACCTTTTTTCAACAGTGTTTTCGTTTTATATCTAATACTTATATATAATTTTAAATGAATTTGCCACTCTTATGTACGGAAGAAAGGTAGTTTGTTTTATTTTGTGTGTTTTTTGTTTTTGCTTTTTGTCGACTTGATTAGCTGTATTATACTATGTTTTAATTTAAATTTTATGTGGAATGTTAAATGGATGAGAAGAAAAAATTTTTCTGATGAAGGCAACAGTGATTGCTGAAACGTTAAAACATTTCTCAATGTGTATGCAAATATAGATATACCATCAGTTGTAAATAGACTTAATTACCCAAAAAAACAAATCAAGAAGAAAATATATGTAAAAGGTCTAAGACATCAAGGAAACATCCGAAACCAAATATATATATATATATATATATATATATATATATATATATATATATATATATATATATATATATATATATATATATATATATATATATATATATATTTATATATATATATATATATATATATATATATATAGGTATATATCCGAGACGGCTATTCAAAGGCGGCTAAGGAGGCTAAGCCTCCTCCTCAATAATATTCCGTGTATCACTAATATATTATATTGAATAGTCAGCATTCAGCATATTCATATTAATCAAAATCATATTATTTTATGCACCAACCTTCCTTTCAACCTACATTATATAATGGTATTTACATTTACTGCATTTCATTCATTTCAAGATTTGTGGCAACGCTGCGGAGGCTTAAAAAGGTATATTCTCAACGTTCATTATGCCTGCCACAGAAAGGCAAACAACGGTGCGAATACTGCCAATGAACACTTCATTGCAATAGAAAAGCAGAACACATGTAAATGGCAACACCGATGGAGCCTGAGACACATACAATGTCGACCAATCACAACTATAGAATTTCGGGTAAAATCGGGTGAATTCGTTGGAAAGCATTAATTTAATCGTAGTGTGATCGTAGTGACTAATGGCCGAAAACAGCTTGTTTACTTATATTGCTCGCGTATTGTTTTAAAATGAGTTTGGTTACTGAAGTTAATTTCAAAAATTTCAATGGTGACATAGTGGAATATTTGTTATCCCATAACTTTAGTGCACTAAGTTATGAGGATAAAGTTTTGATAAAAACATTGCGACCTACCCCTGAATTAAACAATTTGGTGCAGCGTAACAGACAACAAAACCGCGGTTTCAATACAAGAAATTATGAGAGACATCCTTGCCTAACCGGATCACAGGTAAAAAATAAATTATTTTGTTGGCAGTGTTTACTTTTTACTAGTGAAAATGTCTCTGTTTGGGGCCGCTTAGGATTTGAGGATTTAATTCTATAGTTGAAAGTGAGGAATTTTTCACCGATAAAGTAACTTTAAATACCGCACGCGGATTAATATCTTACTTACAAGATAAGGAATTTATATATTTAAACATCTTTAAATTCATTTTTGAACAAACAGAAATAGTTTTTCAAATCTTACAGCACAAGTTTTTAGATGTAATTTACTCACGAAATCAGCTCAAGTTTCTTTTGGAAAATATTTCAGAATTTCGTGCAGAAGTTTATTTTAAAAAACTATTTTCTGTATTTCAAACTACTGATGATACGACTCAATTTAGCCCAAAACGGAAGAAATTCAGTTACGCAGATATGGAGCTTCACTATAAGCAAATATTTTATGAAATTTTGGATACTATTAGGGGTCAAATAGAAATTAGGTTCTCTGATTTGAAAGAACTGCATTTCTTCGACTTACTCAATAAAAATTTGTTTACCGGATTTTCGGCTAATTTTCCAGATAACCTTTTGGAAAATTTATGTCAAAAATACAATTTTTTTGATAAGGTGGCCATAAAAAGTGAACTGTGTGTTGTTTATAATGACAATGAAATTTTGGGGCAAAATGGAAATCATGTCAGGACTATTAAATACCATTTTGATAATGATTTGAATCAAGATTTACCCCAAGTTTATAAATTCTTATGTCTAATTGTTTCTATCCCGGTGACATCGGCTTCCGTAGAGCGCTCGTTTTCTCGTTTCTCTTAAGAGAATTAAAACTTATTTACGAAATTCAATGAGCCAGGATCGTTTGAAAAATATTAGTTTGTTGTCTATTGAAAAGGAATTGGTAAAACTTTTGGCGAAAGACAAAAAATTTTATGAGGATATTATAGATCATTTTGCTAACGTTAAAGATCGCAGAACCCCGCTAATCTTCAAAAATATATAATAACTTTTTATTTCCTCTCACCAGCTGTTAACAAATTCGTTAAGTAGGTAGGTAGGTACCTATTTTGTGAAAGAAAAAAAATTTTTATGAATAGATGAATTGATTAATTGGCTGAGAAGAGTTTTTATGAATATTGTAAATATGAGTTGTAGCTCTCAAATTAATAGCTTAGGGTGCTTGTTTTACTTCGATTTTCTTTAAATTATAAGGCGGTTGACCTTGAAATCCTAAAAATTTTCGGTGTATTTTTTAACACCTCTTGTAGCCTCCTTAAACCAAAACCTCACGGGCCGCCACTGGTATATATATATATATATATATATATATATATATTATATATATATATATATATATATATAATATATATATATATATATATATATATATATATATATATATATATATATATATATATAATCTCTGATAATTATTAGCAAATCAGGCTGGGTTGAATCTTAAAAAACTCGATTTTATTAAAAGAGTTGACGTTTACTTCGATATCTTAATTGAAATAAAAAAAATAATAAATTCGAATAAATATATATATATATATATATATATATATATATATATATATAAAAAAATATATATATATATAAATATATAAATATATAGATATATATATATATATATATATATATATATATATATATATATATATATATATAATAAGACCTCCAAAAAAATAGTGGTCCAGGAGGTCTGAAACGTATAAAGAAACTACTCCCGCAACCGACTGTCGACTTTCGATAAGCTGCAAGTGTCTATTATTTTCGCGGAATACACGAATAAAAATACCGCTTCATATCTAGCACAGTTTCTATTTTTGACCAAATCAACGGTTCCACAAATCGATGATTTGTCGATAATAATATAGGTATTCTTCCATCGGAAGGCAAGGACGAAAATCATATATTCTTGTCATTTTCCACTTCACTGTCGCGATACCGTATTCTCGACCTTGCATTACCTTACCACAAACCAAATGACACCGATGAACACCTTATATCGAATTTGACGGAACTGAATGTATTACATTTGATCAATTTTCAACTATAGTTGTTGTCGATTTATCTATGGGATTCCTTCTTTTTATATTTACATACAGGAAAACCTAATTTATTCGAGCTCTCTCCGAAAATAAAATTTTATTTGATATATGGCTGAATGATAAACATGCGTAATCTTGGAAGGCAGACAACATACTTATACAATAACAAGTAAACTTCCAGAGATATTATCATGTTACAATCCTGATAATAACTATAACGAACGTTCGAGCATTGATAACTCGATTTATCCATACTTTTTTTCGAATATTTGTGTTTCGTCTCCTTTGAGCTTTATAAAAGAATGGATCCAGGGGATATATCAGTAAATACATATTTATAATGAGAGATGTTCATGAAAAACCTCGTAAAAAAACAACGATTAACGAGTATAAGTAAGACGATTATATATAATACAAACATAATTTACAATCTCATTATATTTATCACGAATTTCATTTATATAATTAATTATAGGCTTCCTTCTTTTTATTCATAAAAAAAATATTGATACTTAAAAATTTGACAATTTTTGTTAAGAAAAGAATTTACGAAAACTGACCAGCAAACTAAGCTCAGAAATTTGTTATGAAGCTAGTAAACCTTTCTTCTGGAAATTTATATCCTCCACTCGATCCTACTTTATAATTTAGACCTACATATTTTAAATAGGAACCATTATCAATAGAAAATTATAATCTCATCAAATGAAAATTTAAAATACTTCATTCGTTATGAAGAATTTCGCGGTTTGAAATCAATTTTGCTTATTCAAAGACACGAAAATCCTTGCAAAAAAACTGCAATGAAAATATACCTATATTGGCTACTCACTAATTAATTAACGAAGAATTTTCTTATGTGTTAAGTAGTTTCTAAAATATACCAACGGTATTTGGAAACATATAGCTTAAATATGTATACAGAAAGTAATCAACAAATTAGATCATCATCGGTAGGTACCTACCTATTTAAATGAGGGTATATTTTCTCCTACATAGGTATACAGTGGAGAAAATACTTTAATTATAAAGTGATTGAGGTACATTTACTCTATATACCTAAATACTGAAATGTAGAACGTCGATTAAAAAATATATAGAAAATTACTGAAATTTTTTTCATTTTAATTTACTAAGTATAAACAAATTATGTTTAGTTAACATAGGTCTAATATGCAACTCATAAAAAGAAAATAACTGTATACTCGTGATGATTCCACTTCAAAAGACGGACTTAGAAGGAAAACCACTACTTATTGTAGTAGCATAACCGGCAGATAAAGTAACCATTTACTTTCTGACGTGAGTAATAGCTCTAGAAAAAAATTTTTAGTACATCTAAATTAATTCCAGAAATTTTTTTGTACATCCCAATAAAAAGTATATATTTTTAGTCTAAAATAATTCCGACCATTCGATAAAATTATTTACTTAGCCTAGTTTGTTGATCTATAATGATTAATGTTAGGTATATTCGATTAAGGTACCCCTATTTTGACTGAGAAATAGGCATTTATTGCACTATATTTTACCATTGATTTTATAGTATAAAAGTATTTACCTACCATATAAACTTGGAGATAAATAGTCGAAAATATTTCCGAATCCTCGAAACTGAAAATTGACAAATTCCAAATTGAGAAGCTCAGAAACAACAACAAAGGATAATCTCTTTCTGGTATAGAGACAACTGCAGAATGTGAGAATTAACTAGGTACCTATATCCTAAAAAAAATTGTACACGACAAAAAAATTTTTGATATATACGATCTGAGATAGTTATACTGATCACTGATTAATTAAGGCAATGATAAAATTTTTTGTCAGTAGTACTCACTTTGTTATAAATAATATCATGGCACAAAACACTAGCAGAACCGCGAAAGCCGAGAAAAAGTTAGACAACTCTGCGGCAGTCATTAGTAAAGTCGTAATCGCCACCATTTCAACTGTCACTCACGAATCAACATCACAGTCGCGACTTCTGCAAATCTGTACGCAGACTAACTTGAAGCTGAGAGACTCGTGCTTTTTTTGGTGGGAATTAAGCATGTTGATATTCCACCTTCCACCTCGGAGATTGTACTTCAGCGATCATTTCTGCAGTGATCATATGTCATAATATCATATGTTTACACGGGTCTCTCTTTCCTGCTTCTTATCTTGACAAAGTTAGGTTAAGATTACTCAATTAACTGTCAAAGCGTATCAGAACGATAAACACTGCGTTCCGAAACATATGTCTGATACTAATTTAATTGTATTAGAAATATACTTGTTTAACAGGCTCTTGCTCCGTTTTCATGAAAAACGTCGTTTAACTAAACTTGGTTTATGCAGTGTTTAAGACGGCTTAAACGCCGTTTATATTTTGGTGCAAGCCAAAATGTCAAATTAAACTCGGTTTATCATTGAAGTTAGTTTAATAATATACGGTACAAAAGCCTTTAATAGGCTCTTGCACCGTTTTATTATAAAACGTCGTTTAACTAAACTTGGTTTAATTTTTAAACTATGTTTATTTTTCTGGTCGTTGCACCAAGGAATTATAACCGACCCATTGCTAAACTGCGTTTTTGTAGTATTTTGGATGAAACAGCGATGTACATGAAGTAAAAAGAAGAAACAGAATTTATTTTTATACTTTTCTAACCTAGTTTTAATTGTAAAGAAGTTGTTTTTTTGTGATTTGTATTAAATATGCATAAAATGGAAGATAATAATAAAAGGAAAAGGGGACCACACTGATACTTTCCAGATAGAGCGGTAAACTGTGGATGTATGAACTCCAAAAAATGGGCAATACTGTGCAAATATTCTCCATGGGCATACAATTTTAATGCTAAAAAGTAGCTGATCCATGGGGGACAAGCTGTGATTCCTACAAAGTTTTAGATAGGTTTAATGGGCGCTCTACCTGTGATATATAAATAAATATTTTGTGTGTGTATTTTTAATTGTGGAGAGTAAATTTGCATTTATGAGTTGAATAAGTGCATTGTTCATTAGTATAGATAAAATATAAATCCACGTCTTCAGTTCTGGTGGCCATATTTTTTACCATCTAGAGAGAATAACTGGCAAAATACCTGTAAGATGATTATTTTTGATTGAACACAAAAAATCTATAACAATAATACAATATAATCGGATACCATCTTTTTTGCATAGCTTGACGATTGCCAAGCATACATTTTTTGAAATAAATATGTGTCTACTGTTACAGGCTACCATATTCCAGGAATTCTAGAAAGTCCAAGTTGTCGTTATAGATATCAAACTCTTCATAAAACATTTTAAACAAAAATTCGAGTTTCCGCCAGCAAAAATTAAATTTTTAATGAAAAAATAAACCGTTTCCTCTACAAATAACCTCAAAATTTACTTAAACTTCAAATTAAACGCCGAAAATTGAGCGTTTAATTTATGCGGAGTTTAGGGCGTCTTAAACACCGTTTATATTTTGGTGCAAGCGAAAATATCAAATTAAACTCGGTTTGCCATTAAACTTAGTTTAATAATATACAGTGCAAGAGCCTATAATAGTATTAGAAATATACTTCTATTATAGTATCAGAAATATACCACCAAATAGGAAACTGAACTTAATCCCAGATGAGGAATACGTTTTGTGATAATAGATGATACAAATTCAGATTTTAGCATTATTGATATTTCTGTGTATGAACTTCAGACGCTCATTCGTGTATATTACCAAAAAGTTCCAAGAAAATGATAGATAGTATATCAAACTTATCGAAATAATCAATCGTACGATCAATTCAAACAAATTGGAGAAAAGTTATTGCATTTCATATGAACAATCGATTTCCGATTTTTTTATAATACCTAAATAGAACTCGAAGTCATAATGCAATTGTATTGGTATACTTTAGCGCTGTCCCTGTACAAAAGTTCAATCAGGTGGAAATGAGAAATATTAGAAACGAAAATCGTATTGCATAGTGAAAATTTCCTCAAACTTCTATAAATATTTTTTTCTAATTTCAGCAAATAGATTGTTCAACTTATTGTTTCACGTTAAATATCAATCGTAGCAACTCTTCAAATGACAACGGATGATTTTCTGACCATTTGTTACAGGTTCTCTTAGCTGGAGAAGCGAAAATATTTTTTTTATTACTTAAAAGTCAAATTTTGTAAAGTTCTGAGCAACGTGATGTTATTCACTGCAAAAAAAAACAGAGTATTTTTATAGTTATCTTTCGTTAGAACCAAAAAGTTTACTATATCAAAGAAATGTTCAATAGATTGTTTGTAAGGTCTTTTAACCATGTGCCTGGTTGCATAACCATTGAACTGACTGTTTCATCAGGTCCGTATTCCGACGGATCTTGAATTAGTCTTTACTCTTCAATACCGGAATTTTAAATTGCTCTGTGATTATTGATTAGCAAACATGACCAGTGTTCTTTCGTACATCAACAACTGATGGAACTTATGTGGTTGCAGTGAAAGTGATTTTGTAATCAGAACACATTCAGGGAGCTTTCCAACAAGGCAACACCGTGCCACTCTATGTCACACTACCGAACACGGTGTACGGGTGCTTGTTGGAAAGCCTTTTTGATTTTTATGTAAAACGCCAGAGAGCGCAGCCATCGTTATTTCAAAAGGCAATGGACAAGTGATTTCTGTTTCGGTTTATTACGAATTACGTACACCGTCTTTAGCCAATTTTGTATCACGTTAACTAATGAAGACTGTAAGTAAAATATTAATATGATATAATGTAATGATAATCATCTAATAAATTAATAATTAAAACTATTGCCAACGTTAATCGACTATAAATGTTGGTAGCACTGAAACACTACACGCTCCAACTCGACTTTTTTTTGTGTTCGTGTTCGTCCGTGTGTCACTGTGTCGTAGATGGAACAAGAAGCGATGAACACTGTGTCACACATTGTCGCTCTGTGTCGTAGTTGGAAAGCTCCCTCATTCACTGAATGCCCGTAAGCCGTAAGAATGCGCTCATTTCAGTGTTGCCAACCGTACGAGGTTCCTCGTACAAATACGAGATTATAGGTCTTCCGTACGAGTATGTACGAGATTTTGTTATAGGAAAATTTACGAAATGATTTTCATTGCAGGAAACATTATTTAGCTTAAATCGTAGGTAACCAAACCTTAACAAAATATTCTTGATTAGGTATGGTCAGTTTGTAACTGTCGCATTAGTCCTCTGTTTCACAAACAGGCCACAGAGCAAAGCTACTTACTCAAAAATGTTCTCAAGAATTTATGTTTTATTTTAAATAATTAAATATTTTTTTAAATTCAAAGTGATGTTTCATTTTGCAGCAAACTAGCAAAAGTTTTAGTTTCATTATTCAAAGGATTCAATAGTTTAATGTGACTCATTTTTGGATTTAATACATTTTTAGGTGCTTAATGAATGTACGAAGTTCCAAACCCGAAGTACGAGATTTTCAGCTTCCATGTACGAGGAAATTAATTCTATGGTTGGCAACCCTGGAAAAGTCCGAAGTGTAAGGGGTGCATTCGCGTTGGGCGCTTACACGCTTTAAGCGCTTATAAGCTTCGTTCTCTGTGGTCGACTCACGCTCACAAACGCTTAACACTAAGCGTAAGCTAACCTAACTTTTGTTGTCGAAAATTAATAAATTTGTAGGGAAATGTTAAAGCACAGTATTTGCGTGAACTATCGGGCTTTTGCCTACTTAAGCGAAAAAAGAAGATCTGACATTCAACTTTAATGCTCAAAACCAAAGCGTGAGCGTCTCTAAGCGCTAGTAGGCCAACACGAACGCCAATAATCTGTGCTTCTAAGCGTGAGCGCTTAAAGCGTGTAAGCGTCCATCGCGAATACACCCCAGAATTACCTGTGCAGGTGAAAATTGCGCGCGTCACTTGTGGGGAAAGAATGAATCTTATTGGTCGTCAAAATTCCCGGCCTTGAATCATTGACAATTGACATTCTTTTCTGCAGTCGACGGCATGCTGGATGCTATTCGTTTTTAGAGTTTTTGAAAATAAAAGTTTTAGTATGCATCAACGATGTTGTGTTACCGAGTGCCGGTCACGGTACGATAAAAGCAGCAGAATCTCATTTCATTGCTTCCCTAAACAAGGAACCATAATGCGGGAAAAATGGTTACAGGCGATTGGGCTTGAAACTCTGAACTAGGGCGCAAAAACAAGGGTAAATAAAAGTGCCTACATCCATCAACCATTCATACCTTCTTTGTTATAGGTTTGTTCGCGCCACTTCACAAATGACGATTTCATAATAGGGGGCAATATTAGAAAATTGATGAAATGTGCTATCCCGAATGCTTTTAGACTAGACAGGGGTGCTCAAACGGTCGATCGCGGAAACTTTCAGAGTCGATCGCGAGGCGCATGGCAACACCTAGGGACGTTCCGATACATACAAGGTATCGATACCTACTAATATAAGTAGTACTCAAATCAATTTTCGATACTACTCATATGAGTACCTCCAAAGTCCAAAGTATCGATACTTACTACTCATATCGATACATTTAGATTTTTCTTGGTAATTATTTCGAAAAATGACAAAATCATCCAAATTCATAAAATATTTGTTAATTACAAATTTTGGCCTGAAAAAGCTGAATATGCACTTCGATTTTGCCGCTTTCAAATTTTTTTTTTCAAAAAATTAAACTAACCTGACTTATTTTAACCCTCACGAACCTAATCTCCGAGTTCAAGAATGTATCGAATTCATATAATAGATACATTTTATATTAAGAAAAGAGATTTTTTCCAATATAAAACTCATGAATTCGATACTTTTTTGCACTCGGAGGTTAGGATAGTGAGGTTAGAATAAGTCAAGTAAGTTTAATTTTTGAAAGAAAAAAGTGAGACAGCGGCAAAATCTGAGTTAAATTTTATGCATTTTGAGATTTTATAATTTTTCGAAATAATTACTAAAAAATTCTAAAATGTATCGTCGATATGAGTAAGTATCGATACTTTGGAAGTACTCGATTCTGAAAATAGAGATTTTATAATCTCGAACCAAATTCGCGACCCCGACCGTAGACAGAGAAAACCGGCTACAGCAGGACCCAGCATGCGAGTGAGAGAAAGAGACTGTAATATAACTTCAACACAGAACCCTGCGAAACAGCTTTTGATCACAAAGAAAATGCGTTCAGAAAAGTAACATTCGTTTCGTTCCGTTCAATCTGAGCCTGACTGATTCGATACCAAGTACTTTCGTTTCGATACCAAGTAAGTATCGCAAGATTGATTCGATACTAAAAGTACTTGGTATCGAAACAAAAGTATCGAATACTTACTCGTATTTACTTGTATCGGAACGTCCCTAGCAACACCGCCCCCTCGAGAACGGGACAGCACAGTGTTTCTGAAGTGCAAAAAATGAATTTTCTTACTTAGTAACATTAAGTTGGTCGATCGCTTTTCACCTAAATATTTTGTGGTAGATCGCCAGCACTGTAAGTCTGAGCACCCCTGGATTAGAGCATTCCTGCAGCGACACGCAAGATTGGCCCACTGCATCATCCACGGTAATATTAGATCTGTGCTCTGGTTAATATAAATAATATAATTGCAATGAAATAATTTAGTTTTAGACTGCCATGGACACATACGAGTAAATGGAACATGTTCCCCATCATGAAACAGTTGAAACTCTATCTAGAAACACCAAACTTTCAAGATTCACGGTATTTATGGTAATTATTTAGGGTTGTCCAAAAACTTCGAATTTTTATAAAATTTCTGTTCTTTGCTTATTTTGGGCTGAAAAAACCGAATACACGCTCAGATTTTGTCGCTCTCTCACCGTTTTTTTTCCAAAATATCTCTATTTATTGTCAACAAATGACGTAACATGACGTAATTATGGCCGGTATAGTAGGTCACTGTATGCAGCGGAAATAAGGTTTGATGCGAACCTAAATTAAGGAGGGAAAACGAAATAATATTAACTTTATTTGTACTCACTCATTGATTAGCTGAATACGACGAAAATTACTCTTGAAAACACTTCTCGATCACTGTTTTCCGGAAAAACGACTTCCAAAATTTCCTGCCACTATCGGTCCAACATTAAACGCACATTTTCTTAATTAACGTAATTTCTCATGACAACAATTAAAAAAAAACAGTACTGGCACCACGCATTTGTTCTCTATTATTTATTAATTTATTTTCATCATTTTATTACACATCGTCGACAAAAAATCATGTTCAACGCCAGGCTATTTGCGGGACGCGAGACGCTGAACACGCCGTCCCAGCCTAGATACTTCAACCAAGTTCACAAACCAATGAACGTTAAAACTATAAGGCCAATAGACGTTCTTGAAAGTAGGGCGCCAATTTCAAATTCACTGTAATATGACTCGACGCTACACGAAATAACCCGAGATAGTTTACTTCTGAGACATGCAATTTATTAGAATTATATTCCCTCTCATTTGTTAGCTGCGTATAAAAAAAAATAACGGTAAGAACGCCATATTTGATCAGTCACAGTTATTTCGTGATAGAGTGTACACGTGTTTATTCTTGTGAGCGAAAAATAAGACTTAATCATGGGTTGCACTGGATGTACTTTTAGTTTGATGCAATTCATCATCTTGGTAAGTGATGAAGGTAAATTATTTAAATTTTTATTGGATCATAATGTTTTACCAGAAAATGTGACCTGCCCAAAATGCAATAAAGCTTGCAAATACTATTCAGATAAAAATAGATTCTTATGTACCACTACCGTCGTAAAACTAAACTCTCATAAAAAAAGAATACGCGAAAGATGTGGATTTTCAGTTTCGGGCAACAATAATACGTTTTTTTCAAATTCTAATAAATCTGTTGCCGAAATTTGCCACTTTGTTGCCTTTTGGTTAGGTACGGATTATAAACAGGTTCATTTTGAACGGGAAATGCAATGGAGTAGCAGTACGGTTGTAGATTGGACTCTTTTCTGTAGAGAAGTTTGTTTATCTGTAGTTTATAATAATTCCGAACGATTAGGAGGTGTTGGAAAAACTGTGGAAATAGACGAAGCGAAATTCGGAAAGAGAAAATACAACAGGGGGCGAGTCATCGAAGGTCAATGGGTTTTTGGTGGGATTGAACGCGAATCAAAAAAAGTTTTCCTGGTAGCGGTTCCCAATCGATGCCGGGAAACTCTTCTAGAAATTATTAATGAATGGGTACTTCCGGGTACTACAATTATGTCAGACTGTTGGAAAGCTTATAATTGTTTGAACGATGAAGGTTTTATACACCAAACTGTTAATCACAGCAAAAACTTTGTTGATCCCGATACAAAGGCTCACACTCAGAACGTTGAACGCATGTGGCGGGATGTTAGAGGTGATGTTCCCAAATACGGACGTCGTGAGTCTCACTATGTCTACTATTTGGCGCAATTTTACTTTCATCGTAAATTTCCAGATTTCAGAGATAGATATCATCACTTTTTTAATTATGTGTCTGAAGTATATCCCCCCACAGGTGGCGAACGTGACGATGACCAGTGAAGCACATCATCACTGACCCTGGTTGAATTCCGAAACTACGATTTCGTTTATTTTCAGATAGTGTAAATTTGCATTTTTTGGTCGAAATCCGTTATTATAAAATTAATGTTATCTCCCATATCCCCATGCTATAACCTACCCCATCCTTTCCTGGCAAAGAATAGCTCTCACTTCCCCGTGGTCTTTGCTGGATAGCTGTTTCAAATAAAATCACCTTTTTTATTCAAGTAATCAAGCTAACCTAACCTCCTAGTTTAGGAAAATATCGAATTCTTGAAATAAATACTTTTTATTCAAAAAAAAAAAGATTTGGTAACTATGGAGTGTTGTCCAAAAACTCCGAATTTTGATAAAATTTCGGATTCTTACTTATTTTGGCCTGAAAAAGCCGAATATGAACTCGTCGTGTATGATTTTGTCGCTTCTTCACATTTTTTTTTGAAAATATTAAGCTAATCTGACTTATTCTAACCTCACTAACCTAACCTTCGAGTTCAAAAAAGTATCAAATTCATGAAATAGATATATTTTATATTGAAAAATACTATTTTTATCAATTTAAAATTCATCTAACCCATGAATTCGATACTTTCTTGAACTCGGAGGTTAGGTTAGTGAGGTTGGAATAAGTCAGGTTAGCTTAATATTTTCAAAAAAATGTGAAGAAGCGACAAAATCTGAGTTCATATTCGGCTCTTTCAGGCCAAAATAAGTAAGAATCCGAAATTTTATTAAAATACGGAGTTGTCTGGATAATTCTCGAAGATGAAGTCAGTTGTTGTCATAAATATCAAGATAAATTTGAGAGAGCTAACAGAGAAGAGCTAAATTCTAGTTTTCTTTATATTTCGATAATAAGTAACATTTCATTAAAATCATAACGAAAAATAATAATCTCTTTACTTGTGACGTGTCACCTCTGTACAATTTTTGAAATTGGCGCCTTACTTTCAGTTTTAGAACTCTTATTGGTCAGTGGTCAGTGAAGCTTGTGCACTTCAATTTATCTCGTCGTATTCGTAAATGGCGGTTAGCGCGTCGTTGAACATGATTGCATATCGTCGACGATTGAAAATAATATGAGGAAAATAAATTTTAAATAATAAAGAACAAATTCGTAGTGTCAGTATTGTTTGCCTTTTACGATTATCTTGAGAAATTTAGTTAATAAATATGAAGAAAATGTGCGTTACAAGTTGGAGTGATAGGTACTGGCAGGAAAATTTGGAAGTTGTTTCCCCGGAAAACTGATCGAGAAGTGTTTTCGAGTTACTTTCATTCACATTCAGCCAAGTAATGAGTGAGTACAAATAATTTTTCTCCAATTATTTCGTTTTCCCTCCTTAATTTAGGTTCGCATCAAACCTTATTTCCGCTGCATACAGTGACCTACTATACCGGCCATAATTACGTCATGTTACGTCATTTGTTGACAATAAATAGATATATTTTGGGGAAAAAAACGGTGAGAGAGCGACAAAATCTGAGTGCGTATTCGGTTTTTTCAGCCCAAAATAAGCAAAGAACAGAAATTTTATAAAAATTCGAAGTTTTTGGACAACCCTAAATAATTACCTTTGTACAGTGTACAAATAGTTTGATTCATGATCATATAATTGAACAGGTTTTAATAAACTCTGGTTTGCCATCTTCAGGTGCAATTTTTGTTTCTAATTATTATTTTCACCAAAGAGGGTTGTCTGTTCTCTGTAAAAATTTAAAATATATATAAACATCAAGTTTTGAGGTTAACTTTTCAAATGTAATCTAATTGACCATTTTCATATGACGTCACGCGACTTCGGCCATTTTGCCTGGAGGACAAACAAACCATTGTTATGCAAACAGTTGTGCTGAATTGTCATTTAAGTTTCATAATTTTTTGAGTTGTTTGTGGAATTTAAAGTTTTTTTTTGATTATTTGATTATTGTTGGAGTTTATTAGAGAAAATGCCATCGTTTTGTGCCGTGGTTCATTGTGGTATGAGAGCAAACCGAGACAAAGTGAGATTTTATAGAAGCCCTGCTGCCCTCAAGAATGCTGGTGATTATTCAAATGCTGTATCACTAGAAAGGCAAGATAAATGGATTAAAGCATTGAAAAGGGGACCTTTTAGTGAAATTCAATTGAAATATGCACGAGTCTGTTCTAAACATTTTATAACAGGTAAGTTTACTTGAATAAGTGAAAAAAGATGAACTCTTTATTTAAAATATTTTTCAGGGACTCCTGCAGAGTTATTGGATAAAGACAACCCTGACTGGATTCCAACCCAAAATATAGGGTACACAATTGCCAATCCTGTTGGTAAAACTCAAGTCAGCAGGTTTAAACGTTCGGTTAAACGAAAAAAGTAAGTAGAGCAGGTATCTAGTGATTTTGCTGTAATTGTTATATGACAGCAAATTAGGACCCTCATGAAAGTATATTTATTTTTTCTGAAGGAACAATATGAAGATATAGACATATCCTATAGATATAGACAGGCCACATTGCCAGCTTTGAGGTACACGCTTCTTCATCCTTAGACTGAGAGCGGGTGTGAAGGAGAAAAACAATTGCTGCTATATGACTGCACACTTCTCCTAAGCCTGCCATACAAGTGCAATGTCCACTGGAAATAGTACCGTCAGTTAGGATAATAACCCATGAATTCAGAAGCTTTTCGTTAAGACGTTGTGAATGTTTCACCTGAAATAGAAAGTTTACTTTTAGTTATAACAATTAAGAACACTGATTAGTATGAGAATAAACCTAATGAATATCATTAAAATACATCTTACCTTGCCAATAACTACAAAAGCTGTTTCGTTCACTCTTTTCCCATAAATTTTTTGGACTAGTCCTGCTTCATACAATTTGAAACCTTGCAAGCTTTTATATGCTTTCATTTGCTGTCCAGTATAAAAACTGTGGGTGAGGATAAAATAATTAACCATATCGATGATGGATATTACTGGAATTGATGACAATGATATCAAATCTTGAGAGCTGGACTCCAAGAGATAGGGGTCTATATCATCAATAATTTTGATTTTCTGATCGTAGCGGCTCTTAATATCGGCAGGAAGTGATTGATAATAAGTACTTCTTTCCATTTTCAATATAAATTTATGATTCAAAGTTTTTTAATACTTTTACTTTCAATAAACGTAAGCAAACAACTCAGAACACTGATAGTCGTAAATGGTTTGTTTGTCCTCCAGCCAAAATGGCGGACCTGTCAAAATCAGGTGATTGAAAATGATCATATTGATCATTCTCCATTGGTAGAACTAGTGCGCAGCGGGTGCAATTTTTATGATCCATTGGAAAGTTCAGATTTTTGGAATGAGCTGTCATTGTTTAGATATAACCCAATGTTATAATTTTTTAAATGGAACACACTGTATATATTTCCATATTCAAAACATAAATGTTTTGCGCTTTTCAAAAATAAATAATACTTATATAAAATTTTAAGTATTAGCCCTGTATTTAGATAATTTTCTTTTTTTTTTATGTCAAGTCAAGACAAATATCACTTTGATAGATCGTTCGGCGCAATAAACAAATATATCACTTCCATTTATATAGGTAAGAATGAAAAGTTTTCATTAAAAAATATTGTTTAATATACGTTATTAAACAATTTGACAAAACAATAAATTTAAACTAATGAAACACTATTTATCAACTAAGTAGGTGTCTGTGAAAAAAAAGCAAGTGCAGAATATTTATAGTTTCTGTCAAATTGTACAAATTTTTCTTACAATAGCGAATGATAATCCTTAAACGAGAGGGTAACCAAGAGAAAAAGTTTATTGGGTGCCTATGAATCTCAGCAGCAAATTTCTTACAGGCCAACTTATGAAGGGAACCAAGTCACGGGTAATCGCTAATATATAAAAACATAAAACAAACAGCGACATTATAATGACGTAAAATCATTCCTGTTGTAAATAAGGAGCCTTACGTCCGGCGATTTTAATGATTTTTGAGACCTCCCCCCAGACCATGTCACAGGTAGTCACATTTATGTAACGTCACATATTTTTCAATTTTAAATTTAGAAATTATTAAGTTAAAATAACATTTCCAAAACTGCAAAATGAGGGATCACTTACACTTCTTAGGGCAGATACGTAAAAAAAACAGTTGCCCTGCAAACATAGAGGAGTATAAACAGTTTAAAAAAGTTTACAAAAAAGCTATTAAAGCAGCAAAAAAACAAGAAAACGATAATCTTATTGCAACTTCAAAAAATTCAGGCAAGACCATGTGGAACATTATCAACAGTAATAGGATAAATTACAATAAATCTGAGTCACAACCTAGCATAACCCCTGAAAATTTTAACACCTTTTTCTTAAATATTCCTGACAATATAATAAAAAATATACCAAATACAAACTTGAATCCTCTTAAAAGGCTAAAAACACTAACTGGCCCCCAAAACCTATTTTCATTTACTGAGGTAAGTTATAACTTTGTCAGAGAAGTTATATCTAGCTTAAAAAACAAAAAAAGTAGCGACATATATGGCCTTAGTATACGGCTTATAAAAAACATAAAAAATATTATCTTAATTCCGCTGACAAAGCTAATAAATCTATGCTTCAAAGAAAATGTGTTTCCCAATTCATTAAAGAGAGCTGTAGTAACACCAGTTTTTAAAAAGGGGGATAAAAATGATGTCTCTAATTATCGCCCAATATCTTTATTACCCATTATATCAAAAATAATCGAAAAATGCATGGCTTTCAAAATAACAAACCATATGGAAACAAATAATCTATTTTCAGATAGCCAGTTTGGGTTCAGAAGAGGTAGGGGCACAGTGCTCGGAGTTCTTAATCTTCTATCTAACATAATGGATGCCTTTGAAAAGCGTGAACATTTGTTGGCACTCTTCTGTGATCTAAGCAAAGCATTTGATTGTGTCTCGCACGATCTTCTCTCACAAAAACTAACATTCTACGGATTTTCAGGAAATAGTATTCAGCTAATGAGATCGTATATTTCTGAACGACCACAGGTAGTAAGAGTGGGGGCGTGTCATCTTCTGAGGGTGTGCCAAAATTAGGCGTACCACAGGGCTCGATTATGGCGCCTATTCTTTTTCTTATTTTTATAAATGACTTACCAACGGCTGAGCTTGCCAATTACATACTCTTTGCAGACGACACAACTCTTACCATCCAAGATGAAGATGTAAAAAATATGGAGAGAGAATCGCGTGGGGCACAGTCGGAGGCAGAAAACTGGTTTAATGCCAAGAAACTTATGCTTAATACAGATGAAACACAGGAAATGATATTTACACTGCGGGATACTGAGGAATATGCTAACTCTACTGAAGTTAAATTCTTAGGGCTTTATCTTGACCCAACACTCAATTGGGATATTCATATAGAGAAGGTATCGGGAAGACTTAGAAGCTGTGTTTTTTTACTTAGGAACCTCTATGACTGCTTCTCTCAGACTACATTGCTGAGTGCCTATTATGCCTATTATGAGATCTCCTTAAGTGGAGTCACATCTGTAGCCGATTAGAATTGGGCACAAAGTCAAGCTGCTAGCCCATTGGATTTCCTAAGGAAATCCTAATTGAAGAAGAAGAAGAAGATTTCTATGGTATGGTATAACCTAACTAAAGAAAAATGAAACTTTGCGTTGTGAGCATGCGCACAGAATGAGAATGAGATTGAAATTCAGTAACACACTAACACAAATTCATTCAAACTATAAAAAATAAGATGTAGTGATTAGATCAATGTTTAGAGTTTTTTTTTTTTTTTTAAACTGGAGGGACCTACAGTTTAACGCCGGTTCCGAACCAATGTTCAGAGTTATTTCAAGAGGCACGAAGAATGGAAGGAAGAAAACAAAAAGAGGTTAGTTTAGTTTTGAAATTTTTTTTTTCGAACCATCTACCCTGGGATTGTATATTGTTTTATGACTTGGCTTTTTGAGAAATATCTCAGTACAACTGCATTTCTATATGTTTAGCATATACTTTTTAGTTCTATCCTGAAATGAACAGAAATTAGTATACTTTCTAAAATGACGATTTAAGGAAGAGAGAATACAGTAAAATGCTATATAATAAAATTTGCAAATTAGAGTGAACCCATTGACGTTATAAAGTTTGTTTGTTTGTTTGTAGGAATCTAAAAATTTTTGTTTATTATCAGGAGAAAATTATGGAAAAAAACCATTGAAAAAACCAAGTGACAAGTGATTGTCATTTTTTGTACAGTTGTCAAAATTCGAGTGAATAGAATGCATCAAAAAAATTGAATAATTGTCTTCTGTTCTTCATTTCCATCGTCATTTTCCATAAACTTTCGATACATCTCTCAATCTCTCATATTCTTTTATAAACTTTGATAGTAATTGATAAATACAGCCAAGATGATATTTTGAAGCAGTTGTTTGGTTTGAATTTAAATAATATCCAATATCCATCTATATAGAATAAACAGATCAACATTCATTTGCATTTTTTTTCGTAATTCACTCCTTTTCTAGGAAGAAAACTGCCTCCGTGTCTATTTAAGAATTAAAGCTGGAGTTGCAAATTATGAAGAACTTTATGAAATAAATAATTCATGTATTCTAACGTCAAAGATACCAGAGGGGTCTTATTCAGGCAGAAACACACAACATGGAGATTTAGTGACTAAAAAACATGATTTTTCGAAAATATTCGGGCCTGAAACTAAACAGGAAGATCTATTTAATGAATTAATGAAACCTAGACTATTGAAGCTTTTAAGAGGAGATAACTGTACCTTAATGACCTATGGGGTATCTAGTTCAGGTATTTTTTATTACGTTCACTTTCAGTTGAAAATCTTGATATCAAATAGTATATTTTGTGAAAAGTATTTAAAAATTTGAGGAAGCTCGTAATGATATTATTTAAAAAAAATTATTAAAAATTATCAATAAACCTCAGGGTTACCATCTGTAACTGTGTTGAAAAAGTTAGAGTTTTGATTACAAGTATCGCTAAGAAATATATAAATTTTTTTTTGGTATAATTTTTTAACATATTGCCAGTTAAATTAAAAACAGTTAAATATAACTAAAGTAGTAAAAAGTATATGAATTTTCCAGCAATACAAGGTAATTTGCAACCTCTATGGGATCATTTCTTTTCATAAAACTATTTGTTGGGTGTATCCTTATTTTTGAACATATCGTCATTAAAAATATATAAAGATACTGCTTTATTTTTTCTTATAATTATTTTCAGGAAAAACCTATACAATAGTTGGAACTGGTCAGGAACCAGGGCTGCTGCCACGATCTCTAGAACATCTTTTCAAAACAATACCAGATCTGGGGTGTAAACCGTCCATGAAACCTCTCCCGAACGGCTGTATAGCTAACCTAACTAAGCAACAAAGTCTTAAAGAAGTTGAAGTTAAAAAACAAATTTTGAACTCCAATTGGCCTAATGTGGACAGAAATGAGCATATCCAAACATACCAGTAAGTTGTCTAGGATATTATTTGTATTTCACATATTAATCTATTATTATCACCTGAGTTATCGAAAAGAAAATTGTTTATTCATCATATTTAGCTGTGGAATGTGTCATTCCCAATACCCAGGGTTAGTTGTGTTTCAGCCTATAAAACTGTACAAAAATAATTACTTACATTTTCGAAACGTTTTTCTCTTTTAACTAGTAAAGACAGACCAAAGAAGAGAAAAATCACAGAAGGATTAAGAAGTTTTCAAGGCAGATGGACTGTAAATTATTCTTTTGTGGACATTAATACAAATCCCATATGCTTGATATGCAGCCATTCTATTGCTTGTTTCAACACTTAGCGTTATAGGTTATTACTTTAATTTTGATTATTTAGTGTTAGTAATAGTAATAGTAATTTATTGCAACATCAAACTTTACATGTCACCTGTCAGATCAAACAAAACAAAGATACTGTCCTACAAAAATTTAGACAAATTATATATTGTGCGTTGTAGCAGAGAATCTTTAAGTTTTCTCGCCAATAGTCCACTCCTTGCTGCGACTTTTTTAACCTATGATATGGTATTCTCAGTTGTTCATGGTTTCTTGTGTTGTATCCATGTGTGATATCATTCGTTGGAAACTTCTCCAGGTTCTTCCTGACATATGTTGCACATTCTAGCAAGTAAATGGCTGGGACGGTCAGTATCTTTAATGTTTTAAATCATTCCCTACAACTGTCTGTCTGTTTTAAACCCAAAATTATTCGTATTGCTCTCTTTTGTAGCAAGAGGAGATCTTGTGCATTCCCCAAACTAATATTCCATAGGAAAGTACAGAATGTTGAAATTGCTGCAGATGTTGTGCACACGGCTCCAATGGTTCTTATTGTATATAAGGCAGCATTGAGTCTTCTCTTGATGCTTCCAATATGTTCTTCCCAGGTTAATTTCGCATCAAAGAGAATGCCCAGAAACTTCAAGCTTGGTTTCCCCCCACGCCAATAAACCAAGGATTGAGTTTTTCTGTCGTTAACGTTCATAAGATTTATTTTGAACCAATAATTTGATCTTTTAAGAACTTCTGACCTTAATTCATTATCCCTTGTCTGGTTCCCTGAACTAATGAGGAATGATGTATCATCTGCAAATAGGTGAGTTGAAACCCCTTCTTTGGTTCCCCCAATACAAATATTCATGTCATTGAAAAAAACGAGAAACAGAAGAGGTCCCAATATGGAGCCTTGTGGAACAACATATTTTATATGTTTTAAATTGGACAACCTATTGTTCCAACACACCTGCTGCATACGTTCGTCTAGGTATGAAGTTAACACTCAATAGGTTTTCCCTTTACTCCATAGTATCGCAGTTTTTTTTATCAAAATCGAGTGACACAGACAGTCGAAAGCTTTTGTTATACCTGAGATCTACATTTTAAAATTAATTTTCCAGGACCATGCAGTCTCGTTTAAGTCAAGATCCTATCGCAACGTTTGAAGAGGACTACGACAAGTTCCTGTCTGTATGGGTCTCCTTCGCCGAAATCTACAACGAGCATGTCTACGACCTCCTTCAACCGGAAGTACTTCACGGAAAATCCAAGCAGAAATTAAAACTAGGCAATTCGAACGGTCACACCTACGTTAAAAATCTAACCTGCGTTCACGTTTCTCACGGTCTGGAAGCGTTTCAGGTGTTGCAGTACGGGCTGCAACATTTGAACTACGCAAAAACTAAGATCAACGATCATTCTAGCCGATCGCATTCAATATTCACGATTCAGCTGGTTCGGGGCAAACGGGAGAATGAGGACGAGTTCTACGTCAGTCGCATTAATTTTTGCGATTTGGCCGGCGCAGAAAGGTCGAAGAAGACCATGAACGTGGGTGATAGGCTGAAAGAATCTAATAATATAAATACTTCGCTATTGGTTCTGGGTCGCTGTATAACAGGTAGGCTATGATTTATTTTTTATTTATTTATTATAATATGAAACTGTTAATCAAACAAAGTTTGTTATCACATAGTAGTAACAACTAATTTCCTAATCTAATTGAAATCTATTTTTTTATATATTTTTTTAACTCTTTTTAACTCTTTTTTTAAATTTGATAAATTTTTCTTCTTTTTTTAAGTGGATGGGTAACCCATTATATGAGTTTACTGCCGAGTGTGTAGGAAGTTTTGACCCTCTCGTTGTTTTGAATATGAAGTCACTGTAGAGATTATCTGCATGTCTTGTACTATATTTATGTTTATCAGACTGCTTCTTTAAATTTACTTTAGATTTTAACAGACCCGCATCAATCTTATAAATCAGTTTACATTGCTCCTGTTTTACAACCTTAGAGATCGGGAGCACAGGAAACTTTTCATATAAGTAGCTGGTACTGGTCTCATATGGAAGATTATGAATGTTCTTAATTGCCCTATTTTGGAGTCTTTGTAGTCTGCTCAAGTTCTTCTTTGTCGTATTATGCAAATCATTTAATCCAAGAAAATCACACATTCGATTTTGATTTTAAAATATTAAATGCTGAAAGTTAGGGAATTGAACTTAATTTTTTAGAATCATTACAGATAAATAAATACAAGCATTCCGGTCTCCTACTGAATAGCCAAGTCGATCAATCTTTTCAAAATTACCGATTTACCTGACTAGCAGTTGAGAATTGGTTTTTCCTATTTTAATAATAATTATTTGTAACCATCATCCTTCTATCTACCCTTTCTTCACAATTTGTCATCTCTTTATTTCTTGTTTTTGATATAACGAGAAACATAGTTTGCCTTTAGCATCTGAAGAAGTTCTTCTTTGTCGTATTTCCCCAAATTGATGACAGATATGTAAAGATGGAGTTTACACATGCATTGTAATATATGAGTTTGCAGTTTTTTGACATATACGGACTGGCATGCTTTGCTGCGCTAATCAGACCTGAGAGTTTCCTAATTATCCTCTCAGTGTGCGAGTCCCAGTTTAATTCCTCGTCAATCACCAGACCCAGGTACCTATATGTTTTAACTTTTTGTATCTTCTTACTGTTTAACTCTACTACAATTTCATATGTTTTCTTGTTTTTGGCCTTAAATCTCATGTATACAGTTTTTTCCTCGTTCAGTACTAGTTTGTTTGTGTACAACCATTCGTGGAATTTCTTTAATGTATTGTTGATTAAGTTTTCAAGTTCTGTTTCGGATGTGTTAGAGAACAATAAGACCGTGTCGTCTGCAAACATGAAGTACTGCGTGCCCAGGTGTAAGTCCGATATATTCTCCACATACAAAACATACAGCAATCGTCCAAGGACTGACCCCTGCGGGACACCAAACTTTACCATTCTTTTTGAGCTTTTTTTCCCATTTACATAGGTATACTGATATCTCCCCTGGAGATAGCTTTTTATGAGGTCATATGCCGGTCCACGTGCACCCATGTTATGAAGTTTCTCTAATAGTTTTTTATGGTCAACAGTGTCGAATGCCTTCTGTAAGTCAGCGAACAGGGCTACTACATGTCTTCCACTCTCCATGTTTTTTATTACAGCTTCCACCAGGTCACAAGCTGCTCCTAATGTTGCACTACCTTTTTGAAACCCATATTGATTATCATGGATTGGAAAAAAACCTTCAAATCTATTTTTTATTACTTTCTCAAGTATCTCAGATAAGGTATTCCCTACCGTTATGGGACGATAATTTCCTGGTTCATCTCTTCTCCCTTTTTTGTGGATAGGAAAGACTTTTGCAGTCTTTGCACAGTCAGGAAACTTTCCCTCCTTAAGCATCTTATTTATCAATTCCAGCAGTTTGGTCTTTATTGTTTCATAGATATTTTGAAAGTCCTCCATTGTAATGTTGTCATCACCTTGACTACGTTTTTTGTTGCAGGAAAAAATTATTTCTTTTAGCTCTTCCTCCGTACATTTTTTTAAGTAAATGGAAGCATTTCTGTATGAGAGTTTATTTCTGGTTTTGATCGTGTGGTCTATTTTTTTATGCAGTTCACTTGCAATATTAGTAAAGTAGTTATTCATATGATTTGATATAATATCTTCAGAAGTAATTGTTTCTCCGTTTATATTTAAATTAGCTATATGTGTCTCATTTTTGTTGGTCTGTACATTCAATGTGCTGTTTATAGTTTTCCATATATTTCTTATATTGTTTTCAGATTTAATTAGATTTTTGTGAAAGAATTTCATCTTTTCTTTTTTAATAAGTGCATTTGTTTCATTTTTAAGAGATTTGAACTTATCTTTCAGATTGTGGTTATTAGGATGTTTTATCATTTTTTTATAGTATTTATCACGCTTGTTCATTTTGTTGAGTATATTTTGGTTAAACCAGTTTTTGTTATTTACTATTTTTATCTGTTTTGTTGAGGTGCATAGAAGTTTGCCATTTTTAATAATTTTCTTTAGGCAGGAGAAACTTTCTAATCTTTCCAATTTGTCTCTCAAATATAGATTAAGTTTTTTGTAATCAGTAAATCTATGTGTTTTCATTCGAGTAATTTTTTTTAATGTTTTAGGTGTTTTGAATGTGCAATGAATCATTTTGTGATCTGATATAGAGACATCTATTGTTTTCATTTTGCACTTTATTTGTTTTGAGCTTATTACATGGTCTATAACAGTTCCTGTGACTACAGTAGTTTTCTGGGTAAATTTCAATTTATTCTTGATATTTTGTAGATGCAATATGGGAAATAGTCTTGGATAATTTGGAACATTTAATCCATAGTCATCCTGTTAGTCGACAATTCGTTTATTGGTTTAGATATATGTGGATGATATTATTTGTTGTTTCACTGGTACTCTTAGGCAACTTGACTGCTTTCCAACATTCATTAACACTTTACACCCTAATATAAAATTCACTTTAGAGATGGAAAAAGATAACTCAATTAACTATTTGGATTTTAAAATAAAAAAAGTAGATAACAAACATAATTTTTCAATTTTTCGCAAACCATCACACACTGATAGCGTCATACATAGTGCTTCTCTACATCCATTTCAACACAAAATGGCAGCTTTCAATAGTATGGTACATCGTTTAGTAAATATTCCACTTTCAAACGCCAATTTTAACATCGAGAAAAATATAATTAAACAAATTGTCGTAAATAATAATTATGACTCCATAATAATAGACAATATGATAGATAAAAAGTTGTTCAAGAACGCGATTAGCCAGGTGTACCCCTAACTAAAAATAATATCAAATATAACAGCCTCACTTTCATCGGAAATTCAAGTAGAAAACTTAAATCTCTCTTATCTAAGCACATTAACATTGCTTATCGTACCGGTAATAATTTAGGAAATCATATAAAAAATGATAATTCCAAAGTTCATAAAGATAATAAATCAGGAGTTTATAAAATCAATTGTGGTGATTGTGATAAGTTTTACATTGGTAGAACTTTCAGAAGTTTTCAAACTAGAATTTCAGAACACAAACACAGCTTTGTTAATCAAAAGTCGGATTCACATTATGCAAACCATTTAATCCAAGAAAATCACACATTCGATTTTGATTTTGAAATATTAAATGCTGAAAGTAAGGGAATTGAACTTAATTTTCTAGAATCATTACAGATAAATAAATACAAGCATTCCGGTCTCCTACTGAATAGCCAAATCGATCAATCTTTTCAAAATTACCGATTTACCTGAGTAGCAGTTCAGAATTGGTTTTTCCTATTTTAATAATTATTTGTAACCATCCTTCTATCTACCCTTTCTTCACAATTTGTCATCTCTTTATTTCTTGTTTTTGATATAACGAGAAACATAGTTTGCCTTTAGCATCTGAAGAAGGTGAAGTTTCACCGAAACGTGAAATAAAAATACAAAATAATAAATTTATTTGAAATCGCGAAAACTCAATTATTTTCATCAGTGACTTCGATAATAATTATATTCCATGTTGCCTCTGACGGTATTACTGTGACGATAACTGAAGTATGTTATAAAAGTATTAGACATAACATAATCAAGATATCTAATAAATACAGCATCTATTGTTGAGTCGCTTGCGCATGGCATCACGTCGCCACATCTCGCACGCTACTACGTGTATAGTACATAAGGTAATACTTGTATAAGAGACCAACATTTTAATTTAGTTCTTTAGGGGCCGTTCAAGTATTACGTAACGCAATTTTTGAAGATTTTTGACCCTCCCTCTCCCCTATGTAACGCTCCGTAACGTTTTCATGAACCCCCCCCCCCTATGAACGTTACGTAACACCCAAGTGACCATTTTTACCTAAAAGTCACAAATATGTTGCGCAAAGAACCGGAAAGTTGCTAGAATACCGTTTTTATTGTTTTAATCGTGTTTTCGTTAATAATAAACAAAACAAGAGATTTTTATTTAATAAACAATCATACATAATGTGATATGTTGAAAAGGGCTCTAATTTGTCCTAATAAACTTTTACTACTAATCTTACATTTAATTTTGCCGTTTTCCTGACTTAGCCCTGTCGTTGCATACATTTTTAGCTAACTTCATCCACCATTATTTTTCTCATGCATTATTCAATTTTCGTTTATTAGCAGGTTTTCACTTTGAAAACCTGCTTCTTGAAATGGGTGCGATTAGCAAAGTAGGACCTAGGCCCAAGATAGTTTTTCGTTTCATGACATTTCAGGATGCTTGCCATCAAAAACCCAAATTCAAAAATCTCTCTACATATGTATATATATATATATATATATATATATATATATATATATATATATATATATATATATATATATATATATATATATATGTATATATATATATATATATATATTATATTTATATATATATTAATATATATATATAGATATATATATATATATATATCTATATATATATATATATATATATATATATATATATATATATAGATAGAAAGAGAGATATATAAAATTTATATGAAAAAAAAATTTTTTTATATAATATTAATATATATATATATATATATATATATATATATATATATATATATATATATATATATATATATATATATATATATTAAAACACTTAATGAAAACTAGCAACGGAAACAAAATATAAATGGCGAATAATACAGTCGAGGTATTCCCCATAAAACATAAACGGATAGAGTTGCCAACTTGGGATAACAAAATAAAACTGACTTACAATACAATCGAGGGATTCCCCGTAAAAAATAAACGAAAAGAGTTAACAACTTCGGAGATTCAAATTCTCTAGTTTTTTATTTCAATAAAAATCAATGTTACGTAGCGCGTTGTTCGAACCCCCCTCCTGCCTCTGTAACGCTCGTAACGTTTTACAAGACACCCCCCTACCCCCAAATTGCGTTACGTAATACTTGAACGCTCCCTTATCTGCCATTACAATTACATAACGTGAACGTTGATTGGTTCCTTTTACAACATTTTTCTCGATTTTAGGTGTACGAAATGCTCAGAAAGCTTCCGATCAAAGGCTGATCCCATTCAGGGAATCCAAATTGACCCAGATATTCCAGAGGGCGTTGTCCGGCTACGAGGACATTTGCATGATGGTGAACGTGAATCCCTGCCGTGAGTTATTCGACGAAACGCAACACGTCCTGAATTTCTCGGCTATCGCCAAGGAAATAGTAGTGATCCCGCAACCAAAGGTGGTCGTGAAACAATCCACTCGATTCAGCGAGTTTTGCATACAAGGTAAAAAGGAGGAAATGTTCCGATGCTTCTTATTGTTATCGAAAATATCACAATTGAAAGGACCTCGATTCTATTATTACAATTCATCAGATAGCATTAAATACAAAAATTTGAAAAACTCTTATATAGACCCAAGGGTCCCTAGGGAAAAATATAAAAATGAAAGTATGTTAAATAGAGCCTAGATAATTCCCACATAAGCTATGTACAGACTATTATCAGTAATAAATAGGGGCTAGACAATTCCTACAGAAGCTATGTGAAGACTAATATCGGTCAATAAGAGGGACTAGATAAATAAAATACAGAAGCTATGTACAGACTATCAATCAATTAATCAATCAATTTATTCATTAAAAGGACCAAAACTGGTATAAAACACGTCAAAAATAAAATTACAACTATAAATTTGAAACATCACTTAATATAAACAGGCCATCAAACCAAATACACAGAGTACACAATCATAAAATTGACAATAGACTATTTTGCTACATTATGCCATGGTAAGGTATTCCTTCAAAGTATAGAATAAGCCGCCCCTTAGAAGTTTCAACAGCGATTTTTTGAATTTGAAATGGTTAATTTGATATTTTATGTCCTGAGGAATTTTATTATATATTCGTATTCCAATGCTGAGATGACAGTTCTGAGTTAATTTAATTCTATTGTGTGGAGTATTTAGAAAATTCTGGTTTCGGGTGAAATAGCCATGGATGTCCTTGCGACAAAGCAGATTGTTTTTCCTTTCATAGATGTAACATGCAACTTCCAATATGTAAAGGCATGCGAGAGGCAATATCTCAAGTTTTCTGAATAGATGCTTACTCGGTTCGTATTGAGTTTTACATAGCAGAGCTCTTATGCATTTTTTCTGAACAATAAAGAGTGTCTTTGCAGCCGTGGAATGTCCCCAGAGTATTATACCGTAAGTCAATCTTGATTGGATCTCTGCATAATAGAAGTGTTTCAGTGCTTGAACCGTCAGTACCCTGCACATGCACCGTATCTGAAATATTTTGGTATTAATCACCTTGATTATATCATTTATGTGACCTTCCCAGTCCAATGTATCACTGATTTTCATGCCTAAGAATTTAATGCTGTTGTTCTGATTGATGTTATTGTTATTAATATTCATAGATATACTATCCATTTGTTTTTGCTTTGTATGAAAAATAAGGAACTCTGTTTTTGTTGTATTTATGTAAAGCATGTTTTTAGAAAACCAGTATGCAATTTTCGACATTAGATCCTCACAAGCTGTCTGGTTCTGATCATGTGACTCCTTAGATACAAGAATTGACAGGTCATCAGCATATAAAACAAATCTAAAGTCGGCCAGGTAATATACTATATCTGCCACATAAAGAGAGAACAATACAGGAGCTACAACGCTTCCCTGAGGTACTCCCATTTCTATAAGTGCAATACTTGAGGTGTCTGAACTGATCACTCCTCCATCATCATGGAATATAAGCGAATATTGTTTTCGGTTAGTGAGAAAGGACTTGAACCAGTCATGTAGTTTGCCTATGATACCGAGTGACCAAAGTTTGTCCAGAAGTCGATCATGTGGCACACAATCAAAGGCCAGGTATATTCCAACAGGATATCTCCTCTGATCCAGCGCATTTATGATATGTGTAATGGATTCCGCGGCGGCAGTATTTGTTGATTTTTTTTGCCTGAAACCATGTTGCTCACTAGGTATCAGGTTGAATTTTTCAATAAATGGATTAAGTCTATGCAGCATACTATATTCAAACACTTTAGAAAACACTGGAGTTAAAGATATTGGTCTGTAGTTGTTCAACTCCGTTTTGGCGTTCCTTTTATGTATTGGAATAACTTTTGAAATCTTCAGTCGATCCGGGAAAATGCCTGTTTCGAAAGAAAAATTCACAATGTGAGTTATTGGTTTCATCATATAGAAGCTTAATTCCTTGATAATATTGCATGGGAGATCATCAGGTCCTGATGATGGTTTATTTTTGAGTTTTGCAAATACGTGAACCATTTTGTCTTCCGTGAAAGGTAGAAAAACCACAGATTGCAAGCCACTCCTGGCTCCTTTTTCAGAGCTGTCAAATGTACTTGCTGGTGGAATACTATTACATATGTTTTTGGGTGCTGATATAAAGAAATTGTTGAAAATATTGGCTACTTCATTAGGGGATGTTATAAGTTGATCATCATGGATAATTTTCATATTAGGTTGTATTGAGCGTTTTTTGTTTTTAAGGATATTAATGATTGACCAAGATGCTTTATTTTTGTTCTCAGAATTCTGAATGAAATCACCAAAGCATGATTTTTTGGTGTCTTCTACAAAACGTTTATGTTGAAAGAGCCTGGGTAGATGGGTTTTAAATCAGGATGATTTTTTTGGAGAATATATAAATCTCTCAGCTGTGAGCTGGAGGTCCTTAATTCATCTGTAACCCATGATATATTTTCTTTGTTTATGTTCTTACGTACAGTTAGGGGAAATGCCATATTGAAGTAATTCAGCAAAATATCTATGAAATTGTTGTATTTATCATCGCAAGTTTTTGCATTGTACACAGAATCCCAGTGCTCATTTCCGAGTAATTCTGTCATGTGAGATTTGTTTTTTTGAGAAAATATTCTTTTATGGGCCACAGATTTTTTCACTGGGGAAAGGTTTAGAAGCGACTTACAGACTGATGAAATTATTAGTCTATGATCTGACATAGTGGTATCTGCTACCTGAGTGATTGCCTCCACGTTTGTAAATATATTGTCTATTCTCGTGTCTGAGTGAGAGGTTATTCGAGTGCCTTCATTGACCACGGACACAAGTCCAAATTGCTCAGTAATACCAAGAACAGCATTTGCTTCCTGACATCGAGAGCCAAAATCAACATTAAAGTCTCCAGTGAGCCATATTTGCGAGTCGACTCTGAATATCTCATTTAGAAGTGCCTCCGACTTATACAAGAAATCTTGGAAGTTACCTGTAGGTGATCTATAGATTGAAACTATTTTATGTGTCTCAAATTCAACTCCACATACCTCGAAATCTTTTTCAATACACATATGATCCAACGTGTTGCCTCTATGTCCTGTTTTGCCCAAATTGCAATTCCCCCTCCTTTGTATACTTTCCGACAAAAGCTGTCTACTAGATAATAATTATGGAGTGGGAAAAGATTTACTTCATTACTTAATAGCCATATCTCAGTAGCTGAGATAAATAGTGGATGGCTGTATTGCCCCAGTTCCACTTCTAGTAAGGTATGCTTATTTCTGATACTTTGGAAGTTTAAATAAAATATAAAATTAATAAGATCCTCAGAGTTATTATCTGTGGTATTTTTGATTTTATCTTTATTGAATGTCTTTTTTATTTTTTGACTTTGACTTTTATTTCCTATCATTTTGTGTTGGTTGAATTGCTTTCCCTCTGAAAATTTCGGTTCCAATCTGACTAATATCAGTAATAAAAAGGGGCTAGATAATTAATACAGAAGCTATGTACAAACTGATATCAGTAATAAAATGGGGCTAGATAATTAATACAGAAGCTATGTACAGACTAATATCAATAATAAATAGGGGCCAGATAAATCCTACCAAAACTATGTACAGATTATCAGCAAAAAATGGGGGCTAGATAATTCATACTGAATCTATGTACAGACTAAAATTAGGTTATCTGCTACCTATTATATTTCATATATGCGCGGCTTTGCCCGAGAAACTTGTATTTTTAGGCTTAGGTAACGAATTATAAAGTGATCATTGTAGACCGTTACATTTCTGAATTATTTGCGGTTTGAGAGTGCAGCACTACCTGACGAATAAACTGCGAACCGTCTCAACTTTTCTTGAGCAAGGAGCTATGTTCCGTTGAATGTGGATGCTTATATTACATTCACCTCTATATACAGGCTATTTACATTTCGTCATAAAAATTGTAACTTTTAAAAACATTTTTGTGGCATTTTGAATCGAGTCCAAATATTTATGTAAATTATATATATATATATATATATATATATATATATATATATATATATATATATATATATATATATATATATTGTAAACAAATGAATTATGGTATTGTATTACAGTTTCAGCAAGAAGTACGGGGATAACAACTCAGGAAATCGATAGCGAAATATACGAAAAAGAAAAGGTAATGAAAGATTTGAAAGAACAAATTTCTCATTGCATCTCAAAAATTGAAGAAGAAGAACTTGAACAGCTGGATGATCAGAACATGAGAATGGAAATTATGTCAGAATACAGCAATATTCTGGAAAACCAAAATGATGAATTTCAGCAGGAGTACAATTTCAGAGAATTGACACTCCATAGGGATAACCGGCGAAAACTAAAGGTATTTTTTAGACAAAGTATCACGTAAAATTTCCAAGTTTAGTTACTGTATTAGAACTTGTTTGTTCATTACCTTCTCTATTAGCTTATATCTCAGAACTCACTAACTAGGCAGTCTATTAAATGCACTTATAGCTATTACATGGCTCATCTTATTGCCAATAGTTTTCTTTGAAGAAATTATGCAATTGGATGTTTTTATTTCTTCTCCAACTTTATGATGTCGTGTACATACCAGTCTTAGTCAATAGTGATATTGTAGCGATTCATGTATGAAACAGTTGTTTCAAATTCAAAAAATATTTTCATTACTATTAATAATTGTCAAAATTTTATTTTACAATTTTTGCTTTCAATGTAAGTTGTGGTTATATACACCCCAAGAAATATTCCCATAACTAATAGCAATATGAAAAAACGAACACTATATCAATCTGAGCGTGTCAGATCGCATGTTCCCAAGCCTACCAAGTTTTTTTGATAATATACTCTGAACGCGCATCCCACACCAAATTACATCAAAAAATTATGTCCAAAATAATTAGAACAATGACGGAATTCTTCTTAGTTCAATTCCTCGTATTTTTATATCTTCTGGAACGCTACCACAGTAATTGCCAGATGTAATATACACCGTTTTTCCATTATTCAACGATAATCTTTTTCACATTTAACGCTACATATCCTATCAAAATGATCGTACGTTTCATCCTGTGTCTTCGTTGGAAATAACTGCAGTATCATCAGTATATGATAGAATTGCATACTTTTGCATTCCGTCGATGTCATTAACATACAAAATAAAGAAGAGAGGGCCCAAAACAGTGCCCTGCGGTACGCCCATTATAAATTTCTCATGTTCACTCGCACAATTGTTTATTCAGACCATTTGTTGTCTGTTCTGCAGACAGTTGAGTAGTTGCAAGTTATTTTTATTAATAATTTCTCTATTATTCGATTATTGTCTACCAAAACACTATTCTGTATTCTGTATTTTCGGGAGTGCAATCGAGACCACAGCACTTAGGCCCCATTGGGCCCTTTGTGCATCCTCCCCGGGAACTTCACCAGCCTAGGCTTCCAACCATCCCAGTCGTTTGAAAAAGAGGGTGATTGCACCTAGGGGGATTTCTCTCAAGGCGGCTAAGATTGGCCACCTTTCACCCAGAATGGATTCTCGGAGTGACGAGACAGCGGGGCATTCACAGAGGACATGTTGTACACTCTCGTCTTCCTGTTCACAGCCTGTGCAGAGAGGTGTGTCGCTTAATCCCATATTAAATGAGGGCTTTGGAAGTTGGCAGTGTCCCGTTAAAATTCCCATGACATTGCGTAGTTTTCCTCTGGGCATCGCCAGGTAGATCATTGCTGCATCTTCATTAGGGTAATTTAAAAGTTCCCTGGCAAGTCTGCAGGTAGTTGTTTCATTACATATATTCTTGAATTTTTGATGGGTGTTTTTTTTTATCATTTGTAGCTTTGCTGTCAGGGGTAGTAGGCTGGAAGGGTCAGGGCCGAATTTCGTAGCCAATTCGTCAGCTTTTTTGTTGCCATTGCATCTCGAATGGCCTTTGACCCACCCATAATACTGTTTGCATGGACTGCACCCACAAGTGCTTGATAGCATTCCCATAGTGACTGTGAAGTTATTTTATGATTCTTCAGGGCCAGTATTGAATGGTTTTGGCTCTGTCTGAACTATGTTGGCACATTTGTCCATGGTCCACTTAAGTTGAAATCGCAGGTGTCTCGAATATAATAATAATAATAAGGACTTTATTGATTATGAGAGGCGCAGTCTAGCAAAGCTATTCTACTTAACATTATTCCACAGCCTGCTCCTTTTTCTTGCTTTGATCCGTCCGAAAATATTGATTGTTCCTTCATCGGAGGTCTCATTTCCACTGTTTGTGTGTATTGAGTAGGGTTTATCAAAACCAAATCGCGGAGGAATGCTGTCTGCGCATACCAAAACACTATAAAATTCTTTTGTTTTTAGATCTTCAAATCGAAATGCATGGATTCGATGAGAGAAGAAAACGACAGCGCCAGTTTCTCGTCGTCGGACAGTTCCGACGACGAGGACTCGGAAAAAGATAATCAATTACT
Source organism: Cynegetis impunctata (assembly GCA_030704885.1). Taxonomy (NCBI): domain Eukaryota; kingdom Metazoa; phylum Arthropoda; class Insecta; order Coleoptera; family Coccinellidae; genus Cynegetis; species Cynegetis impunctata. The sequence continues at coordinate 463,774 of JARQZK010000757.1, forward strand.
ACTCAACCGGAGAAGAAAGCCCAAAGCCAGCGTAGACGTAGAAACGATCACGGTTTACAGTTCGGACGAGGAGGAATACGTCGACATGTGGAAGAATAAGGTACGTAAGCAGGAGAACATGATCGTCGAACACCACAATACCATATCGGCACTCGAAGAGCAAATAGTGAGACTGAGGGCGCAGAAACGCAGAAAAAAAAAAATTAGTAATCAATAAAAGTTGTAGATTTTGAAATATTCTTCAAGTTTTGTAGAGGTCATTTTTACCATAACCTCAAAATTGAAAAAAAAATGCAAAAAATGTATTTTTTACATTTTTTACCTTTTTAAACTTTCTTATTATTTCTTTTCTTCTTATTTTTGTGTACTTAGTAGACAAAATGTGTGGTTGAATAAAAGTATTTTAGTTGTAACTTTAATTTGGAAAAAATGTTCAAGATTTTAAAGAAACTCATTGGAAGTTCATGAGGAAAATATGTATTTATTTTGTTAAAATATGATCAAAACTTAAAAAGAAGAACCTTTTATTATAAAAAAAATGATTAAATCTTAAAAATACACTTGCAAACTACACTAATCTTTTTCTCTTATTTACATGAATCAGTTCTTCTTCTTCAACCTCCGATTCTCCGCTAAACTGCGAATCTTCACACTCCATCTCTTCTTCAAAATCATCTTCGACGGCCTCATTGTTTATATTATTTTGAGGACTTGGCTCTTCGTGTTCACCATCGCTTACATCTTCTGAAACTTGTTGTATATTGCAACAATTACCAGAATCTTGACAACTCCTGCAGAGATCTGCGTAGCAATGGTATGGCGGAAAATAAAAGCCTCGTGTATAACAAATACCCATAGAGCCTCTATGATTGAGAGATGGTGTACTGTCTGTAGTTCTGATCATGCGCGTTAATCTTTCCGTATATTTTTTCTGATTTTTAAAGTTTTCTAATATCATTACTATAATACTTTTATTCAACCACACATTTTGTCTACTAAGTACACAAAAATAAGAAGAAAATAAATAATAAGAAAGTTTAAAAAAGTAAAAAATGTAAAAAAATACAGTTTTTGCATTTTTTTTAATTTTGAGGTTATGGTAAAAATGACCTCTACAAAACTTGAAGAATTTTTCAAAATCTACAACTTTCATTGATTACTAATTTTTTGTTTAACGTCAATTTTAGCCGAAAATTGCATGAGAACGATCATTACTTTATTCACCCTCCAGAAGCAACCCTTTACCACCCCTAAATATTGGAGTAATTTTTAACAACAAAATACAGTTTCTTAAATATTTTTTCACGTAGAATCGATTGGTGAAATTAATTTTAACATTTTTTTGAAATTTAAACAAAATTATCAACAATACTGAAATTTTTTTTTTTTAAATTGACTTTTCTCGTTTTTTTCACTTTTTAGCATATTCTTAAATAGAAGCTATATTGTGTCTCTGATTTATCAAGAAGTAGACGAAAAAACAAACAAAATGAGCTTTGAAAAATCTATTTACGATGATTTTCCACCATACAATTTTCGTCTGAAAAAAGGACTTTTTTTTGCAAAAAATTCAAGATCAAAAATATTCCATTATTTTCTCTTGAAAATTTTTTTGGTTATTTATAATATATGATGGTATCTTTTCACCAAGTTTCATAACAATTCATTAATTTTTGTAAAAGTTATAATATAAAAACGAAAATTTTATTATTTTTTGGAAAATTTTCAATTTTCTCGATAATTTTGAGGTTATGATGAAAAGTACCCTTAACAAAAATGAAAGATCTTTTTATTACCTACAACTTTGCCGCTTAACATTTTCATCTCCGACGTCAAATTTTCTCGTAATACGCATCCAAACTATTGACTTTGAATTTTTTTGAGTCTGAGGGGGGTCGAGCGCCCTTAAAAATTCGTTTGGGGAGGTAGAGCCACCCCAATAATTTGAGGAAATTATTAGTTATATTATGCATTGTGAAATCACGAAATTATGTTGGTATTTTTTATTTTAATCATTTAATAATTTAGAGCAATATTAAAAATTTTTATGAAATAGAGAATTAAATACATACAGAATGTTGAATTTTTAATTTCGAAATATCATTAGCGTTAGTGTTTTTCAAATACTTAAATATTTTTTTATTTATTATTTTATAATACTTGAATATTTCCAAACCATTAACTTTGAGATATTGTATTTATTTGATGAACCCTGAGCCTTATTCATGATAAGCTTAAATTAGCTATTTCACTTATTAATAAAAGTGCTATTACTTTGCGACACAATATTTTTTTTCGGGGCTGGTCGGTTGCGGGCGCAATTGGGTTATACTATTTCTTGTACCTGTTTAAAATTGGCGCAACTGGGCTATGCCCGATCATACTTCAAGCCCCCTTCTCAATCTTTTCAAAATTACCGAACTACCTGACTAGCAGTTCAGGTTTTTCCTATTCTAATAATTATTTGTAACCATCTTTCTATTTACCCCTTCTACACAATTTGTCATCTCTTTATTTCTTGTTTTCAATATAACGGAGAAACATAGTTACTTTGCAATTAGCATCTGAAGAAGGTGAAGTTCCAGCGAAACGTGCGTCATGCGTTATTTTTTTTAAATAAATGTAAATTGTTATTATTAACCATTGTTTCAATATGTTTATTAATTTACACCAAGTATCCAAAATATTATGCAATGAATATTTGATGAAAACTTGGATATCATCTGTTCGTACATGCTGCCTGAAAATTCTTTGTATAGTTCGCAATCATGGTAATAATAATAATTTTCCTGCTTTGTAATGTTTTGTGGATTTCTTGTGAATAAACAATGTTAGTACGCCTAGGTTTATTGATATCTTATATTCTATTACAAAAGAACTCTGAGTAGAAAGATCAATATCTATAATGTAAGTTTATTCTCACAAATTTGTTTCATTACAGATTGAACCTATGAAGAAAAATGAAAAAGGTAGACCTCCTAGGCACAAGTATTTAAATTTTTGTTTTATTTTTTTAAATCTTATCTGTTTTGTTTATGTATTGTGCTGTAATAAAATTTATATTTTGAGAAATTTTTATGATGAAACATTTATATTGTGAAATTTCCCGCTCCTGTATCACAGCTGTCTTTTAACTTATAGAAAAAGTAGAAACTGTTTTTTATACACTTTTTTACTTAAAATCCAGTGGCGTAGTTAGATTTTTGAAATGAGCTGTCATTGTTTAGATATAACCCAAGGTTATAATTTTTTAAACGGAACACTATGTTATTTTTCCATATTCAAAACACAAATGCTTTGCGCTTTTCAAATATATATATATATATATATATATATATATATATATATATATATATAACTAAGTAAAAGTGGGTACTCGGCAAAGAGAGGGACTGGATAATTGACAATATATATATATATATATATATATATATATATATATATATATATATATATATATATATCTATATATATATATATATATATATATATATATATATATATATATATATATATATATATATATATATATATATATATATATATATATATATATATATATATATATATATATATATATATATATATATATGGCTATATAGAAATTTTGGATAATTTTCTTTCTGAACTACTTGACAAAATTCCGTTGGCTCAATATAGAAAAGGTTTATCCTAATGAAAGACTCCAAAACCAGTGGATTGGTAATGGTCCCATTAACTGGCAACCAAGGTCCCCTGACTTATATATATTAGATTTCTTCATATGTTCTGATGAATGCCACGAGAGAAGTTTTCGAATACTTAGGTATATGACTTTTGTTTTAGCTGTGGTCGACTGGCGCTATCCTCAGAAAATGTGTCTTCAACAGAATGGGCAGTAATTTGAAGAATATTTACAAAACATTTTCAACAGAAAAATAATAGAACTTTGTTTTGTAGCAGTGTTACATATAAATTTCTATTTTTGTTATAATAATTATTAAATGCATCTCTGTTTAGTAACTTATATTAAATAATATTTTTTTAATGAATACTTTTCATTCTAACCTATATAAATGGAAGTGATATTTTTGTTTACTGCGCCGAACGATCTATCAAAATGATATTTGTCTTGATTTGCCATAAAAAAAAGAAAAATTATCTAAATACAGGACTAATACTTGAAATTTTATATAAGTATTATATATTTTTGAAAAGCGCAAAGCATTTGTGTTTTGAATATGGAAAAATATACAGAGTGTTCCATTCAAAAAAATATAACATTGGGTTATACCTAAACAATGACAGCTCATTTCAAAAATTTGACTACGCCACTGGATTCTACGTAAAAAAAATGTATAAAAAACAGTTTTTACTTTTTCTATAAGTTAAAAGACAGCTGTGATACAGGAGGGGGACAAAAATGCAATATTTTCAACTTCGCCCTGTATCTCAAAAACGAAGCAAACTATGAAAATTTTGTTTCCGGTATCGTGAGATTCACAAAAAAGTAGCCAACGTTCGCGAAAACCGCAAATCTCTATCTTTAAATATAAGCGAGTTACCCCGTAAGGATATCGAAAATGGGACAGCCTGTACATCAAGTTCAAACGGCATTAGTTTTGAAAGGGTATCAAGTATTACTCTGATTTCTTAAAAGCAAAAATCAAAATTAATACAACAGATAATACGTTTTTCTTTGTTTTCCGAAAATTTAGAATTCGAAAAACTTGATTTGATGTTTTGTAATTTTTATAATGATAAATTTGAGTTTATAATATTGTGTTTTTATTATTGATCATCCTACTTAGACTTAAAAGAATTAAATATCGCTAAAAAATTTAAAAAATGGCCATGAACACAAATTTACTGCAGAAACCTGTTAAGTGAAACATTTTTTACATTTTTTTTGAGACAGTAAAAAAAACATATAGGTACATCAAATTCAAACGCCATTAGTTTTTCAAAAGCAAAAATCAACATTAATACAACAGATAATGAGTGTTTCTTTGTTTTCCGAAAATTTAAAAAAGTGCAGTTAACGGGTTTCTGAAATAAAGGGTTCATTTTATGTCACTAACAGTGATGTCAAATTTAAATGTCTATCGAATACCTATATACATTCCTATCGATAACTCTTCACGTTTTCAAATAAAATGCACATTTTCATTTTGCAAACTAATTTTGAGAAAGTTAATATTTTACAAGTCGCCTATGGCTTTCTGACAAGTATTATTATTCACTTATGATTGTCGGTTATAATTATTGTAATTCCAATCGTCCTATCAGTGGTAGCGGTAGTTTGTGAGCTTGTTATCATTGTTTTGTTATCAAAATTTCTAGTTTATCCGAAAAAAGAAAGGATGTATGGGGCAGAATAGCGTTCTCCAGTGGTAAAACTGGTAAAAATTTTATAAAATCCATTTCGGGTTTCGGTAACACTACAGCTGTTTGTTTTTTGAGGTTATGTAAGTTAAGTTCCGCTTTTTTTATTTTTAATCGTAAAATTGAAGTTTTTCTTTGTTTATGAAATGTAAAAAAAATTAAGCAAGAAATAAACCTTCAATTTGAAATTAATAACGAATTAGTAACACTTTGTGTCACTATTGATGACTGGGAAACGCTTTTTAAGTTGACAGCTGAGTATTTTATTTAAACTTTTTCGTGTGTAGGGACGTTCCGATACTAGTAAATACGAGTAAGTATTCGATACCAACTACTTTTAGTATCGAATCAATCTTGCGATACTTAATCGGTATCGAAACGAAAGTACTCGGTATCGAATCGAATCAGTGAGACTCGGACTGAACGGAACGAATGTTATTTTTTTACAATTTCTGAACGCATTTTCTTTGTGATCAAAAGCTGTTCCGCTGGATCCTGTGCTGAAGTTATATTACAATCTCTTACTTTCTCTCACTCGCATGTAGCGCCCCGCTCGAGAAAAAAAGAGGTTTTCTCTGTTTCCGTCGGAGTCACGCACCAGCGCTGCTAGAGGCGAGATTTTAATGCCTAGTGCACTTGTGAGTAGAGCAATATTTGAGCTTTGTGATTGGTTCCTTGAAGGTCACGAAAAGTTGTTATGTATGTTGTTAAAAAAGTTAGGTATGTGGTATGCTTTCATTTTCATTTTATGCGTTTGGCAATTTGGCTGTTTTTATTTTGTTTGAATGTTTAAATTTCGAATAAAATAAACAAAAACCGAGTGTAAAATACGTCTGTAAAATAGAGTTCGCCGAGTTAATTTTTTTTACTCAGGATGACAGTTTCATTTGAAACTAAATTATGTATATCAAATGAAGAAAAGCAATTGGTAAGTTACTATGATTTAGTTCATTTCGTGCATATTTATTACAATAATACTCATACTCAACCTGTGGAATAATAATAATTGTCTTTATACTATTTCAATATACATAGTAACTAATTTATAATGTTTGCTTTTTTATTCTTATGGCACAGTACCTACCTACATTTTAAGTGCCTAAACCATTGTAAAAGTAAATGAAAACTGCTATTCTATACAGTCAGTAATTCAAATTTAAGTTCAGATAATTAATTTTCAGGTTTTAAATATGCTGCCTAGTGATTTTGAAACCAGAATAACTGATTATAGTTGCAATACAAAGGGAATTTGTTTGGAAATACGAACAAATATCGATAATAAAAAAGAAGCTCTTTGCTGGAAAAAGGAGTTTGAAGAAAAAACAAAAACTACTTTTAATTCTGACTCCACATATCAGGAAAATACAAAAAAAATTATATTCAAGGTATAAAACCAACAAGGAAAACTTGAAGAAAACCAATAATTTTAATATACATTTAGAGTTCAGTTCAAAATGTTTCATTTTTAAATAATACTGAGACTGAATAGTAACACATCATTATGTTTTTAGCGTGCATATCATTGTCTGCATAATACAAGACCTAAATCGAGTACGAAAAGAGCTCATTATAAAAATACCAAATGTGAAGCAAAACTGATCATTAATGTGAAACAAAAGGCTATGAAAAGGTAAAACTTAATATTTTAATTTAACTTCATTTATTTTTCAACTTCTTTCAATATTTTTTAGGAGCAAGGATATTTATATTAAGGAGTTTCCCTGCAAAATCAACTTGCGACAAGAACATAATCATATGATTGATATTGCTGATGCACTCCGCCACAAAAAGCCATCTGATGATGTTAGAGAAAAATTCGTTCAATTATTCTCAAAGGGTCATTCGCCTTCATCAGCACTAGAGTGCTTTAAAATAGAATTGCAAGATGAAAAAGGGGAAGATTATATAAGCACTGTAGCAGATGGGTCTAAGTGTCCTACAAGACAATGGTGCTATCAATTGTATTATAGTATTTTTAAAAAAGAATATGGTGACCCATCTGGACCGAAAATGGTAGAAGCTTTGAAAGATGCAGTAAACAAGTATAATTTAAGTTGTGATGATATATGTGCGGCAGTGTCTGATGATCCAGATGATCTGGTAATTTCCATTTGTTCTCCTCTTATGAAACGAGTGCATAAGTATTTGAAGTCATCATCTGAAATTATGTTTGTGGATTCATCAGGGAATATGGACCGACATAATAGTAGAGTTTTTTTACTACTATGTCCTTCTGTTGTTGGAGCATTACCAATTGCCATTTTAATAACATATAATGAATCAGAGAAGGTAATTTCTAAAGCACTAGCATTATTAAAGTCAATTCTAGGTGATTGGGCCTTCCATGGTAGTTCAGGACCAAAAATTATAATCACTGATGACTCAAATGCTGAAAGACAAGCTCTAAAACTTAATTTTCCAAACTCGATATTGTTATTATGTAAATTTCATGTTTTACAGAGCATAATGAGATATTTGTGGGATGGAAAACATGGAATTTACAAAAATGATAGGATATATATTTACAATTTATTTCACAACTTAATCAATATTCAAGATGAAGCAGAATTTTTTGAAAAATTTTCACAATTTGTTAGCGATAATATTGTTAAAAAATATAAACAATTTTTGAATTATATAGAAAATTATAGAAGTAGATACCAAGAATGGGCAATGTGTTACCGTAAAAGTTTACTTTCTAGGGGAAATGATACAAACAATTATTGTGAGGCAACTTTCAAAGTTTTAAAAGAAAAGATTTTACGCAGGATGAAGGCTTTCAGTATAGTGCAAATGTTCGATTACCTTACAAGTACTTTTGAACGATATTATGAAAGAAGAATTTCGGAAAGTATAAACAACAGATTGGAGGGTAAAACCAAAAGTAAATATTTTATCCCCGAAAGTAAAATTATGGATTTTGAATGCAGCCATATAGAAAGTAATATATATAAAGTAATATCATCTGCTAATGAATATTATGTAAATACTTCAATAGAGATGTGTACTTGTTTCATAGGGAAAGTAGGTGCACCTTGTAAGCATCAGTATGCTGTTGCAAAACAATTTAACTTGACATCTCAACAATTCTTACCTATAAGTGACCCACAAGAAAAAATATTGTTGGCAAAGCTTGGGAACTGCACAGAAAATGGAAATTTTCAAAATAAATACCATAATGGAGACATTGATAATGCCGTTATACAATCAGAGGATATAACAAAAGAAAGCTCTTTACCAGAAAATATAACTGAGAATGCTATCAATCAAGAATTATTAAAACAGACAGAGATTAATTTTAACGAATCAATGAATTTAATTTCAACGAGATTTAGAGAAAATCCAAGTTTATACTTGCAACCAATGAACAGGTTTTGTGAATTGGTTAAAGGCATTAAAACTGATTCTGCAATGATATCTGCATTGCATACATTTGGCAAATATTCAGGTGTACCTATTAAAAAGAATTGTCAAGGAAGTAGAAAAATTGGAGTACAGCCAACAGCAGTAGCTAGAAGAAAAGTGTCAGTAGGAGGCAGAAAAGTAGCTATTAGTGGCAGACCACCTAAAAGACACGAAGAACATACATATTCGATAAGAAAACGAGCTAATATTTCTGATTTACCAACAACAAAAAAGTTAAAAGTTCCCCATTCATTGTCTTTTATGGTTGATAATAATAACAAATTATAATAATACTTAATAAGCAACAATAAAGAAAAATTACTTGACCTTATATATGTGGCCGATTGTGGCCAACTTTGTACCAGTTTCAATAAATTAACTAATTTTAATCAAATATAAGTGTTTTATTTAATAATAATAACATTTATTTCAAAGGTTATCACAGATACATCAGGTACAAATGATAAAATTGAAACATGTCAGACGAAACCAGAGTTTAATGCTGGATGGAACAGTAATTATAATATTCATTTAGATGATAAGTCTGTATCCAGGATAAACTTACGAACTCTTGTTATATAGAGACTCACACCATCAATAGCCCAGAAATGTTTTGGGAGAGCATTATATAATTTCATACAAGTAAACATTGTGCTTTTTTGAGTAAGTGTGAGTGATGATAGCTTTGACAGTTGATAAGGAATCATTTGTTCTGTGTTATTCAGATTCTTGAAGCCAAACAACAGTTATTTATGTTTATAAACGAATAGCAAAGATCTAAAAACAAACAAGCAGGTACAGTCAAAATGTTATGCTTTTTAAATAAACCTAATTTTTTGAGTAATAAATAGGGAATTAGTATGTGGGCTGTTGCCCCAGAATATTATTCCATATGACAACGATTCAAAAATATTCAAATATGTAATTAAGTTAAATTAGAGGGTTCCCCATATTTTCTAGGAAATTCTTTATGCTGTACACCATGAATCTGCTGTTCATCATTAAATTTGTTCTGCATAGCCTTAAAAGCTATATTTGTCTGATATTCTGACACTTTTTTTCCAAAGAATTTAATGTTAGAAATATATAAATGCTATATACCGCGCCTTAATCCAACCATTGAATTGGATTTATAGCATAAATAGTTAAATCACATTGCTAAAATTTTAAATCACAAAAATCCTGCCGGTCCCGCCATCTAATTCAAAATGACCTTGAAGCAACCAATCAGAAAGACAAGTTTTTGTTCTATTTCACAAGTGCACTAGGTATTAAAATCTCGCCTGCTAGAGAAATATTGGAAAAATCTCTATGTTCAGAATCTGGTCCGAGCTATCGATACTTACTCATATCGATACAATTTTGGTTTTTTTTTTAAGTAATTATTTCTAAAAATGACAAAATAGAATTCATATGATACCTACATTTTATTTTAAAAAAAATTTTTTTCCAATTTAAAATTCATGAATTCGATACTTTCTTGCACTCGGAGGTTAGGTTAGTGAGGTTAGAATAAGACAGGTTTGTTTAATTTTTTGAAACAAAAATGAGAAAGCGGCAAAATCTCAATTCATATTCGGCATCAAAATTAGTAATTAACAAAAATTTTATGAATTTTTTCATTTTTCGAAATAATTACCAAAAAATATCTAAAATGTATCGATATGAGTAAGTATCGATACTTTGGAGGTTCTCATATGAGTAGTATCGAAAAATGATTCGAGTACTACTTATATAGGTGTGTATATATCGTGCTACTTATATGAGTAGGTATCGATACCTTGTATGTATCGGAACGTCCCTGTGTGCTTTGATTACACATGACGATGAATTTATTTGTTCTTATATTATTGATTTAATAAGGCGTCCGAAATTAAGATCGTAGCGCCGGAACGCCTAATATCGGTACTAGAGCATGGGAGATTAGCTGTTTGTTTACATTGGTTGTAATGGTATTTACGTTCATTTCGTTTTGAGTTTTCGAACGTTTACCGTCGTAATTTGTGTTTTTTTTGGACTTTGTATTTTCCTGTGATATATTGTGTTTGGATTGAGGACAATTTTATCTCTGTTCAACAGTAGATAACCTACCTACATCAAGTTGAAATTTACACTGAGTTTTTATCATTGAACATGAAAATCAATAATAAAATGAAGTAGAGGACGAACAAATTAATTGGTTGAAGGAACTATGTATACCTCATGAAAAGGCTGTATGATAGAACACCTATTTATTTAAAAAATGAAAAAACTTTCAAAAGTTTCAAGAAAACATCTCAGACATGTCTACTTTTATTACCAACTGAAGAGGTTTTGAGTATAATGGACAAAACTGAGTACTTACTAGCAAAAATGAAAGAAACAACATGAAATAAAAGAAGAATTAACATGAATACTCTGCTTGAATGGTTTGAACATAATGAGTTATTATATTTTTTTAATTTTCCTTACGTACAACAGCTCTCCTAAAAGTACGGTGAACTTCTGACAGTTTTCCTGGTTATATAATTGAATATTTTAGTTTTTTTTTACCTAGCTATAGAGTCGAGTTTTATTTCATATTCTTGATGTTATGATAAACTGTTATTTTGGTTGTGCAAATAAACATTATTATTATTATTTTAATAGTACCTATCTCTGGTTGTTACATGAAAGAAAATACAATTATCTAGAATCTCTAGATGATGGCTCAGGTTCAGATTCCGATAAAAGTGGAAGATTTTTCGTTGGAATAGCATTGGACTTCAAAAACTCTACGTTTTCGGTAAGCTGAAAATTGCACATCATTAGTTGGTATAATTCTATATGGAAAAATCCACAAACTTACTGCAGGGAAAATAATTATTCTCAGTAAACTGTAAAGAACAACTCTCTTAAGTTCAGACATTTTTTTTCAATCTTCAAGTTATGAATCCACACCTTTTTTCTGTCCATCATTTCCTTGTTTCCCAACTTTGTTTGGAATGCAACTTTGAATTGTCCAGCTTTCGGAAAGGTATGTAAGCTATATTCGGTTCTTTTTTGCCCAATATGAACAATAGAATACACAACAATAGTGATTCATCTCTTCTGAACGTTTGTAAACGATCCAAAATACAATTAAAACTCATCGCTTATTATGTTTTCCCTGTTTCATTGAAAGAACCTCTACCAAATATTTATAGAATGGAAGGTTTTGACAGGTAGGTTGTATGGTAAGGTAACCATGCAGTCAGTAATTTACCTTATATGAAATGTATTGATTCACTGATAGAGAGTTTTTCCAATTTTGATCTATAAAACTTTATATTAGTAATTATAAAATGCAAGATATTTCCTATAGGGTGATGAAATTAACTATTATTATATGTTAGCTGAAAAAACTGGCACATTTATTCTCTAAAAACTGGTTGAAGTAACTATATAAAGTTTAAATCATTCAATAACAATTTTCTGGCTCATTTTCAAACAACAAAATGTATATTGCATGGGAAACGGATTAAACTTAAGAGGAGACTCAGGTATGTAGTTTATTGAAACTATCTACTAAAATGTAAAAAATGTTACTTGATCCATTGAGAAACTAGAGCAGTAGAAATTGCACCGAGTGCATGTTTTTTGGCACGAGGTACGAAAGCTCTTGCCGGGTTAATTGCAGTTGTTTACATTATTCAAAAATGGCTGTAACTCATGCTTCAAATTTGGATTTACTGAAAAATGAGTCGATTCATAGTTTTCCAGCGACAGTAGTAGAGATAGTGAAGAAGAATATCCGAGTATTTCTTGCTTAATTTAGTTATATTTCATTAACAGAGAAAAACTTTAATTTTTCGATTAAAAACAAAAAAATCCTTAACTTACATAACCTCAAAAGACAAATAGCTGTTTAGTTTTTAGTATTACCGAAACCCGAAAGGGAATTTAAAAAGTTTGTGATCCATTGGGATTGCCCTAGAGCAGCTTTTTGATAGAACTAATCGAGTTCCAGTGCGGCAGCAGTTTTACCAATGGAGAACGCTTGGCGAACGTAGATGAACGATACGCCCTCTACCGGTGTCGAATATTACTAACGCATGGGCCATAGATTGCTTTGTTTTCATCTGTTTACGTGTATTTTATATGAGAAGTTGTTCAGTTTTAATTGTGTTAATTTTGTTTGGGATCGTTTACAAACGTTCAGAAGAGATGAATCACTATTTTTGCGTGGGCAAAAAAAAAACCGAATATAGCTTACATACCTTTCCGAAAGCTGGACAAGAAAATGATGGACAGAAGAAAGGTGTGGATTCATAACTTGAAGTTAAAAAAAACTGTCTGAACATAACAGAGTTGTTCTTCACAGTTTACTGAGAATAATTATTTTCCCTGCAGTTTGTGGATTTTTTCATATAGAATTATACCAACTGATGATGTGCAATTTTCAGCTAACACCGAAAACGTAGGGTTTTTGAAGTCCAATAAATTCCAACGAAAAATCTTCCACTTTTATCGGAATCTGAACCTGAGCCATCATCTAGAGATTCTAGATAATTGTATTTTCTTTCATGTAACAACCAGAGATAGGTACTATTAAAATAATAATAATAATGTTTATTTGCACAAGTAAAATAACAGTTTATCATAACATCAAGAATATGAAATAAAACTTGACTCTATAGCTAGGTAAAAAAAAACTAAAATATTCAATTATAAAACCAGGAAAATAGAGATTCTATAAAAAAACAGACTGTCAGAAGTTCACCGTACTTTTAGGAGAGCTGTTGTACGTAAGGAAAATTCAAAAAATATAATAACTCATTACGTTCAAACCATTCAAGCAGAGTATTCATGTTAATTCTTCTTTTGTTTCATGTTGTTTCTTTCATTTTTGCTAGTAAGGACTCAGTTTTGTCCATTATACTCAAAACCTCTTCAGTTGGTAATAAAAGTTGACATGTCTGAGATGTTTCCTTGAAACTTTTGAAAGTTTTCACTTTTTAAATAAATAGGTGTTCCATCATACAGCCTTTTCATGATGTATACATAGTTCCTCTAACCAATTAATTGATTCGTCCTCTCCTTTATTTTATTATCAATTTTCATGTTCAATGATAAAAACTCAGTGTAAATTTCAACTTGATGTAGGTAGGTTATCTACTGTTGAACAGAGATAATATTGTCCTCAATCGAAACACAATGAACCACTGGGAAATACGAAGAAAACAGAAATTACGAAGCTAAACGTTCGAAAACTCAAAATGAAATGAACGTAAATACCATTACTAATCAATGTAAACAAACCATTAATGGCCCATGGAGTAGTACCGATATTAGCCGTTCCGGACTGATTGAAAACGAAAGAACGATCGCTTCAACTGATCTATCTGATTTTTATTACATAGATCATAGATCACTTCGTTCAGTACGAAAGAACACTAGTATTGTTGTTAAACTGTTCCTTCAACCATGATATGAGTCGGGGGGGTTCTAAATGCAATCCTGTGACTTATTTGCTCATATCTTGCAAATAACCAGAGTAATATTCAATAATTGAAATATTTCTATCCTTAAGACTAATAACCTAATTTCCTTACTATTATAACCCTTTCAGTGTCAGATAATCGAAGGTTTTATCCTAGTGAGCTAATCGAATATTTTTCATAGATTTGTGTTAAACATAGAAATTTGACTCAAATAAATTAATACGGTTTGCGTTTATAACGTCAACCTGGTAAGAGTGGTAAGTGGTAAGAATTTTATTTAGAGGATATTTATTATTTAATTTTAAATTGTTATTGACAGAGATTTCACTCAAGATCAACAAATTATCAGATAGTTTCATAATATGGCTGTGGCTTCACCTATAAAACGTGTGTCGGTTGATTTTGAAGTACATGGAGTTGTCCAAGGTAAATTATATCAATTCCTGAATTTCAGTGGATTGAAAATATTCATGTTTTTCAGGTGTTTTCTTTCGGAAGGTAATTATAATGTCATGTGTTATTTCAAACAGGAAATGGTTTTGGGTAATGACCTGTAGTGTCAATTGATGAGCATCTTTATTTTTCAGTATACTCAGAAGGAAGCTCAAAAACTTGGTCTTAAAGGTTATTGTATGAATACTGAACGGGGTACAGTTCAAGGAATAATTCAAGGAGAAATCAAAAATGTTAACATGATGTATATAGAAAGTTAATTGCAACTGTCTCCAATTCATAGATGTTTAATATTCTAGGAAGAACTGGCTTCAGAAGACTGGAAGTCCTTCTTCAAGAATAGAGAAAGCTGAATTCAAGAATGAAAAGGAAATTAAAGCACTATCATTTAATGATTTTGCTATTAGGCGATAATAGTTTATTGTGTTCTGCCTGGTGAATCAGTTTGGGTTTTTAATTTTTGAAAGTACTTCATATTCATTTATACATTACTTTGGTTATATTCATGTAATATAGCATTGGTGAAATTATGTCTCTATATTTTCCTCCTACAATTGTACTGTTCTGTTTTCTTGTTAATTGAATAAAAATTGTAGTCGTTACAGTTTACACAAATTGAGGCACACAATGAGGTTGACCACTCAATATATAATTCCATTCATAGATATATATATATATATATATATATATATATATATATATATATATATATATTTATATATATATATAGATTTATATATATATACATATATATATATATATATATATATATATATATATATAATATATATATATATATATATATATACATATACATATATAAATATATATATATATATATATATATATATATATATATATATATATATATATATATATATATATACATACATATAGGGTGAGTCAGTTTTTTGTAGCACAACTTTAACATCTTGTAAAGGACATTTTTGTATGATGAAAATCTTATATGAACATATATGCTTAGGAGCTTCATATCTGATATACAGGGTGCCAAAGTTTTATATTTTTCTGTTTTTTTTCTAAGTTTCCTCCTACAATTTTCAAAATAATTGAATGAAATTTGGCATACCTATTTCACTTCAATAGCTCAATATTTGAGGCTATTGAGCATTTTTGAATACCTACAGGGTGATACACTTTTGGGGGTCGTACCCAATTCAACCCTCTCAAACTTTTACGCGTGCCGCCTCTGCTCACAAAGAAATATCAATTTAAATTCTCCCTTCAATTTGGATACTTTCTGCTATCTTGTATGTTTTTCGAAAACTGCATGGATGTCGAGATAAATGCCAAAAATAATTGACTTGTGATGAAACTATTTATTGAACGCATTTCATTTAACATTCATTAGTTGATAACTGAAAAAATTACTGATGAATTGAAATTTGGTAAACATATTATGCTTCATTAACAGAATATTTGGGATTATCAAGCATTTTTGAATACCTACAGGGTGATACACTTTCGGGGTCGTACCCAATTGAATCCAGTGAATAAAGGAGGATTACCTTACAAACGGTCCTATAGTTCTGAATTTTTGATCTGGTGTCTAGGATGGTTAGTTAGTAGGTATTTGAAATGCAAAATGCACAATTTTCCCGCTCCGCGCCCGCCGCCATATTGAATAAACCCAAAAAAATCTGCACTTTCTTTAGATGTTTGCTTATATCTTCGTTTTGGTGCATTTTAGCTACAGAAGATTTCGACTCAATGCTGTGAAGAATGAAATTTTCTATTATTTACGGTTCAAATTTGGATTATAGGACTGATGGTTACGGAGATTTGCACCTTTTAAAAAAATGTATAAATTCGCATTTTCTGGAAATTTGTCAAACTTCTAACTTTATAACGCTGTAATTTAGTTGTGGCCTATTCTAGAAAAACAAGTAACAGAATCAAATTTTTAGGGAAATTAGTTACCTATACATAATGCATGTTCATTTTTTTTAACCAACCCTAGGGGGCGTTCAAGTATTACGTAACGCGATTTTTGAAGATTTTTGACCCTCCCTCCCCCCTATGTAACGCGCCGTAACGTTTACATGAACCCTCCCTCCCCCTCCGTAAACGTTACGTAACACCCAAGTGACCATTTTTACCTAAAAGTCACAAATATGTTGCGCAAAATACCTGAAAGTCGCTAAAATTCCTATGTTATTGTTTAAATCGGGTTTTCGTTAATAATAAACAAAACAATAGATTTCTCACTCGCATTACATGCGTATAATGTTTATTTGATTGTTATTTAATAAATAATCATACATAATGTGAAATGTTGAAATGGGCTCAAATTTGTCCTAATAAACTTTCATTACTAATCTTACATTTAATTATGCCGTTTTCCTGACTTGGCCCTGTCCTTACAGCCATTTTTAGCTTAATCCACCATCATTTTTCTCATGCATTATTCGATTTTAGCTTATTAACAGGTTTTCACTTTGGGAACCTGCTTATTAAAATGGGTGCGATTAGCAAAGTTGGACCTAGGACCCCAAGATAATTTTTCGTTTCATGTCTTTTTATGATATATATATATATATATATATATATATATATATATATATATATATATATATATATATATATATATATATATATATATATATATATATATATATATATATATATATATATATATATTATAAGAAGAATAACAATTCTATGATACATATATATTTTCTGTGTTCATGTTAATATGCTTTGTCATGCTCTGTGTAGCATTACCAAGCTAGTTAGTCGAGTATGTTAGGTACGCTGGCTAGTATTTGGGAGGTCTCGGGTTCAAACCCCGGGGCCGACTGGTCTGCCATGAGTTTTTTTCAGAGGTTTCCTCATGGTAATATAAGTCACTGCTTGCAAACTTATCAGGCGAATGCTGGGCCAGTATTAATCCTCTGAACCCTACCCACACTTCCTATGTTCCATAAATGACCCGTCTCACCTATCCTTAATGCACTTGTACATACAAGTGTATCCTCTGATCTGGCTGAAGGAGTTAATCCCAAACTCAAGCTGCCCGCCTTCCTGACACATACTTCAGGGAGGAATGAAACACGTGTGTTTCCTTTCCTTTTTTTCTGTGTAGCATGGACTCACTTTACTTTTTGCTTTTCTTTTGTAACGATCTCCTTGTAAGTTGTACTCAGGTTTATATTATACTTAACTTTGTTCATTGATTAAATATATAGTTAAACGCTGTACTGTGTTTTTACCCTGGATTAGAGGTTATGGGCCCAGATACTGTATTTTAATCTGAATAGTGAACTGAAAAAGTGTTGAGTAACCTAAAAAAATGGCGTGCAACGTGACCTCAAATATTCGTCCATTTGATGGAAAAAACTTCGAAAACTGGAGATTCAGACTGGAACAAGTGCTTGAAAGAAATGGAGTTATATCTATGCTGAAAGAAACGTACCCGGAAGAAATTGAAAAGGTGCCTGACTTCAAAAGTAAAGATGCAAAAGCACGTGATATTATTGTTCAATGCATTGACGATTCAGTGCTGGAATTGGTTAAATCTAAAAGGACGGCCCAGGACATGATGGAGACACTAAAAATAACGTATGTACGAAGAAGCTTGATGTCAAGAATTTCCTTGCAGAAACGCCTTCGAAATATGACTTTTGATGGATGCAGTTCCCTGAATAGCTATATCATTGAATTTGATTAAGTGGTGTCTGAATTGAAAAATGTTGGAGGATCCATAGACACTGAGGAATATGTATCTCAACTGCTTTCCTCGATGCCAAATGAATATCGGTCTGTAATAACGTCTATTGATATTTTGTTAACTTCTGATCCAGACGTTGTAAATGAAGACTTCGTAAAAAGTAAACTATTATCTGAGGAAGAAAGGATGCTAAAATCCAGTGAAGGAAGAGAGGTGAGTGGAAATGCATTTTACACTCAAAGAAAATTTTCCAACAGAAACAAAGGTTCTTCGAATAACGGTTCAAAACCGAAAGGCTCCTATGCAACCAACAAAGCTCCGAGTAGTTATTCAAGGGAGTATTCAATGAGGTGTTGGACATGCAAAGCTGTGGGACACAAACGATCAGAATGTCCTCAGCGAAATAAATCAAATGCCAACATGGCATTGAATAAAAATCACAATGGGGACATTGCCTTTATGTCAGATAACATTAGTTCTGAATGCCCGTCGAAGAAAAGTGTCAAAGTAGTTCAAAGTGACAATTCCGTATTTGCTGGAAATGTAACCTCAAATGAAGAAATTGTGATGGTAATCGATTCTGGTGCTTCGAATCATCTAATAAAAGCAGAATTTGGACGCTTTTGTAAAAATGTGAAGAAGATAGTCCATACCATAAATGTGGCAAAAGAAGGTGAAACCGTAACTTCAACAACTTCAGGTGATCTGCCACTCATCACGGAAAATAATACACCAATTATATTAAAGGATGTGTTCACCTGTGAAAAATTATACCACAATCTACTTTCAGTAAGGAAGATGGTAGAGTCAGGATTGAAGGTTGAATTTCAGGAAAAAATTGTCAACATTTGGAAAGATGGAAAAATATTATTACAAGGTAATCGTGTTGGTAATTTGTTTATTTTAAGGTTGCGTATAAGGCAATTCCATGAAGCCAATCTAGTAAAAAACACAAATGAGTTGTGGCATAGAAGAATGGGACATTCATGCAGATTTCCTGTAGATGGTATCTGTGAAACATGTTTGAAAGGTAAACAGACGAACCACAAGTTCCTGAAGCAATTACCAGAAGAAAGGATGCCAAAAAGAATACTTGAATGCATTTCATCTGACGTTTGTGGAAAAATTACTCCTCCAACACATGATGGGTATGAATACTTTGTATCATTTTTGGTCAATTATAGCCATTTTGCTGTTATATATTTGATGAAGAAGAAAAGCGAAGTGGAGTCATGTCTGAGAAAATATGTGGCAATGACTGAGGCTATGTTCAGCACAAAGATATCGAGGATTCGATGCGACAATGGAGGAGAGTATGTATCGATGGAAATAAGAAAATTCTGCACTGAAAAAGGAATTGAGCTAGTGTATACTATTCCACGCAATCCGCAGCAAAATGGAATTGCTGAGCGCTACAATAGAACGATTATGGAGAAAGCGAGATGCATGATCTTCGATTCTAACTTCGACAAGAAGATGTGGGGGAAGCTGTTCTGACAAGTATATATCTGTTGAATCGTACACCAATATCAGCAATACCAGATGGAAGAACACCAGCTGAGCTTTGGTATGGTCACAAGCCTGATATGGGGAAAATACATATTTTTGGTTGTACTGCTCATGCTCTGATACCTCCTGAAGATCGGAATGGAAAGTTATCTTCACGTTCAAGAAAGTTAAAACTTGTCGGGTACTGCAACAATGGATATAGACTATGGGATGAAGAACGAAGCAAAGTCGTAACTTCTCGATCTGTTGTATTTGATGAATCTTTGAATTCAATGCATTACATTATACATTCCAACCATGATGAAGAAGCAGCTGATGATGGCTCTGAACAGCCAATTGACAGTGATCAAGTCTCCGAGGGCGAGCAGAGTAATGAACCCGATGATCAACCTGAGCTGAGAAGAAGTGGAAGAGAACGAAAACCTCCTGATCATTTCAAAGTTTTTGAGATGATGATGGCCTTATCAGCAGGAACTATCCCATCAGAGGTTCCATCATCATACCAAGAAGCCATAATCACTGATGAAGAGTGGAAGAGTGCTATAGATGCAGAACTGGAGTCGCTGGTGGCAAACAAAACATGGGAAATTGTTGATAAGCCTGCAGATGCAGTTGTTATCGACTCAAGGTGGGTGTTTTCATTCAAATTGATTGACAATTGTTATGTTAAGAAAGCATGTTTGGTGGCAAGAGGTTTTCAATTACCAGATTCAGACGACTCTAATTTTTACTCTCCAGTGGCTCGAATGTTTACGTTAAGAACAATATTATCGTTATCTGTTCAATATGAAATGAAATTGTTACAACTTGATATCAAATCTGCATTTTTGTCAAGTCAATTACATGATGTTGTTTATATGAAACCTCCATGTGGTTTGAAAGTGCCAAAAGATAAAGTTTGTAAATTAGTTAAGGCATTGTATGGACTGAAACAAAGTCCGAAATGTTTTAATGATTCAATGAATGAAAAATTATCTAAATTGAAATTCAAAAGATCTAAAACCGATCCGTGTTTATATTATAATCAGTATACTTATATTTTGATTTGGGTAGATGATATGTTAATAGCCTCAAATAATGAAGATGATGTTAAATATTTGATAGATGGTCTGATGAAATCCTTTCATTTGAAAATTTTTCATGATAATAACAATTTTACATTTCTTGGAATAGAAATTAGGAGAGAGGGTAATACGTTGAAAATATCTCAAAAGAGACTCGTTGAAAATTTGCTGAAACATTTTCAAATGGAAAATTCAAAATTTGCTTCTGTACCAATTCAGCCTAATTTGAATTTGAAGAAGAATACCGCTGTGAATCCTTCTAACGAATTTAAATATAGGGAACTTGTTGGCAGTTTAATGTATTTAATGTTAAGTACACGACCCGATATTTGTTTTTCCGTTGCTTATTTTGGCAGATTTCAGAGTTGTTATGATGAATCACATTGGAAACAGTTAAGGAATGTTTTAAGATATCTAGCTGGTACTAAAGATTTGGGTTTATGCTTTGTTAAAGGTAATGATATTAAATTAATTGCATATGCTGATTCGGACTTTGCATCAGATGTCAATGACAGAAAAAGTGTGTCAGGGTTTTTGATAAAAATGAACTCAAATATATTATATTGGTGTTCGAAGAAACAACCTACGGTTGCAATTTCAACCTGCGAAGCAGAGTATATTGCTATATCAGCTTGTATATGTGAATGTTTATTTATAGGTCAGCTTTTACAAGAGCTCCTGGACAAAGTAATTTTTCCAATAACAATATTGGAAGATAATCAATCTTGTATCCATATCAGTAGTACTCCTGAAACAAAAAGGACTAAACATATAGACGTGAAATTTCACTTTGTTAAGGATTTAGTAATAAGGGAAAGTTCTTATTAAAATATGTTTGTTCGGAAAATCAAGTAGCCGATATTCTCACAAAAGGTCTTAATCGTGTGAAATTTAATAAATTGAGAAGTGATTTGGGTATGATTGTTGTTTGATAAGTATCATGTATTGTAGAATTGAGAGGGGGTATAAGAAGAATAACAATTCTATGATACATATATATTTTCTGTGTTCATGTTAATATGCTTTGTCATGCTCTGTGTAGCATGGACTCACTTTACTTTTTGCTTTTCTTTTGTAACGATCTCCTTGTAAGTTGTACTCAGGTTTATATTATACTTAACTTTGTTCATGTGATTAAATATATAAGTTAAACACTGTACTGTGTTTTTTGCCCTGGATTAGATATATATATATATATGATATACTATATATTATATATATAATTATATATATATATATATATATTATATATATATATATATATATATATATATACATATATATATATATATATATATATATATATTATATATATATATATATATTTATATATATATATATATATATATATATATACTATATAATATATATATATATATATATATAATATATATATATATATATATATATATATATATATATATATATATATATAATATATATATATATATATATATATATATATTATATATATATATATATATATATATACATAATGTTGAGCTCAAAAATATGAAGATCTAACCCAATTTGCTTATACAAAATACTTCTCCTTATTGAATGACGGGGTGTAATATTTAGATTATTGAAAATGGAATTTGTTCATTACTCGAATGCTGCTTGATATTTCTTTATGATATTTGGCAGTAAGTTGAAGTAGTTTGGGACACATCAACTTATAGTAAAGAAGACTTTCTCGCTGTCACCAGTGGCGTACGGCAGGGGCACGGGAAGAGTTCTTGTTTCCTAAATTCTACGCCACTGGAAGAATTGTCGTTTCAGTATAATTTTTCGATAATAAGGCACTCTTGTTTCGTAACGCCAGAGCCACTATTTTTCGAGATATTTAACGTTGAACATATGGCTGCACAATTCTTTTGATTTTTATGTAAGAGTCATGTCGGTGTTTTTTGTCATAAGATTGGATGTATTACTTAAAATAATCATTATTAGGTATTTTGTTTCAATTTATAATAATATTAACAAACAATTTAAAACAGAACAACTACAAAAATATTCAGCGGTACATAAGAAAGTCAAAATGAATAATTAATTATCAAGATCTTCTTTACAATTTTTGGAAGAATATCAAATTTATGAACAAAACTTAAAAACAATTTAAAACAAATGTTCAATGTGATCTCCGTTAACCTCAATGAGATAATCCATTCTTTCGCTAAACGATCTTCTAAACTTTAAAAAATATGTTGGCTGATTCGCAAATAAAAAATTAGCGGAAATTTTACAATTCGCTGCCATAAGTTCCTGGCAATTATTTATCGTTTGGGACATTTCTGTAGTTGTTCTGTTTTGGAATTGTTATTTTTAATATTATTATAAATTGAAAAAAATCCTTAATAATGTTTTATTTTTACGTAATACATGCAATCGTATGACAAAAAAACACCGACAGACTCGTACTTAAAAATTAAAATAATTGTGCAGCCATATGTTCAACGTTAAATAGTCTCAGAAAAATAGTGGCTCTGGCGTTACGAAACAGGAGTGTCTTATTTTACAGAGAAAATATTGGAGAATCGAAAAATTATAGACTAAACGACAATTCTTCCAGTGGCGTAGAATTTAGGAAAACAAGAACTCTTCCCGTGTCCCTGCCGTACGCCACTGCGTGACAGCGAGAAAGTCTTCTTTACTATAAGTTGATGTGTCCCAAAATAGTTCAACTTACTGCCAAAATATCATAAAGAAATATCAAGCAGCATTCGAGTAATGAACAAATTTCATTTTCAATAATCTAAATAAAACACACCCTGTAAAATCAGTAAGGAGAAAATATATTTTGTATGACAAATTGGGTTAGATCTTCATATTTTGAGCTCAACATTTTCCTGTTAAATATTTACAACATATTAATGAATCACCCTGTATATATACAAACTATATAGTATATATATATATATATATATATATATATATATATAATATAATATATATATATATAGTAATATATTATATATATATATATATATATATATATATATATATATATTATATATATATATATATGTATATATACAGGGTGATTCATTAATATGTGTAAATATTTTAACAGGAAAATGTTGAGCTCAAAATATGAAGATCTAACCCAATTTGCTCATACAAAATATTTCTCCTTACTGTTTTACAGGGTGTTTTATTTAGATTATTGAAAATGAAATTTGTTATTTATATATATATATATATATATATATATATATATATATATATATATATATATATATATTTATATAT
This sequence comes from Cynegetis impunctata, assembly GCA_030704885.1. Classification (NCBI taxonomy): domain Eukaryota; kingdom Metazoa; phylum Arthropoda; class Insecta; order Coleoptera; family Coccinellidae; genus Cynegetis; species Cynegetis impunctata. Next base: position 487,953 of record JARQZK010000757.1, read on the forward strand.
ATATATATATATATATATATATATATATATATTACACATTTCCTCTCGTAGGCGTAGAAAGTGTCAATTTGTTCATCAATATCGACAGTTTGAAGGTTGTAAAATAATTGGAACACCCTGTATTCGTGAAAAATTAGGAGCTGCTCTCTTCTTTAGACTGAAAACTTTGGTCTAAGCAAAAATATCCAGAGTACAATTTTTTTTTCAAAACCTTTGTGTTTAGAGTGTAATCTACGCGATTACACTCTTCGCTTTGCGAAGATATATGCGAAAATCTAAAGAAAGTGCATATTAGTTTTCGGTTCATTCCATTTGGCGGCGGGCACGGAGCGGAAACAATTGTTCATTTTGCATTTCAAATACCTACTAACCAAACATCACCAGATCAAAAATTCAGAACTACCAGACCGTTTAATCATCCTCTATTCACTGGATTAAATTGGGTACGACCACAAAAGTGTATCATCCTGTAGGTATTCAAAATTGCTTGATAGCCCCAAATATTCAGTTATTGAAGTGTAATATGTTTACCAAATTTCAATTCATCAGTAATTTTTTCATTCATTAACTAATAAGTGTCAAATGAAATGTCTTCAATAAATAAAGTTTCATCACGAGTCAATTATTTTTGACATTTATCTCGACATCCATGCAGTTTTCGAGAAACATACAAGAGAGCAAAAAGTATCCAAATTGAAGGGAGAATTTAAATTGATATTCTTTTGGAAGCAGCAGAGGTGGCACGCGTAAAAGTTCGAGAATGCTCAATAGCTTCAAATATTGAGCTATTGATGTGAAATAGGTGTGCCAAATTTCATTCAATTATTTCGAAAATTGTAGGAGGAGACTTAGAAAAAACAGAAAAATATAAAACTTTGGCACCCTGTATATCAGAAATGAAGCTCCTAAGCATATATGTTTATATAAGATTTTCATCATAAAAAAATGTCTTACAAGATGTTAAAGTCCTGCTACAAAAAACTGACTCACCCTGTATATATATATATATATATATATATATATATATATATATATAAATATATATATATATATATATATATATATATATATATATATATATATATATATATATTTTTTTTTTTTTTTTTTCTGATTCATCTATTTCAAGCAATGACAGGCCATTTTAGTTTGAAAAATCGATTTTATTGATAAGTTGACGATTCGTCCTTAAATTCGTGAAGCTCTAATGCTTTTTTACATGTCCATAAAGCTGGCATTGTCAACATAGTTGAAAAGTTGTTGCTTTTTTTGTTGCTAATTTGTTACAGCAAAATTGATTTTGTTGCTATTGCCGTTTGGGAAAAAAACGAGACAATGCCAGCTTATGATTAAGTTGGCATTGTCACATAAATTTTCGGCAAGCACAGTAGAAATAGCTTATTCTGAATTTGTTGCTAATTAGTTGCTAGTTTGTTACAGCAAAATTGATTTCGTTGCTCCAGCCATTTGAGGAAAAAAAATATACCTAATGCCAGCTTATGATTAAGTTGGCATTGTCACATAAATTTTCGGCACGTACAGTAGAAATGACTGATTTTAAATTTGTTGCTTATTAGTTGCTCACGTTTTGAATAGCTGAAATGAAAAAAAAATTAACAATTCAAGATTTTTTGAAAATATGAAAATTGCAAATTAGATACGAAAGATTGATATTTAATCGCTGCAGCTGGATAATATTAGAAAATATCAAATAAGGAGATTTTATTTTGAGATAAAAGCTATTTCAATGCCACTTGAATGTACGTGAATAAAATTTAAATTACATTAACTCAGGATAAAAATTATTAAAATTACTTAAAGTTATGAAGTGAACACTTACTAAATGATTCGAAATAAGTTCTTAACGATGAGTATTGAAACACACAGCTCTATGTTTTTCTTCATTGTAAATAAATTCATTTTTCATTTTATTAATCAGGATTTGCAAAACGTATCTGTATAATGCTAATAGTTGTTTTGAATACTGCAAGGGCATAAAACGTCATCGATAATAAATTTGAATATTCAAAAATTGCAAAATACCCATTTTAACTTCATCAATTTTTCTATTATTAAAGTTTCACCAACCTACTTCATCAATAAGTTTCTGTATGTATCAAACGAATTCAGATTTAACGAGTGAAGCCCTCTTTCATTAAAAATTCTTATGTTGGCTAGAATACTCGGCTTTGCCGTGCGGCAGCAATCACATGAGTTTTATTCCTAACCAATAAAAACGTACGGTGAGGGTGGACCATTAATTGATTTTGATATTAAAATATTTGATAAAATTATCTGATATGAAACTGAAGTGCGGAAGACCAGCTACTGTGAATTTGGACGAGCTAAAGCAAGTACTCAAAATTAAAAAGAGTTCAATTTTAAAATTTTTTTCATTCCAATACCTAATGCTGTTCAACTTTCAACTAGAATCGACACAGCTTTTTTTTCAAATACGACTCATTGTAAGGTACTTATTTTCAATCATTTAGTAAGTGTTCCTTCATATCTATAAGTAAATATAATAATTTTTATCCTGAGTTAATATGATTTCAGTTCTGTTTGAATACATTCAAGATGCATTGAAACAGCTTTCATCTCAAAATGAAAGCTTCTTATTCGATATTTTCTAATATTATCCAGATGTAGCGATTAAATATTAATTGCCGAATACTATTTCTAGCTTCTGTATCTTTCGTATCTAATTTGCAATTTTCAAAAAATTGTTGATTTTTTTTTTCCATTACAGATATTCAAAACGTGAGCAACTAATAAGCAACAAATTTAAAATCAGTCATTTCTACTGTCCGTGCCGAAAATTTATGTGACAATGCCAACTTGATCATAAGCTGGCATTTTATTTTTTTTCCTCAAATGGCCGAAGCAACAAAATCAATTTTGCTGTAACAAATTAGCAACTAATGTAGCATCATTTATTTCTACTGTCCGTGCCGAAAATTCATGTGACAATGCCAACTTAAGCATAAGCTGGCATTGTCGTGTTTCTTTCTTCAAATAGCTGGAGCAACAAAATCAATTTTGCTATAACAAATTGGCAACTATTCAGCAACAAATTCAGAATCAGTTATTTCTACTGTGCTTGCCGAAAATTTATGTGACAATACCAACTTAATCAGAAGCTGTCATTGTCGTATTTTTTACTTCAAGTAGCTGGAGCAACAAAATCAATTTTGCTGTAACAAATTAGCAAATAATTAGCAACAAATTAGAATAAGTTATTTCTACTGTCTGTGCCGAAAATTTTTTTGACAATGCCAACTTGATCATAAGCTGGCATTGTCTATCATTTTTTCCCAAACGGCTGGAGCAAGAAAATCAATTTTTCTGTAACAAATGAGCAACAAAAAAGCAACAAATTCCCAACTATACTAAATTTGATTCCGCTATGTTGACAATGCCAGCTTAATGGACGTCTTTTTTACTCCTAATTAATCACTCATCTCGATGAATACCTCTTTAACTAGGAGTACCTACAGTTTAACGCCTGAACAGCCATTGGGATTGTAAACTAGTAGATTACCCAGAAAATTCTTGATTAACCTTTAAATCTTATCGACATTGAACATCCGTATCGCACCCGGGGTTCGAACCACTGCCGTCTGTACCCTAGACCAAGCGGCTGATTTTTTAAAACTTATTGCAGTAACATCCTCAGAAATTGAAAATTAATATCTTTAGATACATATAAATGACTAATTTTGTTTCTCTTTATGGAATACTATAAAATATAGGGCATTTATTCAACCAAATATTGAAGCTGTCTGATTACAATAAATTGACTTATGAGACACCAAAAATATTTAATTACAAAAACTATGTTTCATAAAACATGGAAAGTTGTAAGAGGAACGATAAAATAATTCTCAAGTGGAACCAAAATAATAAGTAGAAGGACTAGGTTTTATCACCAGGTAGAGTGTATTTCCTTTTGAATCTATAAATATCTTACGACACAAATCAGTCATTTTTAAGATATATAATATTTGTCTACTAAATGGAAATTGCGAAATGATATAAATGTCTAGTCAAAAAAGAAATATTCTCTCATCCTAAAGGTCAAAGGTAGGAAACTGTGATTGAAATATGTAACTGTTACTTCCATGAGTAATATTATGCGAGGTTAAAGCAAAAAAAATCTCTATAATACTGCAGGTTTTTCTACGAGCAACTCTCAGAAAGAATGATATTATATAACGCTCACAAGCGTCCAGAGATTATTGCAATTAATGAAGGTTTATGCTGATGCTGAATTTAAACCGCGTCGTAGCCAACAGACACACTTTTTGTCTGTGAGAATTCCATAGATTTGCTGTTAAGTTCAGAAACGCTTTCTGATTTGTATTTTGGTTGTTGACTTACTCACGGCCAATTGGTGTATATTATCTGTATACCTTGAGTAACGAGTGAATTTTGCTCCTCGTGGAATAATTGAGGTAGTAGCTACAGAACATCTGCCATGATGATATCTGCTAAGAGAGTCATAAGTCAACATTTCTGATGTTCGAGTGAATGAAGGTGTGAAATTAATGACGAGCCTCACTGCTATTTCCTGAATTAAGTCAAGTAGGTGCAAGGAGCGAATATGTGCAGAGCTTCAAGAATGAGAGCAGTATTCCAATGCAGTACAAATTTGGGCCTTATGAAGAAGCAATAGATGTTTTGGCGTAAACAGATTTTTAGCTTGAAATAGATAACTAAGCTTCGGCACAGTAATGGAGACGTGTTCGTGCCAGGTTAAATTGGAGTTAAGGCTGATTCTCAAATGATTTTGGTTTTCCAATATCACTTGAAGATATATGAGGGGGGTTTTTCTCGAGAACCTGGTTGTTTATTGTGTCTTGTTGGCATAAAAAGCTTTTTCATTATCGCATCCCCTGTGTTCTGAATGATGTTAAGTAGAAGTAGTTTGCTGGTGGTGTATGATATTTTAAAGTAGTCGCCAACGAAGCTAATAATTTTGATTCTATTCGAATTTAGAAGATGATTAATATCTATGAGAAATTACGTCGGTGGCAACCTTAAGGCAAACCGGCTTTAATAGAATGCTGGACCGAGTTTGCATCATCGATCGCAACACCGTATTTACCATTTATGGAGAAAGCTTTCGATCAAGGAGCTTAGTTGTTCCGTAACGTTCATATTAGTATGTCTTAGCCCTCGTACATTGCAGAACTCTATATTCAGTTTCTTGGTGGTGTCGTAATTGGCATTGGTGAATTAGATGAACTTAAATTTCCATATTGAACCTCCCCGTAAAAAATAGTCAAACCCAGAGAACCAAATGTGTTGACCTCTGGTATATTTTATCCCAGGAGACATCATAGTTTTTATTTAATCCCTACGAGGGTATAGTTTGTTCATCATCATTTTCAAGAGTTAGTCATTTTTTGCCATTTAAGAAACCGGACCACTAGCCAAGCTCAGAAACATGCAAAATTAATTACTAAGCATTCCATAGCACATGTGCTGGTATCTAAATTGGAGACAGGTGGCAGGAACCTTTCTTCCACCCACTGAAATATACTTATACTGGACAGAAGTAGCAGCGGTGTACCAATTAGGTGATAACACACAGGGCCCATATTCTCTGTGTTATCTATCTACTCTCTTGTTTTGACATGATACGTCTAGTTAGGCGAATGCATATACTACTACTATCATTTATTTATAACTGACTCTAAAACAGTCAAAATCACGATATTGACAATCCTACTATTTTACTATTATATTGAATACAAAATGTGGTAATAAATTATTTGACAGTTTTCAGCTCATTTACACTGCAAATATAATTTCAAAAGTTTTGTACCTTCTTGAGTTTCACGCCATCAAGAATTAGGTCCATATTATGACCTTTTTATTTGTTGTTTTTGTTTAATAATCATATATACAGTCTCATTTTTGTTTACAGATAGTTTATTGTAGCACAGCCATGAATAATAAAGATTTAAGTCTTCATTTGCTAATTTTCCTAGTTCTTTTAAGCATTTTGCTGACAAAACCAAAATTGTGTAATACGCTGCTCTTCCATAGACACCGAGTAGGACGACAAAGAAGATTAGGTGTGTCAGTTTCCTATTCCTCTTGAGTTTCGGGAAAAGCCAATGTATACGGTTTTATTTAATTAGGAGTGTTGTGAACAAGTAGAAATTAAAATTATTCTTCTTTTTGTTATGAAACAATTTGTTATTCTGCTCAACCTGAAGATATTAATCATATAACTCAATTTCACGCTCACTAATATTTCAGTAATAGTTCTTCGCATAGGTATAGCCTTGACCAAAATGCAACAAGAATTAGAACAAGTATTTCACCTTTGCCTATGTTTCAAATGTAACCATTTTGTTGCGTGCAAAATTATTGATAATGATTTATTCCCTGAATTATTTATTATTAGTTATGTTATTAATCTGCATAAAACTTCTCAGTTGCGGTCAACATATAATCTATGTAGTAGTTACACCACTGAAAAAACAATATTACAGAGACTCTGATTTACTAACTGATGGGATAGTTCTCAATGACCACAAATTTCCTTTAAATCATGAATTATCGAGGCTATTGTTCCACTTTATTTATTATTCACCCATAGCAAGATTTTCAGTTGCAAACCGAGACCACAATAAACGTATTCATTTTCAACTCTTATCGTCCAGTACCTAATACACAAATTATTTGTGATAACCAAGAAATAATTTGCTGGACAAATACACAGTTAAACCTACTTTTAGCGATGAATGTGTGAAACTGTCTATTACGTCGAATTGCTATTTAATAGTTTTTGAATGTGAAAAGATCATTTGTGGGTAGGTAACTATATATATTTATATTAATTGTCAGTTTCTTGTGAATACTCTATCAATTTAATTGATTTTGAAGTCTTCAAGATATTTTTATTCTATATATGTATATATACCTACACATATATATATATATATATATATATATATATATATATATATATATATATATATATATATATATATATATATATATATATATATATATATATATATATATATATATATATATATATATATATATATATATATATATATATATATCATTTTAAAAAATTCAATGTGTGCAAAAAATTGATTTTTGAAGTATTGTGTAGAAACGAGACTACCTATCAGATAGCTAATTGAAAAAGTACATTTCCTGGTAAGTTCAATAGTTCATAGCTTTATATTTGAACACATCAAGTTACAGCCCCTCATGCTCACATTAGCTAATTGATAGGATTTAATTGTTAGACATTCTGTCATCAGTGGTGGAGTTTATTATAATTGGGATATAAAATATGACCTTTTGTGACACTTCACTGTATATTTCGTTCACATAAATATATATATATATATATATATATATATATATATAGATATATATATATATATATATATATAGGTAGGTATATATATATATATATATATATATATATATATATATATATAGGTAGGTATATATATATATATATATATATATATATATAATATATATATATATATATATATATATATATATATATATATATATATATATATATATATATATGCAAAAAAAATAGAAAGAACATCAAACTATAAATTCACGGAATATATAAACGATAAATCCATATTTCTGAATCCCACAGACCCGGTAGAATTTTTAAGTGTTATAAAGGAACTCAGAAATCTTAAAGTACCAGGAATTGATAACCTGAAGGGTGAAACGCTAAAATTAGTGGCTGAGTATATCGCTGAACCGATATCACACATTTTTAATCGGATTGTGGAGACTGGATGCTTTCCGTCATGCTTAAAGTTGTCGATAGTGACTCCAATCTACAAAAATGGAAATCGTGATGAGGTGGCTAATTATAGGCCACTTTCATTAGTAACAAACCTTTGCAAAATCTTAGGAAAGTTGATCAAATCCAGACTTAATTCCTTCATTACAAAACATAGGATATTATCCGAATCACAATTTGGATTTCAGGAAGTAAAATGTACCCAGAATACACATTGCAATTGACTGATCAGATGTACAAAGCACTCGATGAAAGCAAACTGGCAATAGGAGTTTTCATTGATCTGTCGAAGGTATTTGACACAGTCAATCACTACATTTTATTTGCCACTCTGGAGAACATTGGAATAAGAGGAAATTCATTTTTATTGTTACAATCATATCTAACAAATAGGAAACAAATTGTGAAAATTCAAAATGTTAGGAGTACTGAGAGAGAAATTGAATGTGGAGTGCCGCAGGGAACAGTTCTAGATCCTATACTATTTTGTATATATGTGAACCAGTTGTTTTCTGTAAGATCATCCGGTAGAATAACTAGTTTCGCAGATGACACTGCCATATTCTATTCTGGGGAAACATGGCTTCAGGTCAAGGAACAGGCTGAGCAGGATCTGGAAATGATTAAAGATTGCTTTGATTACAAACAACTCTCTTTGAACTTCAACAAAACCTTTTTCCTGCCTTTATGTAACTATAAATCTTCTTTGCCACACTATCAATATCGATTCAAAATAAATTCAGAATAACCTCAACAACAAATATCAGATACTTAGGAGTTTTAATAGACTCTCATCTGATATGGGACTTTCATATAGATTATTTGGTGAAGAAACTAAGGAGTATTCTTTATAGGTTCCGTCAACTCAAAGATATACTTGGACTGAAACAAACAAAGATAATTTATTACAGTCTCGTACAAAGCCACTTAACATACTGCATTTTAGGTTGGGGTGGGGCGTCTAAAACTTACCTGCGTCCATTAGAGGTTATACAGAGAAGATTTTTAAAACTAATGCTGCATAAATCTTCTCGCTATAGTAGTGATAGGTTGTATGAGGAATCTGGCATATTCGACCTGAGACAGTTATTTTATAGGATACTTGCACTGAATCAATATAGGCAAAGAGGAACGCTCAATCGGACAAGCCATGCGTATATTACACGCCATAAAAATAACCATATCATACCTCATGCATTCAATAATGTAGGACAGAGATCTTATAATGTTTTGGGCCCGACTGTGTTCAATTCCCTACCAGAGAGCATACAATCCTCGAAATCTTCTCTACAATTGAAAAGATCGGTAGATAAATTAATAAAAAGTATGCCTCGGAGAAAAATTGCTGAAATATTCGACCATGGTTGTTGAAAATTTATGTCCCAAGGAGGTCTCGATGAATTCAGTGTTTATTTTTGTGCTACCATGTTGTTAATTTTGTCCCTGGACCTTTTCGATGTTTTGTGATTGTTTTGTATACACATTTTATATTTACAATTTTTGCTGTTTACTTTTATATACTTTAAATTTTAGGATTAACTTATATTTGAGTGCTGTTATATTCCTTTGTATGCAGATCTGTTTCAGATCTACTAGTATATGTATGTATATATTTTTTTTCACCACGTACAAGCAGCATTTGTTGCTTCTGTGGTTTTTTTAATGTTTATTTGCAGTAATGTAGGGTAGATGGACCCAAGATGACGAACTTAAGGTTTTCGGTCCAAATGATACTCTATTTTCTTATGAATAAATATTTTATAAAGCAAGGCATATAATATTCAAGTGACTAATGAATATTTGAAATAATTTGAATCAGTTTTAATTCAAATTTGCACTCTGTGGCTGGTAATTTTTTTTTTGGAAAAAAATGTAGTTATCGTCATCTTACCCGCTTTTGCTGACAAGATGACGAACGTATGTGGGTAAGTTGACGAATATGGTGAAAGAGCGATAAAACAATACATATAAACATTTTAATGAACAATGAACAACAACATTTTTCTAAATAAACAAGAACTAAAATCAAGGAAAGTCAAAAGTTAAAAAAAATCAAGGACGAACAAAAAATTTTAAATTATTATTTAATTTCAATCATGACAAAAATCACACACCCACACTTTGGCTTTTGCTTCTTTCGAATTGATTCCAGTGCATTCTGCATGTGCCCACTTTGTGCATTTATTACAACAAAACCAAAGCTCGTTATTTTTGCCCTCATCTCCACAAAATATGTACAGTCTGTCATCTTCTTCAACCTCTTCGTCCATGTCATCATTACTATCCACCAAAGCTACATCTACGGAACTCTCAGATGAATCAGATGACTCAAACACTTGTCGCTTTACTCTTCTGCTTTTGTTTTGTTTATTTGCTGTACAATTTTTTTCTTGAACCGATTTGCTGCTGATTTTTTTCATTTTTTTCTTCGACGGGCCTTTCATTTGTTTTTCCCTTTCTCTTTTAAGTTTTTCATCGTGCTTTAGTTCTAAAGCATCTTTAACGGGCGTGCTAGTAATTATAAGTGATGGTAGATTTTTCCTACAACGTCTGTTCTGCCTGTTTGCTTTAGGCAAAGGTGGTAATCCTACCTTGATTGTCTGGCTCTGGCATTGTTAATCTGGAGTTTCTAATGTTTTTCCAATATAAGCTGTCTCTATCTGCTCTTTGTTGGGAGTTACTGACTCTGGCATACGCTGAAGACCAGATGTGGAAGGCACAATTAGATCCGATGGCAATCTCTCGCTTTGATACGTTTCTTCAATTAACTTTGGTTCAGCGTCAAGTTCCCTTTCTGTCATTTGTGCAGTTTCAAAGTCAATGACCGTGAAAATATCAGAATCAAACGGCTCTATGCCAGTTGCCCGAAACCCGTTTATAGCATTCGCGACAGTTGCTACTTTTAAATAGGCCTTTCCAAACAATGGGGCAATGTCACACAGTGTAATGGCTTTTCCAGGATTGTTTGACAAAAAGTCATCACAAGCCCTACTATATGCTGTTTTTAAGGGGGCCATACACAGACACATCCAATGGTTGCATCCTGTGACTAGTGTGTGCGGGAAATCCCAAGAGAGAAATATAATTTTCCCTGCACAATGTTACAGCTTCAAAGGTAACATGGTTATCCATTATTAGCAGAACTGTTTTCGTTAGGACGGGCGTATTGGATAAAATGTTCCAGATATTTTAAAAAATTTGCAGATGTCATCCATCCGGTTTCATGTGCAACACCTACAAATCCAGCAGGCGTGTTGTTCATATAGGTTGGTTGCATTCTAACTCTAGGGAAAATCAAAAAAGGGGGAATAAATGTCCCACTTGCATTCATCGCGCATACAGCAGTCACATTAGTTCCTCGTTCCGCAGAAGATATCTTAATTACTCATCGCTTGCCTTTTGGGGTGATTATCCTGGGATTTGTTGTAGCAACTGTTGATACACCAGTTTCATCTACGTTGTAAATTTGAGTTCCTTAAGTGCGTTAAAAAAATTGGAAACAGTCTAGCTATCGAGGTCGATTCTGGCTTTCGTATGGAAAAGTTGTATTTCCGCATAAACCACTCAATAAATTGTCGTCCAGCTTTCTTCTTGTTTGTGTTGAATCTGTGTGAAATGTGACGTTTTTCTGCAAAATTATAAATTATCGTGCTGAATTGCTCCTTGGTTAGTCCAAATGCCCGTTTGTCAATGTTGATAATGTACTCTCGTAGTTCTTCTAATTCCACATCAGAAAACGTGCTCTTGAATCGACCAGCATTGCAAGGAAATTCCTGAAAATAAAGACGAATCATTGTTTTTAACAGTATATTATTTTAGGACAGATTTTAACCGTACTTCCTTTGGATGCCGCTTCAGATATCTCTTAAGGGTTGGTTCCGGGAGATTATATGCTTTTGCCACGGAATTTACGCTTTTGTTGTTTTGTCTAACCTCATTTATAGCAATTCGCATGTTCTCTTCACTCCATGATTGTCGCGTTGTTTTGCGCTCGTACACTCTTCCCATATTTCATGATCTAAAATTGTGTGTAAATAATTTATTACTCTACAAGCAACATTATATTATATATTATATGGGAGTGGGTAAGATGACGAAATCGTCATCTTAGCTACTTTGTTATTCGTCAACTTAACTCCATCACAGTTAAAATTAAAAAAAATTACAACAAAGAAAAAACATTAAGTTAGTGTTTGTGAAAATATCACAGATGATGCCAAACACACTCATGAACATTTAGCAACAAAAAGTTTCCAGTTTGAACTTACCTAGAAAAATGCAGACGTTATTTTCTAAGCCACTAAAATTATAACGAAGCACTACGCTACACCTTATTCTCTTGTTACGGACAGACTAACCGCTGCGACTGCTGCGAGTCCAAAGTGAAGAAACCCTGTAAGGTACATGCGCACAACGATTTTTTCAAGTCATATAGGCCCCGCAAAGAGAGAGAGGGTATGATTTATAGCCGATTCGTCATGTTATCATATTTTGTGTGAATAAACGATGATGATGATGATAATATATATATATATATATATATATATATATATATATATATATATATATATATATATATATATATATATATATATATATATTATGGTATTATGATTAAATTAACATGAAATTTGTTGTACTAGAAACTTTAACCTCGAAAAACTTATGTACAAAAGTATTCGGTAGGAACCGTGTAACTAGCGCCCTTTATGAGAGGCAGATATAAAAACCAACGTACGCGATGTGTAAGCTTCCAAAACATATTCGTACAAAATTACAATGTTGCCAGTAGTTTCAACATTATCGTAAGAAATGCGTTTCATTTAATTTTTTTCAATACCCTGTATCTTTTTTAACTCAAGGGACAGTTTTACGCCGGTTCTGAACGGCCAATGGGCGTGAAACTGAGCCATTACCCAACAGTTAATCATGTGTAGAACCTCTAAATTTCATTGGACATATACAACATCCAAGAGCAAGGTGGGACTCGAATCCACAATCCTCGATTTATAAGCGATACACTTTACCGCTGGGCTATTGAGGCCTCCACCCTGCATCTTGAAAATAGATGCCGTTACGACAATATTTACTGAGCAAACTCAACTTATTTTGGAGTGTTTTATCTATCCTAGCAACGGGCCCCCTTTTTTTAAACACTATATATATATATATATATTATATATATATATATATATATATATATATATATATATAATATATATATATATATATATATATATATATATATATATATATATATATATATATATATATATATATATATATATATATATATATATATACAGTGGCGCACCCAGGGGGGAGCCATGGGGCTGCAGCCCCTCCCCCGAGATTTATAATGGTAACAAAATAATTTGAGGAGGAAATGTTTCTTACATAAATTTTACATGTTGATTTAGCGAATTTTGTACAATAGGTAAATATCTATATGTTTTGTTTCATATACAACATATATTTAAGTTTATATTTAATGAATCAATTATTTAATTTCTTACTTAAATGTTACATTTTGATGCAGCCCCCCCCCGAAACTCAATCCTGGGTGCGCCCTTGTATATATATATATATATATATATATATATATATATATATATACATAAACATGATATATTCGGAAGTCAGGTAGTTACTAGTGAAATGATCTGAATGATTAATTGATTACCACATTCGGTAGATGTGTAATACTGAGGTGGACCCAATAGGTCTGAAATAGCTGTCTATAGCTTCTATCGTTTGTGGTGACCACCTTGTTTCTAACATTCCAGGTTAAGGATGGATGCGAACGAATGTAGCTAGCTCAACTAGGGTATTTGTTCGATTAATTTCGAATACATATTCTACTATTTCGTATATATATATATATATATATATATATATATATATATATATATATATATATATATATATATATATATATATATATATATATATAGTAAATAATTCTTTTATTGGGTTTTCTGGTTCAGTTTAAAACGGAAATGATGTTGAAATTGTTCTAATAACGTTTCGGTTACTATTTTAACCTTTATCAAATTTACATAATATGTCATGTCATCGCATAAACATATCATAAACCACATTCACAAAATTTAAACTTGACAGAAACGAACAATTATAGTTTTACTTTTCACTTTGAGATCTTTTAACACTTAAATAAAACGATCATAACTCTAATGCACGTTGTACCTATATGATTGGACCTGGAAGTCTTCCAGATCCAATCATATAGGTATGTATATATATAGGTATCATGTTTTTATCGAGACAAATTCACTGGCGAAACCCAAAATTCGCTGTTTTCTTTAGTTTTCGAGTTATAAATAAAAATTTCATTTTTCCACTTCAAGACAAGTGTGCATATCATGGCTGTTTGAAGTTACGAGATAATAACTTTTACATTATTTAGGCACTTTTTTCTGTATAAAACAGTGGTAGAACTGTATTTTTTCGAATGGGAATGTTGGTTGTATCGGATTTTTTCCCCTTTCTAACGATGTATAATATGTCAGGTCCCTTTTGCGTTTTTTATATGTACCTATTCCTTATAGCAGGTGACATCTATGACAGAGCTTGTCCATTTCTTTCCATCATAATATCAATTAACTGATTTAATCGTAAAAGTCAGGATGTCGTACAAAAATTACGAGAAATATGATATGTTAGAAAGCTTTATTCAAAGTAATAACAGTTGTGATATTACATCTGAGATATATTTCAATGGCTATCCAGGAAGAACACAACCTAATAAATCTATTTTCAACTGATTAAAAGAAAATCTAAATAATTGTGAATCATTCAACAAGCCAAGACCAAAATATGATATATTAACATAATTTTTTTTATAAGACATTACTATTATAAACAACAATACAAATTACAATAAATGTTCAAACTTATGTTCATTGTGGTTGATACAGAAATTACATCTCTTTATAACATTCTGAACTGCATTATGAATATGAATATATGAAACTGAATTCACAAAGTATAAAATTTACGTGGCTGTCGTGTTTAACGTATCATATAAATATCAACAAAATCTTAACTAACGTTACTACGAAATTTTGAATCAGTAAATTATTGAGGAATGGACAATCCACCCTTAGTTGAGACACAAAATCAGTTCCAACATGATGGTTCACCGCCTCATAATATAAGTACCTACCGATTCAAAATTGTTTAATACTAATTTTGGAAATAACTGGATGATAAATAATATTCCAGTGAGGTCGCCACCAAAATCACCTGACAACACCACTGGATTTTTTCTTTTGAGGATAAATAAAAGACAATTATATAAGAAAACCAGTAACAATATAAATGAACATAGACAAAATTTTATGGAATGTGAATTACATTTCAAATATTGATATTGTATATATGCATAATGCCGTTTAGAATATTATAAAGATAGGTATGTAATTTATGTATCAACCATAAAGAACATCAGTTTTTAACAATATTTATTGTAATTTGTATTATTTTCGTATAGTTGTAATGTCTTATAAAATTAGATGCAAATCTCTAGATTATACAGAAAAAAGTGCCTTAAGAATGTCTCGTAATTTCACAAAAAAACATGATATGCACACTTGTCTGAAAGTCAAGCTTTTGTTTATAACTCCAAAATAAAAGACGATTTCATATTTTGGTTTTCGCCATTAAATTTGACTCGAAAAAAGAGATAAAAAATGCGCCCTCCATTTTTTTGTTATATAGTTACCGAGATACCTCATACAAACATCGAAATTTGTCCACTCTGTAAATTATAATTTTTTAACTTTCTGTTTACAAGAAAATGATTAAAAAAATATTTATGAATTACTACGTGAAAACTAGAGGGGGAGGGAGGGGGTCTTGGAATATACTACGGTTGGTCACCGACGGGGGGAGGGGGATAAAAAGTTGTAAAAAATAGGTCACGTAGTTTGGGTACGTTCCCTTAATTATTTAACTGAAAAAACGCTAATACATACCAATGCTGTTTAGGACAGAAGTACTTAGATATGGACGAATTGGAGATGTTTCAGCACTGCCTTATACTCACTTGCGTTTAACTTAAATGTAACTTATAATGCAAAATAACGGTTAGTTATGATACGCTATTAATGACGGGCAATATATTATGCCGCTTTTGCCATGTTGATTGGTAAAAAATCTTAGTAATTGCGAAAAAGCGTGAAAGTGGCCAAAACCGAGGGGGTGGCCAAAACAGGTGCCTTTACCCTATATATCATATATATATATATATATATATATATATATATATATATATATATATATATATATATATATCGGAGGATACCTTTGATATTTTCGTATCGTTTCCCATTAATGAACTCTGATTTCCATCTCGCAATCTCTTATAATTTTCATTATGAACATTTTTCTCAAAATTTTAAAATTTTTGTTATTCTAGCATCCTGCAACTAAAAACTATGTACCTACTCATCAAAGAAAGTAAACATTTCAGGTGAAACTTAAGTTCTACTATTTAACATCGGAAATCTAACTTCGGTCTGATAAACAGTGTAAGCTGGATATTCGATAGTGAAAGTGAACAAATAATATGCAAGAATATGCCGCAGATAATTCCACTCAACCATTATCTCATTCACATTTTACGGTTACGTGGTCCACAAGCCTGTAAGAGGTTGAATTGATGTTAAATTACTTCGCGGTCGGTATTCTGTTTAATGACTGTGTAATGGTGCGAAGTTATAAATTCTGGCATCCATGTTTTTGGAAAGGAACCGACAATATTGAAGTGAGTTTCTAATGTGCATATATTATTATTTGAAACTTTTTTTCATGAAAAAAATTTTTAAATTTTTTTATCGGGAAATGATCTGTGAGGATAAAATAATGACCAGATATGCTAAAATATCATTTTCATCAAATTTATCTAGGATTTAGTCATCTAAAGAACAATATCAATAACTTGTACTTCAATAATCCGCTGAGAATTCCAATGAAATAGTCTTTATTTAATAGTCACTTATCGTTCTCAAAAAAGTTCAAAGAAATGCAAACGAATACATTGAAATAATATCTATCTGATAAGATCAAAATAATTTGAAATAAAAAAACTTTGTATCATCATTGAAATTAATTATACGTCCACATTTCGAAAAACATAATTTTTGTTTATAAAACGTCATAAAATTTCCTGCAGTTCTGAATATAAAATTCGAAATATGATTTAATTTTCCTCAAATAGAAATAAATTCTCACGAGATGTTTTTTCATTTGAAAAATAATTAAAATATTATGCAAAATGACTTATTTAGTGATGTGAAACGTTTGATTGATCAGTTGAAAGTAATCTATTTTATATAATTAACATAATTATTTATATACAGAATCAATGGTATAAACTTCAAAATTTAAAAACTACATTACATAAAGTGAACAAGGAAAATTTTTTAATAATTTAAAAACTTATCAAACAACTTTCCAAGGAAGCTGGTTATACGTATTCAGCAACGCAAAATCTGAATTCACAATCGACAAAATCTGCATACAGCTGTTTCGATCTTATTAGATCTCATCAGTGCAGCTTATTTGACTCGGAGCGAATTAACAATCTTCTAATTGTTCACCAATACAAATCGTGGTCAGTAACACTGGCTGGATAACAATCCAGAGCGCCATCCCACCAAATATATTGGGAAACAACAATTCACCGCTTAGAATGAAAATGCAGAAATTCGTCGCTTGAACACGTACCTCCTGATATTAAGATATCTACTCTACTTGACTTGACAATTTCTATAATTCACCGTTCGATTGTGAATGCAGATTTTGCGTTGCTGAATACGTATAGCTTCCTTGGAAAGTTGTTTGATAATTTTTTTAATTATTAAAGAATTTTCCTTGTTCACTTTATGTAATGTATGAAATTGACCATGGTCAACAAGTATGTTTTTCATGATTTGATTGTTGTATTTTGCGTATTAAGCGACTAGAATATTCGGAGCGCGCTCTCGTGAGTATATCCAAAGGTTTTAAATCACTATGTTAGTGTGCCTTGGAATCATATACACCACTGCTGTAGAGTAGATATCTTCATATCAGGAGGTACGTGTTCAAGCGACGAATTTCTGCAGTTTCATTCTAAGCGGTGAATTGTTGTTTCCCAATATATTTGGTGGGATGGCGCTCTGGATTGTTATCCAGCCAGTGTTACTGACCACGATTTGTATTGGTGAACAATTAGAAGATTTTTAATTCGCTCCGAGTCAAATAAGCTGCACTGATGAGATCTAATAAGATCGAAACAACTGTATGCAGATTTTGAGTCGGGGTGACTTGACAATTTCTATAATTCACCGTTCGATTGTGAATGCAGATTTTGCGTTGCTGAATACGTATAACCAGCTTCCTTGGAAAGTTGTTTGATAATTTTTTAAATTATTAAAGAAATTTCCTTGTTCACTTTATGTAATGTATGAAGTTGACCATGGTCAACAAGTATGTTTTTCATGATTTGATTTAAAAACTAGTTTAAATACATATCTTCAATTGTTCGTCCATACTTCTTAGCAGATTTGATAAATAATTTCCATCAAAATAAAATGAGAGGCCTCTACAAAAATATAAATTCAATACTTGTTTAGATAGAAATATATACCGATAAGAATTTCATAAATAAGTCGATCCAAAGACATTCAACATGTTTATCATAATGATAGCTTGTGTAATGATCATCAGATGCACTGAAAGATGCACTTATCCAATATAATTTGGTTTTAAATAAAACGAAGAATGATTTGAACACAGTGGCGTCGCGATACCTTCTCAATGATTGGCGAATCTATCCAGAATATTTTTGGTAGATCTATCGATCATCCAAAGATTAAACATTTGAATTGACGAGGCCGTTACCCGATGAAAATCAAGTGTTAACATGTTTTGAGAAATTAAACTCTGAGTTTAAAGATTTTAGTTGCACAACGCATTTCGGTGACACTACAGCTTCTTCAGGTGCGAATTTCAAACTAAAACTGCAATATCTAATGCAAGTAAATTTGGGAAATTCATTATTGGATTCTAAGAACAAACTACCCTTATTCATTGAAAAGGTTAAGAAGGGGAAAGTTGTTCACATCCAATGGGTTGTAACTTCTGGGAATTTCTATGCCCATTAATTTCTAAAGTTTCCATAAGATATAATTTTGAACCTCTTGTTCCGAGATGTAGAATCTCTAAATCCGAATTGAAGTAATGTTTTTCTATTATTAAATGTCCAGAATATATACTTTGATTTCTAGTTACTTGAGAGGAAGGCTGCAGAAGGTCAGAATAAATGGAAATTACAGTGACTTTGAGGAGGTGAATGTGGGTGTACCCCAGGGAACGATCCTGGGACCACTCTTATTCATATTCTATGTTAATGATCTGCTCATGAATACGCCTGAGGGCCAGATTGTCTCATATGCTGATGATACAGCAGTCATAACTGAGGAATCAGATTGGAAAAAAGTAGAGGAAAAAATGAACTTTGAACTACAAGAAATATCAGATTGGCTTGCTTTAAATAAATTGTCGTTGAATATTGATAAAACTGTATTTGTAACTTTTGGAAATTAATGTGATAGTGTACCTGAAAGATTGCACGTTAAAGTAAGTAATCAAGAAGTTAAGAGAGTTGAAAGTTGTAAATATCTGGGTCTAATAGTAGACTATAGGTTGAGTTAGAATTTGCATAAGAATGGCCTATTTCTCTTTGTTTCATAGTATACTGACTTATGGATTAATAGTTTGGGGTAACTGTAGTAACAAGGAAAAAGTATTTGTAACACAAAAAAGGGTGATACGTATTATGAATTTTAGTAGCTCCAGATCTCATTGTAAGCCTCTATTCAAAAAATTATCGATTTTGCCACTGCCCTGTTGCTATATTATGGAGTGCCTTTTGTTTATTCATAAAAGATGTTTAACTCATGGTGTTATGCGGCACAATAATATACACACATATTCAACTAGGAATAGTGATAAAATTTGCATACCTTTGTGCAGAATTAAGAAAACACAAAATATATACAGATATATCAGCATTAGGCTATACAATGCCTTGCCAAACTGCTATAAAGATTTAACATACAATATATTTAAGAAAACAATTCGCAACATATTGATGATGCACTGTTTCTATACAGTTGAAGAGTTCCTCCTGCATATGCCCTCCTGTACATGCGAGTAGAAAATTTAAGTTTTAAATTTATTTATTTTTTTGTGCTCCTGTTTTCGTAATTGTTATGTTGTCTGTAATTCTAATTCTAATTCTTGTAATGTTTTTTAGGACAAGTGTAAAATTCTTGAAATTTTATATGAATAAATATCTATCTATCTATCTATGTTAACTATATATTAAACAAAACAAAATATTTGGTTTTTATATTTTTTAAGTTATCAAAAATAATGCAACATAAAACGTTGATAATAGTCTATTACGCTTTATTTAATAGTGTGCTCAACTATGGTATAATAGCTTGGGGTGGAGCTTATTCCTCGTAAATCTCTTTGCTGCAAAGAAGGCAGAATAGAATTTTAAAAATAATCAACATAAATAACTTCATATATGAAAATCAACCTTGCACACAATAGAACAACAATTTTCACTTGAATCTCTACTATATCATTATGTAACTTTATCAGAATTATGTTCAAAATCAACAAGTGCAACTAGAAATAAATCTATACAATTGCCAAAAAGAACATTAAAAATAAGTAAAAAAAGATCTTATATCAAAGCAATCCTAGTCTTTAATGCATTACCTAATGAACTAAAAAATATTGAAAATAAAATTAAAAGAAAAAAGCAGCTAAAAGAATATATTAGACGTAATAATATTGAATTACGCATCAGGTGACGACTGTGATACAAACTAAAAAAGGTTTTTAGAAAATATTTAAAGCCTAGTTTTTTAAGTTACTTATAGAGTTAATTATATTATTTTTTAGTTTAGATTTAATTACCGGTCTCACACACAGGTAACTTTGATTACCTCTGTGAGGATATACTACTTATATTAGTGTTTAAGCTATGTATTTTATATATTAAAAAAAAAAAACTGGTAATAAATACAATACAATACAATACTAAATACAATACAATACAATATTGAATCTTCGTTATGATTTATGTAACTTCGCCTGTGTTCAGTAATGTTTTTTCTGAAATTACTATGTGTCCGACCTTGCGATAAAATATATGTAGGTCGGACACATAAAAATTTCAGAAAAAGGATTACTGAACACAAGCGAAGTTACATAAATCATAACGAAGATTCAATATATGTTAGACATTTAATAAAAGAGAAACATGACTTCAATTCGGATTTCGAAATTCTAAATCACGGATCAAAAGGTTCAAAATTGAATCTTATGGAAACTTTAGAAATTAATAGGCATAAAAATTCCCAGAAGTTACTTAACAACCAATAGGATGTGACCAGCTACCCACTTCTTAATCTTTTCAATTAATAAAGGTAGTTTGTTCTTAGAATCTCAGAATGGATTTCCCAAATTTATAATTGTACTTTGTAAACCTTGCATTAGAAATTCTAGTTTTAGTTTGAATCTCGAACCTGAAGAAGCTGTATTGACAGCGAAACGCGTTGTGCGACTGTTGTTGTTCTATTATATGTGAAAATCGTTAAACTCAGAGTTTCATTTCTCAAACATGTTTCCAAAGATTAAACCTGTGAAGTGAAAGGAAAAATTTCATTAGCTGCTGAACTATGATATCTCACAGATTCTTTCTTCCTATGTGCAAAATGGACCCATCAGTTTGATTGTTCATTCAGTTGTACCATTCTTCCAATCATCAATGGTTCACGCAAGTAGATAATTTTCACTTTCTTTAGTGATTAGATGAATTTCAACAATTTTTAGATGTCCCTTAATCTATGTTGAGCTTCCTGTTGTCACCAACTTTGTTACCATGAGAATCCATCTTTGATTGTCAACAAGCTTCATTTATGATTCAAACTCATTCTAGAATGCTACAACACATCATCATGTGTCTGCAGAACCTGGTCTCACAAAGTATCTAGTTGGAGATGTATAGGATAGTTTTCTTCTCTGATTCGATTCTGGACAACCGATTCATATATCTCTTGAACTGTATATATATATATATATATATATATATATATATATATATATATATATATATATATATATATATATATATATATGTCAGTGGCGGCTCGTGAGGTTTTGGTTTGAGGAGGCTACAAGAGGTGTTAAAAAATACACCATAGGCGAAAATTTTTAGGATTTCAAGGTCAACCGCCTTATAATTTAAAGAGAATCAAATTAAAACAAGCACCCTAAGCTATTAATTTGTTTGGAAAATTTTTTTTTCACTTTCAAGTGTCTACCTTGAGACCTACAACTCCTATTTACAATATTCACAAAAACTCTTCTCAGCCAATTAATCAATTCATATATTCATCATTTTTTTTTCTATCACAAAATAGGTACCTACCTACTTAACGAATTTGTTAATTATTCGAGGAATTAATCAATTGTTGCCCAGCAAGAACCAACGGGGAGGTGAGAGTTTTTTCTTGCCAAAAATAAAATAGGACCCTCCCAAAACTAGATTAAAATGAAATTCTTGTCATAAAAGTAAAACAAAATAAAAATAAAATAACAACAAAATAAAATATACATTTAGACCAAAAAAAAAAATTTAAATAAATTCTTTGGCATAGACATCTATTTTTTATAATTTCTGCATAGATGCCTATGCCAAGGCAGAAACCTTAAATAAAAAATAATGTTTACATAAAATCAAACAAAAAATATATTCTTTTAAGATTTTTACAAGGAACAACGAATTATTTGGTATAATACTAAGTAATAAAGTACCTAGTACCACAAACAAAACCTGTGAAAAATAAAATATACAAAATATGTGTGGGACAGCAAATAAAAAGTTATATATTTTTGAATACCAATTCCTTTTCAATAGACAACAAACTAATATTTTTCAAACGATCCTGGCTCATTGAATTTCGTAAATAAGTTTTAATTCTCTTAAGAGTGGAAAACGAGCGCTCTACGGAAGCCGATGTCACCGGGATAGAAACAATTAGACATAGGAGTTTATAAACTTGGGGTAAATCTTGATTCAAATCATTATCAAAAAGGTATTTAATAGTCATCACATGATTTTCATTTTGCGCTAAAATTTCATTGTCACTATAAACAACACACAGTTCACTTTTTAGGGCCACCTTATCAAAAAAAGTGTATTTGTGACATAAATTTTCCAAAAAGTTATCTGGAAAATTAGCCGAAAATCCGGTAAACAAATTTTCATTGAGTAATTCGAAGAAATGCAGTTCTTTCAAATCAGAGAACCTTATTTCTATTTGACCCCTAAAAGTATCCAAAATTTCATAAAATATTTGCTTATAGTGAAGCTCCATATCTGCGAAACTGAATTTCTTTCGTTTTGGGCTAAATTGAGGCGTATCATCAGTAGTTTGAAATACAGAAAATAGTTTTTTAGAATAAAATTCTGCACGAAATTCTGAAATTTTGTCCAAAAGAAACTTGAGCCGATTTCGTGAGTAAATTACATCTGAAAACTTGTGCTGTGAGATTTGAAAAACTAATTTCTGTTTGTTCAAAAATTAATTTAAAGATGTTTAAAAAATATATAAATTCCTTATCTTGTAAGATATTGATCCGCGTGCGGTATTTAAAGTTACTTTATCGGTGAAAAATTCCTCACTTTCAACTATAGAATTAAATCCTAAGCGGCCCCAAACAGAGACATTTTCCCTAGTAAAGAGTAAACACTGCCAACAAAATAATTTATTTTTTACCTGTGATCCGGTTAGGCAAGGATGTCTCTCATAATTATTTGTATTAGAACAGCGGTTTTGTTTTCTGTTACGCTGCACCAAATTCTTCAATTCAGGGGTAGGTCGCATTGTTTTTATCAAAACTTTATCCTCATAACTAAAGTTATGGGATATCAAATATTCCACTAAGTCACCATTGAAATTTTTGAAATTAACTTCAGTAATCAAACTCATTTTAAAACTATACGCGTAACGCGAGCTGTTTTCGGCGGCCATTATTTAGACAGTACGAATTACGATCACACTATGGTTCAATCAACGAATTTACTCGATGTCACGGGAAATTCTATAGTTGTGATTGGTCGACATTGTATAAGACTGGGTTTCGATCGGTGTTGCCATTTACATGTGTTTTGCTCTTCTATTGCAATGAAGTATTCATTGGGAGTATTTGCACCATTGTTTGCTTTTCTGTGGCAGGCATAATGAACGTTGAGAATATACCTTTCTAAGCTTTCCGCAGCGTTGCCACAAATCTTGAAATGAATGAAATGCAGTAAATGTAAATACCTTCTATCTTAATTAATGAATTATATTATATAATGTAGGTTGAAAGGAAGGTAGGTGCATAAAATAATATGATTTTGATTAATATGAATATGTTGAATGCTGACTATTCAATATAATATATATATTAGTGATACACGGAATATTATTGAGGAGGCTTAGCCTCCTTAGCCTCCTTTGACTAGCCGCCCCTGATATATATATATATATATATATATATATATATATATATATATATATATATATATATATATATATATATATATATATATATATATACCGGGTGTCCACGGAAGGTGGCTCGCCCCTATAACTTTTTTGTTTACGGAGATAATGAAATGAAATTCAGAGGATCTGTTCAATGCATAAAACTGCATTTTTGACAAATAACTCAACTTCATGCAACTTCCGGTTTCACCGGAAGTGACATAAACTTTCGTTTTTTAAATGGGACACCTGGTATAATTTCTGTTTTTTTGTCTTCATATGACAATTAAAATGCAACCATGTATCATTTGCTACTTTTTGTAACCGTTGTTTTATTTGTTTTTTCGAAAGAAATATTTATTCTAGAGGGCTATACATGCGTTTACCGCCCTGGGACGTAGATTTGTGGGCGTGGCTTCGTACTTAATTTGTTTCAGTTGTGTTGGTCACAGGCTACTCGATGATTTCAAATGTTATTTTAATATCAATTTCATTTGAAGAAAGTTCTAAGGTTATGGGATTTAAGGTTTTTATAGAAAGTTTTCTTTCAGCCTAATACCTAGATTGCGGTATCAAATTAATCGTAATGAAATTATCTTTTTTTTTTAACCCGACGAGCCACAATGTTGCCATTTGAAAAAAAATAGTAATAATAGTTTCAAAATTAAAAGTCATATAGCTGAACCATTTTGATCGAAAAAAGTAAAGTTGTATTTTAACAAACATTTTAGAGCAGAGGTTACTTTTTTGAACACATCCATAGCCCTCTAGAATGAAAATTTATTTCGAAAAAAAAATTAAAATAATGTTACAAAAAGTAACAAATTATACATGATAGTATTCTAAATGTCATTTGGAGACAAAATAACTTAAAATATACCAGGTGTCCCATTTGAAAAGTTTATGTCATTTCCGGTGAAACCGGAAGTTGCATGAAGTTGAGTTACTTGTCAAAAAATGCAGTTTTATGCATTAAACAGATCCTCTGAATTTTATTTCATTATCTCCGAAAACAAAAAAGTTATAGTCCACCTTCCGTGGACACCCGGTATATATATATATATATATATATATATATATATATATATATATATATATATATATATATATATATATATATATATATATATATATATATATATATATATATATATATATATATATATATATATATATATATTTTATATTTCTTTGCCTTTAGTTGTATTTCCCCTAAAAATGATAGACCATTGCACTGTATCGAATTTTAACACTAAGGTGTGGTAGTGATTTTTAAATTCGATTTATAAGTACTGCACCACAATTTTTGTGGTTGTTTTGATGTCGTATATATTTTTATCTACTCCTATTGAATAATATATTCATTATTCAACTACGTTTTAGCAATTAATAGTATATATTACCAAACAGCTTGAGTAATAATAACTCACTGCTATAACTCACTATATAGTCTACTAAGATCCCAAGTAAGATCGACCGTCACTCATCTGTTAATGTCACTTGAATAATTCTGACGTTTTCAAATTAAGTTAATACTACCTAATTATTGTGAATTTCTATTTGTATCTTAGTATTTATTGTTATAGTCATAGATAAAGTATAGTATTCAACTTGTGGTAATGGTCATAACTCACTTGATGAATTATAGCACTAGCTTGCAGCTCGTGCTGCAAACTTCATCTGCGTGAGTTATGACCTACATTACCGCTCGTTGAATAATATACTATTTCTTTTGAAGTAGTTTGGCATCTCCAGCAGCGCCCATTAGACCAAATGAGCTGGTCTTTTTCTAAAACTATAAAATTGGGGTATATTCAGTAAAAACAACTCCAAACATTCGGGAAGGCAGTGACAGGGATGTGTAAGAGCGGAAATTTTCAAACTGATAGTAAGAGATGTCGAAATTAATTATGAACAGCATAACCGAAATACAATATTCTAACGTTCCTTGATTAGTGTATAGATCTGCAAAATCGGTTTTTGATGCATTTTTCCATACCGAGAGCTATTCCAAATGGAGTTAGGCTATTTTCTTCAAGCAGCACC
Organism: Cynegetis impunctata; assembly: GCA_030704885.1. Taxonomy (NCBI): domain Eukaryota; kingdom Metazoa; phylum Arthropoda; class Insecta; order Coleoptera; family Coccinellidae; genus Cynegetis; species Cynegetis impunctata. The sequence goes on from JARQZK010000757.1 coordinate 514,431, forward strand.
ATTTCAAAGAGGAAATTTCATATATTTTCGCGGGTCTTTAGCCTTTTCCACAGCCCTCCCGAATTGACTTAGTTAGTTAAGAATTTATTTGTGAGAAAGAACAAAAATGAGAGAAAAATTCGCATTACGTGACGAAGAATTGCTGCTTACATTTTTAGTCGTATTTTATCCTATAAAATAAATACTATAGCAGTGTATCGAAGAGCAGTCAGGTGCGGGAGTAGTTTTTCTATCCATTTTAGACTATGATTTTGAAAAAATTTTCTGATATATATGTATATATATATATAATATATATATATATATATATATATATATATATATATATATATATATATATATATATATATATATATATATATATATATATATATATATATATATATATATATATATATATATATATATATATATATATATATATATATACAGGGTGTACCAATCTTACGACAAACTTCGGTATATGGGTTATTTTAAGAGACATCGAAAAATGTTATCAACAAAACTAGTAGATGTCTTTAAGGTCCATATTTTGAAATTATCTCGAACCATACAGAGTGTTGCATAACTACCAAACATATGATTTTTCAAATGAGAATCCCTGTATATTATAGCGAATTCGGATGGCTCACATTTTTCTGAAGCTTTTGATATAAGGTTTTGCTATGTTATACAGAGTCCTTCAAAAGGTATGGACACGTTTATGTGAAAATCGTAGGTGAATTAACGCTCTATAGCTCATTATACGTTGAAGAAAAAAATGTTATTTTGCCTGACAGAGTTTCGTGATATGACAATAGCGTCTATTCTATCAAATTTCAATTATTTTCCATTTTGTATACAGGGTGGACGGTAACTCGAACCTTTCATTTTCTCTCTTCTTTCAAATGGAACACCCTGTATTTTATATCACAAATAGAATCTTCTTTTATGTTACTTTAACTTTTGTCAAGTATTCCCTATACCCAAAGTTTATAAAAGCAGAGTTATTTTGTAATATTTATTGTAAACCATAATTATTCACCTATTATAGGAAAGCAATAAACGTTGAATGTAACAAAAAATTCTAAATAATAATAAATTTTAACAACAATTTATTGTTAACAAAACAAGTCACCAAAAGTACAATCCTAACCGTAATATTGAACTAAATTATATTTTGTCAACGCTTACTGAGAAAATGTAATGGTTTACAGCATTAGTTCAATATTACGGTTAGGATTATACTTTTGGTGACTTATTTTGTTTAGAATAAATTGTTTATTAAAATTTATTATTATTTAGGATTTTTTGTTAGATTCAATGTTTATTGCTTTCACATAATAGGTTAAGAATTATGGTTTACAATAAATATTACGAGCGGTAAGGTGTACCGCCTTGTACCGTTTGTAAAACGAGGATTGTGGGTTCGAGTACCACCTTGCTCTTGGATGTTGTGTATATTGGGTAATGTACATCGTTTACAAGCCCATTAGCCGTTCGGAACCGGCGTTAAACTATAGGTCCCTCGAGTTAAAAAAAAAATATATTACGAAATAACTCTGTTTTTATAAACTATGGGTATAGGGAATACTTGACAAAAGTTGAAGTAACATAATAGAAGATTCTATTTGTGCTATAAAATACAGGGTGTTCCATTTGAAATAACAGAGAAAATGAGAGGTTCGAGTTTCCATCCACCCTGTGTACAAAATAAAAAATAATTAGAATTTAATAGAATACGGAGATATTGCATCATATTACGAAACTCTATTAGGCAAAATAAAATTTTTCTCTTCAACGTACAATAAGCTACAGAGCGTTGATTCACCTACGATTTTCACATAAACGTGTCCATACCTTTTGAAGGACTCTGTATAACATAGCAAAACCTTATATCAAAAGCTTTAAAAGAAATGTGAACAATCCGAATTTGGTATAATATACAGGGGTTCTCATTTGAAAAATAATATGTTCAGTTTGTAACGGAGTTACGCAACACTCTGTATAGTTCGGGATAATTTCAAAATATGGACCTTGAAAACATATACTATTTTTGATGAAAACATTTTTTGATATCTCTTAAAATATCCCATATCAAGAAGTTTGTCGTGAGATTGGTACACCCTGTATAGGTAACTTTTTGATAATTATTAGCAATAACAGGCTTGGTGAATCTCAAAAAAACACTATTTTATTGAAAAGTTGACGTTTCGCCACGACATTCGTGGCTTTTAAAAAAAAATGAGTTTTGAGAAAGGCCACGAAACGTAAACTTTTTAATAAAAACGAGTTTTTTTGAAATTCACCAAGCCTGTTATTGCTAATAATGATAAAAAAGTTAAAAATAGTTCACAGGCAACAACAATTCAAATAAATAATTTTATATATATATATATATATATATATATATATATATATATATATATATATATATATATATATATATATATATATATATATATATATATATATATATATATATATATATATATATATATATATATATATATATATATATATATATATTGGCATACATATTGGCATTTCCAGCGGCTCCCATCGAGTCAAATGAGCTAACATTTGGTACATGGGATTGAACTATCAAAATTTGGTTAAATTTCCCCAACCGCCGCCATTTTTACGTAGGTATTTCTTTTTTCCTGGTTTTGTAAAAAATGCCGGTTTCCACAGCGTCTGCAGATTGAATAATAGGGTTGAAGTTTGCTACGTACATTGAGTTAATTTTTTTATAAAAGCAAGGAATGATAGATATTAAATAATGCCCTCACATGAAGGAGATGTGCCTCTAAATGTTGAATTCTGAAAAATTCTAATTCGAGATTTGAGATATCTCAAATTTCAATTAAAAATGAAATTAGTGGTATCTAAGGCTATTCAAGTTATTATCCATGGACATTGCTCAAATGCAGTTCCGAAATTTTTTCAATTTTTGTCACTCAACTCGATAAGAAAAAATATTAATTTATAATAGATATCTATAAAAATTATTCCGAGTAATCAAAATGATTTAGTAATTTCAAGAAAGGAATGGCATTTTCAAGAATATGATTGGACATCTATCAATAACTACAGAAGCGTCAATTGTTCTATATCTATAAACTTGTTTTTAATTCAACGGGACTATTGTTATTGTTGATAATCGATAATGTGTGAATCTGGTCACAACGTGCATCTACGTGATCTTGTTTACATGTATAGGAATGAACTATTTTCAAAATATTGACAAAGTAAGTGTGAGAAATAAATCGATACGGATATAATTACAGAGATACAGAAATTGCATTAATCATTTACTGTAATTTATCATCCTACTAAAAGAAATGATGATCTCGAACAATTATTTCAAGAAAATAGTTTCTCACGGCAACTGAATCTTTATACCTATATATATATACATATATATATATATATATATATATATATATATATATATATATATATATATATATATATATATATATATATATATATATTTATATATATATATATATATATCTATATATATATATATATATATATGTGCTAACGTACGGAAATACAGATGTTTTATAAATAAATGGTCCTCACTTGAATATGTTCTGCATAAAAAAGTCCTACAAAATTTGGCGTTTATGAATAAATTGTAAAAAAATTGAGATGTGAAAAAATAGATAACTATGTTTCATAATTTTTTTGCCGGCTGTGGCTGTTTTGTGTTTTTTTTTAAATCAATAGACAGATTGCTTAGATGGCCTTGACCTGTGTCAACAGCCAACAATTTTTTTATTTTTTTATTTTAATTCTTCTTAGGTCTTATCGAGGATAGAAAACACAAAGTAAACAACGATTCTTATAGTTTTAAACCTAAAGCATTAACAAAATCAAACAGGACTTCATAGACATTCATGTTTTCAAGTGACAAGAGGAAACTAAGGTTGTATGGTTGAAATTTTATTCAGATTTGAATATAGGATAATGTATGGTGGTGATAATTGCTGCATACTAACAACAAATGATCAATTGTACCTATTTCGCCACAATCGTATAAAGGAGATTCGTTACTACATATTTTGTTCAAATAAGAAGGACATAAAGCGTGACCAGTCCTCATTCGAGTGATAATACTAATAAATTTTCTACGATTTTTCAAATTCCTAAATCATGGAGTGGATGCCGGAAACGGTTGGTTAAATTTATAATATTTTCCTCTAGAATTATCTTGATATTCATATTTCCAAAGATTGTAAACATTTTTTCGGAAAATTAGGAAGAAGTCAGAATGATGACATCTCCTAAGTTGTACTTCATTCTTTGAAGCTTCTTTTACAGCTAAATCAAATTTCTCGTTTGCCGAAATTCCTACATGAGCTTTTACCCAAATGAATTGAACGTGAATATGATTTTAAAAGAGAAAATTTTAAGGACGTTAGAATACTTTTATGTATAAATGAGAAAGAATTATCTAAAGTTAAATTCTTCAATGAGAGGAGAGCGGATTGACTATCGGATAGAATGAGAATTTTCTTATGTTACTAATTAAATCATATTCAGTCCAATATCAGCAGTCATGTCTGCTAAAATTAGATGGTAGGGAAAACCACAGAAACCTTAACCCACATAATGTACGAAATGGAATTCCAAAAATTTGATAAATCATAACAAGAAACACTAACTATGCTTTATCAAATATCTTGCGGTTGTGGCCGTCTTTCGTTACTATTTGCGTGCTATTCAGTTTAATATCAGAAGTTAGGTCTGCTAATATCAGATGGTAAGGGAAACCACAGAAAACCTTACCCACGTAATGTACAAAACAGGTTATTAATGATTTGAATCTTGTCTTCAAAAAGACATTACACGTAATTTCGATTATGTTCAATATTATACCTATTCTAAAAAAATTTATGTTCTGTATTAGATTTTTGGTTGGTTGGGTGTTCTGAAGATGTTAATGGTTTGAAAAAATTAAATCTTCATTTGAAGTCCACTAGAGAAAGGGGTATTATTGCTAAGAAAAGACGTCCCTTCTCGAATTAACAATAGGCTTATTTTTATATTTTCTCAAAACTTCATATTATACGATTGAGACACTATGTATATATATATCAAGCGCATATGAAAAGATTACAAGTGATGCAGAAATGGTTCATAAAAATTGTTTTGAAAAAAGAGAGAACTTATCCAACGGACCGCTTATTTGAGGAATCTGGATTGATGGAAATGAAAAAACTATATGCTTATAGGATGATGCTCAACTTATTTAAAGATAGGTCTGTAATGAGAACAGTGGCCCATCAACATGAGACTAGGTCAGGAGGAGGAAAATTAATAGAACCCAGAGCGGAAAAGACAATTGACCAAAGAAATATGGTTTACCTGGCCCCTAGAATCTATAATTCTCTTCCCGCTAATATTAAAATAATATATATATATATATAAATAGTCAAAAACTTATGCCTCTTTCAAAAAAAAACTAAAGTCATACATTCAGAGTGAAAACTCTAAAAAGTTTTATGACATTATAAATCCTTCAGCATGCAATTTTGCATGCTCATAGAAAAAGAAAACATATATGAAGTCATTAAATTATGCCATCGGAAGGAATTTTTGATGATGTTAGAACCTACCGAATATCGACATTTTTACCCAATTTGAGAAATAATAATTCCGATTGTGACATTTTAATCATTTTTGACATACACGCCCTGATTTTGACTTTTTTTGTGATAAACTATGACTTTGTGATTATTTTGATGTTATTTTTCGGTTTTTTTATGTGTTTCTTTGAAGCAAAGGTCGCGTTGTGATATCTATATTCGTTATAACACAGGTGGCTCTACTTTTGAGTAGGTCTACCTCTTTCAATTTATGTTTGTTTGGAAATCTATTTTGAATTGATTAATTTGTAATTTGTAAACCATTAACAAATAAACATTATTATATATATATATATATATATATATGTATATATGTTTATATGTATATATATATATATATATATATATATATATATATATATATATATATATATATATATATATATATATATATATATATATATATATATATATATATATATATATATTAGTGTGCTTCATTTTTGGGCAACATTTTTTTTCTTCAAGTCCTGGCTAAAAATCTTGTAATGTATGGAAAAACTGAAATTTTGAGCAAATTGCGAGCCCTTAATTCGAATTTTTACCCACTGCCAGAGAATTTTTGAATTTTATCCATTAAAATTAGATACATTAAAAAATTATTTTTTATACGTTTTTCCTTCCGTTCATCCTGAAAAACATTTTCGTGGGAATTTTGACTCATGAATTCTTGTTCAAGGTATAATATCATACAAAAAAGCCCATTGCCTCGAGTTTGTAACCAACGGGTTTGACGAAAAATGTCATTCAATCGGAATTTTCAAAAAATAGCAATAAATCGCATAGTAAATTGCTAAACTATTGAAGATAGAAAGAAAATGCCCTACAACTTTGTAAGAAGATATTTTTTGTAGCTCTCATAGTTCAGCTGTTAAAGTCACTCAAAACTTAAGATTAACAGAAAAATCTATTTTTTTCAATAATAACTAATTTATGATGAAATCCAAGTTGAAAAATTGAATGAAAAATTTGTTTGTCATTGTATTTTTTAAATCAGTAATTTCATAACGATTAATACTTTTTGGAGTTCAAATCATTTTAAAAAAATGATTCTCACAAATAGATTATTCATGTTTATATTTATGTAGAACTCACTCATTATCATTTTTCTATCAACTTCTTTATTAATTCGTTTTGTTAACGCTATATATTCTATACTATAATTATATATTGTTAAGCTGCTATTATATTCTTGATTCAATGCCACTCTTCTTTCAGCTTTATCATTAACTATGACAAACAAATTTTTCATTAAATTTTTCAACTTGGATTTCATCATAAATTAGTTATTATTGAGAAAGATAGATTTTTTCGTTAATCTTAAATTTTGAGTGGCTTTAAGAGCTAAACTATGAGAGCTACGAAAAAATATTTGCTTACAAAGTTGTAGGTCATGAGCTCCTCTACAAATTTGGTTTTTGCATTTACGCGATTTACTGCTATTTTTATGAAAATTCAGCTTGAATGACATTTTTCGTCAAACCTGTTGGAGCAACAAACTCGAGGCAATGGTTTTTTTTTGTAGGATATTATACCTATAACAAGAATCCATTAGTCCAAATTCCCAATGAAATGTTTTTCTGGGCGAGCGGAAGGAAAAACGTATGAAAAATCATTTTTTTGGAATTTTCAATGAATAAAATTCAAAATTCTCTAGCAAAAGGTTAAAATTTGAATTGAGGGCTCGCAATATGCTCAAAAATTTTGTTTTTCCGTACATTACAAGATTTTCAACCGAGACTTGAAGAAAAAAAATGTTGCCCAAAAATGAAGCACCCTAATATATATATATATATATATATATATATATATATATATATATATATATATATATATATATATATATATATATATATATATATATATATATATATATATATATATATATATATATATATATATATATATATATATATATATATATATATATATATATATATATATATATATATATATATATATATATATATGTATCTATATATTTATACAGGGTGGCGTATCCTATACGCGTCGGTGTCTGTAGGAAAAACGACTTAAAATTTGAATTTTTTTTCTTAATAGAGATATACAGGGCTATTAACACTACAAATTGTATAATTTGGATTATACAGGGTGACCCAAAAATAGGATATCAAAGTCATGTTTTTTTAAAGGGACGTCCTATATTTGATGGTGTCTTTTGATTCCCCGGAAAAAATAAAGTGAAGTTTCTGTAATGTTTCCTATACCTATCTCTTTTCGTTTTTGAAACATTTCAAGGATTCGTAATTTGTAAGCCTGAACAACATAACCTAGTATGTCGCGGTTATTTAAAACACATCAACAGTCACCTGCGATGTGCGTAGCCAAGATATTAGACTATCAAATAAAATGCAAATTTTTCCATTACATCATACAGGGTGTTCATTTAGTCTAATTGAATTCAACTTTCATATGGAGTTGAATAATATTCTTATTTTAAATGGCACACCCTGTATTTAATAACTTAAACTGATTTTCAATAAAATTATCTTTCATTTCATATAAGATTTACCTATGCCTAAATTCGATGGATCTTTAGTAGTCTTCTTCCCTACAGACACCGACGCGTATAGGATGCGCCACCCTGTATATGTATATGTAGGCTTGCCATACGTCTCGGTATCTTGCTCTTGTACCGGTGTCTGGTCCGGTTTAATCGATGTCTCGGAAAACGGGAGTAAGATGTGAAAAGTGATGAATAATGGCTGTCAGAAAATCAAAAATTCCTTTTTTATTTTCAGAAGATGTGTAGAATACACAATTCCAGACTCTCTCCTCCTGCCACTTAGCCAAGCGAGGCTTAAAAAAAAGGAAATCAACATTTTGCTACTAATTTTTTTAAAATTTTCTAGGGGTGGACCCCGCTCTACTGGGGGGTATGGAATACCCCACCCATTAACGCCATCTTATATCAATGTGTCCCAGTTTACCCACTAAAAATATGGCAAGCCTATGTATATGTATGTGTATAGAAATTTGCAATTATTTGTTGTTCTATATTTTTTGTTGTGTTGTTTTTATACTATGTGAAAAAAGGATATCTCTAACCATTTATCAGGCACGATGTTTCCATACATGTATCCATACATCGAATCAAAATTCCTACAAGATTATGTATGCGGGAATATATCGTACCGCACAGTAGCTGATAACATTATCACATGATTGTGTTTCTCAAAGACTCCAAGACTAGACATGCTTACTCAATATTTGTTGACTTCTTGTAACGTTATCGTATCGACATGAGCATATATCACTCACCTTGTATACCATTATGAATGACGCGAATATTTCCCAGCGCTTGAACCGACATGAGTTGTTATTTCAATTGAGCATTTTGAATCAATCACTGTGCGAGTGAAGTTATTTTATACCTGCAGTTTGGTTTTGTGAATTTGCAAGTAATTATGAAGTAGTGGATGAGATGTTTCTAATCTACAGTTACAATACTCACAGTTTTTCCTTGGGGAAACTTGACCTTCGAAGTTCCAGGTATTTCTAGAAAAAGTGTGCTTGAAGTACGTAGTTTATTTAGACGGTGAGATTTCATTGAAGGATTAATAAGATTGTAGGTTCAAGCTACATTTGGAACGGAAATTGAATGAAAAAAAGTGTGTTACTAAGCTTGCTGCTGTTTTATAAGATTTGATTGGAAAAACTTGTAGATATTGTTTAGATCTTCGAACTGGTTTCACCTTCCACGAAAATTAATTGAACTTAATTATTGACCCTTAGTCATCATAACGTGTCTACAGTCAACTAGACCAACTTGTTACACTGTTATCAGTGTTATCACATAGACATGGGACTATAAAAAAATTACAAATATAAATTAATTGATAGAAATATTGAAAATATTTACATTATCATTATTTTAATCTTTGGCTGTTTTATTTTTGCCAAATACCCTAGAAGATATATATTATCGAGAAAATAGACATTATGAACACAGTTTTTCGTCGTATATTTCCAGAAAATGATAGACTATGGCACTATATCTGAAGATAACAGTGAAGTGCGGAATTGTTTTTAAATTCATTTTAAACCTCCTGGGTCACGATTTTTGATGTCAGATCAGTAGCGGATTTACCACTAGGCCGCGGGCTGTAGGGGGGCCGCACGGGGTTCCAAATATATATATATATATATATATATATATATATATTTATTTATATATATATATATATATATATATATATATATATATATATATATATATATATATATATATATATATATATATATTTTTTTTTTTTGGAAGGATGTACTTGCACTTAACAATTAATGATAACTTGCAACTGGAGAGAGCACATTTAATATTTTAAACCAGATCAAAAATTATTTGAGAAATTCCAGTTCTGACTCAAGGTTGTCTAGTTTAGCCAGTTTTGTTGCAAATGCCGAACTGTTGAAAGACTTAGAATTTGATGACCTAGTCAAAGATTTTGCTTCACAGAAAGCTCGAAAAGTTGATGTGTAGATACTAATTTAAAATCCTTGTTGAGTAGTTTTAGTGTTTTTTATTTTACTTGTGTAGGCCTGTAATTTAGGTTTTGTTGGCGACAGTCTCGTATGTTATATTCAATTTTAAAATTTTTTATTAGATATTAAATACAATGCATCTAATTTTTAAGGATTATTTCAACTCTTAGTTTTTCTTGACGATAGTCGTATGTTATATTTCGTTTTTCAAGTTGGTAAAGAAGGGTACCTTTTTTGTTTAATTTTAACTTTATTACTATATTGCTTTAGATAGATATATTAAATAATATAAACAATTTTTTAAGGATGATTTTAGCTAACTTTGTTTCTGAATCATCGCAAAGAAGCCTCTATGTAACACTCACAATACTTCACCCTGGGGTGGCAGGGGGACCGCACAGAAAAGTTGGCCTAGGGCCTCAACTTTTGTAAATCCACCACTGTCTGATAAGATGTTTTTTTTCCCGATACATATTGGCCCCCATCTGACCGAATGACATTTTTAATCGGAAGTGTTTCTTTATGAGTAACAAAACTATTAAAATTCAGTCCAAATTTGGCATCCTCAACTTTAGGCAATAATTCTGCGGGAAGATTCATGAGCGAAAGGATTTTTGGAGGGTGCATGATGCTGAAATAACAAGATGATCCAAATACCCACTGAATTGATTAGAAAGTTAGAAATTTCTACGTAGATTGAATAGATGCTAAGGAAGTGCCTTTTGAAGTTATGATTTTTTTCTCTAATCGACGCCGTTTTTAAGTAGATACCTATTTCTTAGTTTTGAGTGGCGTTTGAGGATGTATGCTTGTTCACAACTCATAAGGATTTAGTTAAAAGCTGAAATTTCTTCCGTGGTTTGAGTTAATGTGTGGAGAAGTGTTATGTTGTTGTTTCAACTATTTTCCTCAATGTCTTTCATTTTAATTTAATTTTAATTTTTTCCACCGAGGCCAGTTTTAAGTGGAAATTTCATGCGTTTTCACTGGTATTCAAGCTTTGTGAATCAATTCAGTCCCTCCAAATTGAAATAGGGGTTGTGCTTCTGTATATAAAAAAAATAACTCAATTCTTGATTTTCGAAATTAATCGGTATGGGGCCGTTCAAGTATTACGTGAGCAGATTTACCTCCTCCTACCCCTTGTCAGCAAAAGTAAGCAGAGCTCTTGCCCCCTTCCCATTCTTACGTAATTGGTACCTATATGCATTTTTCTTTTAATGTTATCTATTTTTTTTAATGTACATAAGCAGCAGTTATGAAATAGGCTTAGAATAGAGACTTCAACGCATATAATTTTCATTTAAACAATTTTTATTGACACAGTATTCAACATAGAGTAAGGTGAAAATATTATAATCTTATTAAGTACTTTTACGAACAAAACAAACTTCTTTCGAATTCTTGGTATACATATTGATTCCAATTAACAGTCTTCTGTCCATGACATTCGAATCCATGATTCTAAGTTTTCGATGACATCGGATGTTTGCTGCTCTATGTTGTGTATCTGCTCACTTTCATCTGATTTTGGAATGTCTACATCATACTCATCAAGCCATTCAACATCTCGATGCTCTAAATTTTGAATAATGCACATCAGTTCATTAACACGAAGGAAAGGAAAGGAAACACACGTGTTTCATTTCTCCCTGAAGTAAGTGTCAGGGAGGCGGGCAGCTTGAGTTTGGGATTAACTCCTTCAGCCAGATCAGAGGATACACTTGTATGTACAAGTGCATTAAGGATAGGTGAGACGGGATATTTATGGAACATAGGAAGTGTGGGTAGGGTTCAGAGGATTAATACTGGCCCAGCATTCGCCTTTTAAGTTTGCAAGTAGTGACTTACATTACCATGAGGAAAACTCTGAGAAAAACTCATGGCAGACCAGTCGGCCCCGGGGTTTGAACCCGAGACCTCCCAAATACTAGCCAGCGTACCTAAAATACTCGACTTGGTATTAACACGACGAGCAGCCACTCTTATAGGCCTAACTTTCATCAGTGTGCGTGTTTACTTTTTTATCACTCCATGTGACGAGATATTGACTTGATGGAAGCCACATGTTTTGTATGTTCGACTTGATAGCTTCAACTTCACCGTCGGACAAAAATAATCGTAAGGTATTTGCAACAAATCGTTGAGTGAAGAATGTAAGCGTAGAGGTAAATTGAGTGGAAGATTGAGAAATTGCCCTCCATCATCCAAAACCAAGTCATCAACTGTTTGTTTTACCTTTTACTGGTGGTTGAAGAAACCTGTTGTCTAGTGATCTAAGGAGGCCACTTCTTGGACGATAGCATTTATTGTTTCTAAATTTTATATAGCAAGTATTGGCTTTCACGCACATGTTCTGAATACCATTTAATGTCTGGAAAATCAAGAAAATCTTGTTCGCCCGGCCTGGAATATGTGTTTTCAAGCATAGACAATGTGTGGGTTGCCAATGTGTAAAAAAAATAACCACTGCTGACGTAATCACCATCTCGAACCCCCATCCCCCATGTCATCTAAAATAAGCAAAGCAAAGGCCCCCCGCCCCTATAGTGCTTACATAATACTTGAACGGCCCCTATACAAAATTTTTTGGTTTTTTTGTGTCAAAAATTTCAACCATATATCTGAAGAAAAAATTTACCAAATTCCAAAATCGCAGATACACGTGTTCAAATAAATTCCATTGGAAAGAATCCGATTCAGCAAATTTAGCAAGTGTATTTCAATGATATTTATTAATTGTTACAGATTTTCTAAGAACATTTCATCGAAATATTACATGCGGTGATGCAAATTTAAAAAAAATTAATTGCATAACCTGTAACCTGCCAGTTCAATCTGAATGTGCTTCTTTTTATATATTCTTTCAGATTTATATTTTTTCATAATTTTTCAAATAATATGCATTCAATTGAATTGCTCTGGATACCTTTCAATTGGGGTAATTTTATGAATTAAGTAATCAATTTTTCTTTCTGAATCCTCAATATTATTATACAATTGTATTCAATTAAATGTTAAATGAATACCTACTGGAATTATACAAATTCGAAAACAGACGTTCATGTTTTCGAATTTGTATAATTCCAGTAGGTATTCATTTAACATTTAATTCAAAACTTTGAATGAGAAGATTATTTCTTGAATCTGCATTGAATATTTCACCATTTTTTCTGAACGCTTGCTTCAAGTAACTATCTCATTATTTTCACATGAAGCTATTAATTGAACTGGTTCTTTCATTTTAAGGTTTCTCTTGAATTTTTTGAATATAATTCTCGTTCATATAATATTTTTTTTTGAAGCTACAGTGCTGTACCTATACATATTTTTATTATTTACCTGGGCATCTATTATAGGAATTGCAGTTAGTTTGATTTCCTTTCGAATTTTTTCAATCAAGGTCTTTCATTAAGAGGAAAGTTAACCTAATTTCTTCAATTAAAAATTTTTTTCCAACCTTCATCCAAGATTTTCGGGTATTAGTGATTCTTATTTCGATTTTCCTTTCAAAGAAATTTTTTGAAGACCCTTTTCTCGAATATGTATCATATTAAATGTGACCCTTCATTTTTTTTAGTTTTTCAGAATTCCAACTTCTAGAATTTGATCAAAAAAAAATTATCAGTTTCATAAAAAATTGATCATATAATATTATTCAAGCGAGATTGTTGAAAAAATGATACTAGAATATTTTCTCTATCGAACAATTTTATTATTGTAGTATCAAGTTTGTAAAGGAAATGAGGACAACAATTTTCATTCTCTTTGGAGATCATGAAATGTGTGTGAGCTTTATTGAATGGATGGTTTGGTATGGGTAGCCAATTTCAATATTTACAGTAAATGCAGTAGAGAAATTGTATGAGGAAGTATATTTCCAAGAAATAACAATCGAAATTGAAACACATTATTTATCGCTATAGACAACAATGCATAGATAATGTCATTCCAAGGTCACTTATTCACGATTAGAAATTCAAATTTGCTGTAATAGTTTATTCGTGAATGCCATTTCAATAGGTTTTCATAAGGAGTAAAAATTACTATAATACCATCAGTATTCAAATATGGGTACACTCCATTCCAATATATGTTTTGAGAAATCATAGTTTTAAAAATTTTTTAATGTGGAGTAATCTCATTATAATATTTTCGAATTAAAATTGCTACAAATGAAGATCTTCAACCGTTTGCATTCACATGGTTGTGAAAAGATTCATATTATTTTTTTTTCTATTTTATCTAGTTCTCACGAATATTTCATTATCGAAGGATTTTTAAACATTCTTGAAATCATACATAGAGTTAAAATTTTATATCTTTTGCCACCATTTCGAAAAATTTCCGCTTATGCACATCCTCGCCACTCCCTTTCCCGAAGTTTGGAGATGCCAAAATTTTGGTTGTTTTATTCTGGCTCAAGAAAAACCTCAGATACCAAATTTAAACTCAATTGGTAGAATGAAATTAATACACACACACACATATATATATATATATATATTTATATATATATATATATATATATATATATATATATATATACACATATATATATATATATATATATATATATATATATATATATATATATATATATATATATATATATATATAATTATATATACATACAGTGGCGTAGGCTCCATGGGGCCCGAGCCCCCTCAACAATTTATTTGGGGGGCGGAGCCCCACCAATAATTTAAGAAAATTATTAGTTGGACTAGAGACTAGACGATCGACATTTGCTCCTTTTTAAAGACACTCTAGCCATAATAATGCTATTTAGAGCAATATTAAAAATCTTTATAAAATAGATAATTAAATACATACAGAATGTTAAATTTTCAGTTTCGAAATATAAATACTAGTTAAGTATTATATTACTATTAGGCTCTTGCACAGTATATTATTAAAATAAGTTTAATGATTAAACCGAGTTTAATTTGACATTTTCGCTTTCACCAAAATATAAACGGCGTTTATAGGCCCTTGCACCATTTTATAATATAAAACGTCGTTTAACTAAACTTGGTTAATGCGGGGCTTAAGACGGCTTTTAAGCCCCGCATAAACCAAGTTTAGTTAAACGACGTTTTATATTATAAAACGGTGCAAGAGCCTGTATATTACTCTATTAGATATTTTCAAATACTTAAATATTTGTAAATTTATTATTTTATAATACTTACCCAAATATTTTCAAAGCATTAACTTTGAGATATTGTTTTTATTTAATGAACCTCATTCAAATTAAGTTTAAATTTGCTATTTCACTTATTAATCAAAGTGATATTACTGCGCGACATCAATATTTTATGTTTATTCTATTAATAATAGTTTATGATTTATGTAAATATAATTTCTTTTCAGAGCTATATATTCACTGCTTAGTAATAGTTTATAAGCATAATTAATACTTTGAATTAAATTTTACGAAAATACCGTGT
The DNA here is from genome assembly GCA_030704885.1 of Cynegetis impunctata. Taxonomy (NCBI): domain Eukaryota; kingdom Metazoa; phylum Arthropoda; class Insecta; order Coleoptera; family Coccinellidae; genus Cynegetis; species Cynegetis impunctata. The sequence continues at coordinate 530,026 of JARQZK010000757.1, forward strand.
CTGTTTATGTTTCGTTTCATTTTTCAAAGCCAAAAGATGTGCCAGGCTTGTCGAGTTTGCCGGAGTATCGAGTTTTCGGGGTTCTAATATTGATCATATGACTCTAAAATGCTTTAAAAAACTTCAAAACTCACTATTTTTCATCTAAAATTTAGAAAATTACATGAGGCAAGACCCTAGGTATGGTCCCCCCCAATATTTTTTATGAGTCGTCGCCACTGTATACATAAATGCTTAGTTCAAAAGATACAGGTGGCCAAAGTTGAAAAGTGGCAATTAATTTTTTTAAATTTTTGTTGCTCTTTACAGATTCTCTTTCAATTTTATGTACTCACTCAATATGTCAAGCCAAATCTTAACCATAGGTGGTATTTATTCAGAAAACAAGATTGAGGAAAATATATCTTCAAGAAACTCAACACACATTTAAATTCAGCACAATTGAGTTAATTAATATGATATGGAAGGATTACGTAATTTGATTCTGTTACACTGTCCTTACAGGCCAAGCTACAGAGATTTTTTCATGTAAAAAGTGTTAGAAGAAAACCATTTTTTTTAGTTTTTTGCTTATAAAACTGAAACTATCACAGTAATCGTAATGGCGTCCACAAATTAATTGTAGGAAATGAAAAGGCGAAGAAAATGAGAGGTCGGACGACTCGATCAGACCCTTAGTTTGAGAGGAAATCGGAAAAAACCGGCGAAAATGCAGTTTTTTTCAAAAATTCTTAACTCGCTTATTTTTTGAGTTGTAGCGTAGATCCTGGCCGGAGGATCTACGGCACAACTCAAAAAATAACCGAGTTAAGAATTTTTGAAAAAACTGCATTTTGGCTGGTTTTTTCCGATTTTCTCTTAAACTAAGGGTCTGATCGAGTCGCCCGACCTCTCATTTTCTTCGTCTTTTCATTTCCTACAATTAGTCTGTGGACGCCATCACGATTACTGTGATAGTTTCAACTTTACAAAGTTATAAATAATAAAGTCGAGTGAAAAACATATCACTATATCATATGGAACTATGGCGTAGCTGGTTTTCTTCTAAAACTTTTTGCACAAAATGCTCCCTACAAATCTCTGTAGCTTGGCCTATTAACGAAAATCCCATCTAGCGCCATTTCTTATAAAATCGAATTTGACATCTTAACTTACAAACGTCATGCCAGTTATAATACATCAGATTGTGACGTGTCAAATTACCTATAGAAAATGTTATTTGTAAATAAAAAAATAAATATATGAAAATACTTAAAGGATATGATATATTCGACACTTTTATTCTTCAGAATTTCATCCTTTCACTATGACTACTGTATTACGTGTTAGTAGGTACCTAACTCATACAATAACCAATAGAACACATGCTCCACAGAGTGAAATTGAAGGTTCTTAATGTATATTTCAAGTACCAAGTCAGCTATCACCATACAATAGGTACGTGCTCATTCTATTATTATATTCAAACTGAGATTATTTGAAATGGACATTAAATATGCGAATAATAATAAAAATTTCAACCTTTCCAGTTATGAAACTATAGACCTTGCTTACAATAACTCCAGTTTCTACTACAGGACGCGAATTATTTGCGTCTTCCGGTATTTAAAAATAAAAAAATTTCATTAAGTAAATTATACACTATATTCCTAAATTGGCTAAAGAGGACAAAAGACTTCTAACAATGAGGATTACGTTCTCCTGATTATACGGTTCTAATAAATAAACGAACTAGTTGAACCACTTCAATATGAAATAATTTCTGAGATCCTTTGATTAATTTTTTTTGATTAATTTGAAAAAAATATTACAGAATTGAGTGGACTGAAAATGACATTTGAAGGTGCGTAAAATCTCAAAAACCACGAAAAAAACAAGAAATTTCTACATAAAAATGGCGGCAGATAGAGAAACCGTTTATACCTCCAAAAAGCAATTCCTTAGCATCAAATTAATTCACGTACAAATTTTCACCCAAATATCTTAATTTGGAAGGATTTTGGGGGAGCAAAAATACTCCCAAAAACATTAGTTTTTTTTACCAACCTATAAAAAGCCCTGTGTTGTCGATCCTGCACATATTTTACCACTGGGTTGTAAAAGATTTCTAGTCATGCAATTTCTTACGACTTCCGTGCTCAAAGTTTGAAGTTTCCAAAACTTATACTGTATTTACAAAAATTTTAATAGTTTTGCTCTGCCTCAAGAACAAACCCAGACACAAAATGTAGGATAATTTTTGCCAAACTGTACTTTTTCCCGAAATATTATATAGATTTATGACAGATATCAAAAAAGTCTCAGAAATCGTGGTCCATGAAGTCTAAAACGGATTTGAAAATCAGTTCCTAACCTCACTATTGACTATCGATACAGTGCAATAGTCAATAATTTTCGGGGAAAATACGACTAAAAACTTACTATGGATCCTCATCATTGATCATCAATAACTTTTCAAAGATGCTGACTATACAAGTTCTTGTTTGATAATTGAAATAAACTACAAAACGTCAACATGTTTTGGTTAATGAAATCATTACCAAAACTAGCATAGAAAAAAACACAAGAGCTTACTGTAAGTTTAGTCCAGGCAACGAAGGAAAAATAGAGGAAATAATTCATGTAGAAGCCAATTTAGAAGAAGTGTCCTTAACAACATACCAAAAGTACTGAGGGTTGGGGGTGGAGCTAACGGCAGGGGGGGCTCTTAAAGATCCCGTTTCTCAGTTTTTCGTTAATAACTCGAAAACTACTATCTCTAGCGACAAAATTTTAATGTACTAAATTAATCCACATAAAATTTTCTTCAAAAAAGGTTTGATACACTTTTTTGCTGGGATCAATGCTTAAGGAGATATGGAGGGGGAAATGGAAAATTTTGAAAAAACGTTTTTATTGTTAAAAATGAAATGTTTATTGTTAGAAATGAAATGTTCATTATTAAAAATGAAATTTTTATTGTTTTAAATGAAATATTTGTTTTTAAAAATGATGTTTATTGTCAAACATAAAATAATAAGTGTTTAAGGATGTATCTTGTATGTCGAAATCTAAACGTTCTTCGTCATCATACATACTGAAAGTACTGAGGGGTGGGAGTGGAGCTAACGGTGGGGGGCCCCTCTAAAGTTCCCGTCTAAATTAATCCACATGATATTTTCTTCAAAAAAGGTTTCATACACTTTTTTGCTTGGAAAAAAACGTTTTTATTGTTAAAAATGAAATGTTTATTGTTAGAAACGAAATGTTCATTATTAAAAATGAAATGTTCATTGTTCAAAATGAAATATTTGTTGTTAAAAATGATGTTTATTGTCAAACATGAAATAATAAGTGTTTAAGGATGTAGGTATCTTGTATGTCGAAATCTAAACGTTCATCGTCACCGACGATGTCTCTGACGGGGGCTCCGTTCGTACATGAGCCGAGGCAGCCGCAGGTACCCGAGCAGATAATCCTTGCTTTGCGGCAACAGCAGCGCACCCCACACCCAGTCGTGCATCGGCAAAAGATCATGTTCAAAACTGAGTCGGGTGCTACAGGGTCGTTCGTATTAACTGGGTTAAGGATCTCATCTTATCCCTTAACCCATCAATGTGTTGCTCTCCAGTTGCGAAAACTACTACAGCGAACTCCTCCAATGACGTGCAGATGGCGGTGCCTCCTGCTGATCCACAATCAGTAATTCCTCTTCCTCGCGTCAGGCCACATGAACTTTTCATGAAGCGCATAAATGTTTGTTCTATAACCATATCCGACCAAGTACCTGCCCAAGGTATACCTGTGTGATTAATAGCAAAGTACCCCTTTTCAGCAAACTCAATGCCTCCAGATGGCTAGCTTTCAGTTGTATCATATGTTGTACGTAGAGGGGGACACATTTTGCGCACTGAAAGTGCCCACTTGCTTGAAAAAATGGGATCATTTGCTATACAATCGCCAAGTGGTCATCCCAAACACCACGACGCTCAGAAACAATGAAATTCTTCATCAAGGTAACAATGTGGAAGTACTGAACCCACAAAGCAGCGGTAGGCCCATTATCCTTGAAGAATTCCAGATGATTATGTGAACTTTGTCTGAAGTAAGTTCCTCCATGTTGGTTAGCATAGTCAAGATCTACCTCTTCTCTTTCTCTGACACATTAGCACCTTCCAGAACAACTGGGCATAAAACAAGGTGAACAAGTAAATATCCTCGAATAGCTCGGCTGTAGGTGTGACCTGTTAAGGGGAGCCTAGACATTCCAACGTTCCTCCCCTACCGTAGGCTCCAACGATGCCCATTACACTTTGTTCCCCCCCGCAGACAATTCTTCAAATCATATTACTGATCACACGGTCAATTAAATAATTAAAAATGAGCATTTCTTTTTCAACAATGAACATTCAATTTTTAACAGCAAAACCGTTTTTTTCTTTAATTTTCCGTTTCCCTCCTCCATATCTTCTCAAGCATTGATCCTAGCAGAAAAGTGTATGAAATATTTTTTGTAGAGAATTTTATGTAGATTAATTTAGTGCGGCAACATGTTTTGCTAGAGGTAGTAGTTTTTGAGTTATCAACGAAAAACTTCAAGAAGGGGCCTTTAGAGGCCCCCTTGCCATTAGTTCCACCCCTCAGTACTTTTGGTATGTTGTTAAGAAAACCTTCGTCTATAAGTGTGCCAAAATTGGCTTCTACATGAATTATTTCCGCTGTTTGGTCTTTCTTGGTCTTCGTTGCCTGGACTAGTTGTCACATTAGTATCGATAATTTTTCAAATTGACTGAAGGAGTTTGGAACGGATAAGTCAAGTAGATAGAGAAGAGGTATATTTTATTACTATACTGATTCAACTATTAGATTGCCGGGTTAAATTGAAATTGATGATTGGTTACCAAATTACCACACTCGTTCGATAGACCAATACTGATGAGGATGAATGAAATTAATGGGAATATCATGTGGCGAAATTAATGTAGCTAGTTCTATCTGAGAAGATAGATTTGGAATATTATATACATTTATATATATATTTATATTATATAAATATATATATATATATATATATATATATATATATATATATATATATATATATATATATATATATATATATATATATATTTATATTATATAAATATATCTAATATATAAAATTCTCGTGTCACGGTGTTAGAAGTTAAACTCCTCCGAAATGGCTCGACCGATTCTCATGAAATTTTGTGTGCATATCGGGTAGGTCTGAGAATCGGCCAACATCTATTTTTCTTCCCCCTCAATTTTTTTTTATTGTTCGGACAAAGTTTTCTGTTCTATTTTTTTTGATACAGCATTCAAAAATACATACAACCCTAAATTTTCACCCCTCTACGATCAACCTCTATTTTCATTTGTTGATTATAAACTTCAACTTTTTGTGGCAAGATTTTTATTTTTATTTTGTCATGACTTAGAATAAAAAAATTTATATTACTCTCAATTTTTCACCCTTCTACGATCAACCCCTATTTTTCCATCGCGATTTTCTTTTTTTTTAAATTTTATCCACCGATCCGCAATAGGGTTGCAAGATGGCAATCGAAAATAACAATAGTCGGTCTGAGAATAGGTCGTAATATATTTTTCTTAATTCTTAGTGATTCGGGTTGTCCACCCCAAACATTTTTATAAATTTTTTGACAAAATTTTTTTTAAATTTTTTTATGATGTTGCATTAAAAAATACATACAACTCTAAATTTTCACCCTTCTATCAAAAACCAATTAATAGCCATTTTCATAATTTAAACAATGTTTGCCGCGTCAGATAGATTGATAGATATAATGATAGATACATAGTTAGATAGAGATACATCGGCAGATAGATGAATAGATAGAAAGATAGATAGATAAAAATAATTTATATGGCAGAACAACGTTTGCCGGGTCAGATAGATTGATAGATATGTAGATAGATAGATAGATAGATAGATAGATAGATATACATCGGCAGATAGATGAATAGATAGAAAGATAGATAGATACAAATAATTTTTATGGCAGAACAACGTTTGCCAGGTCAGCTAGTATATATATATATATATATATATATATATATATATATATATATATATATATATATATATATATATATACAGTGGCGGCTCGTGAGTTTATCTTCAGGGGGGGCGCAGAAATAATATTGGGATATACATATTTGTGTTTCAATTCAAATATTGAAATATCGATACTTCCAATATCCAGATGGATCTGTTTTTGGTTTTAGGCTAAATCTGTAGCCATTAGAATATCTTTAAGGAATTAATCAATTTATCTAAATCAATAATTTTCTTAGTGTGCCTTTCTACTCACCCACTTATCTTTCGAAGCTAAAATACATTCTTCTTTCTTTGTCCACTATCACCTTTTCATTCAAATCTTCCTGATTTGAACCATACAGTGGCGTAGAGTGCCTTGGAGGGGCCCTGTATCAAAATTAGTTGCGGGGGCCCAAACTAAGGATTTCTCACAAAAAAAAAAAACAAAAATGCTTACGTTAAATTAAAATGAATGTTTATTGATCATAAGTTATCAATTCCTTCTATAAATTGAACTAGGAAACAATTCAAACTAAATATACACTTTTCTTGCTTTTTTTCTTCAAATTGATTTATTAAATCATCTATAACTGAAGACGATTTCAGTTTTTCTAGCATTTCTGCCTCTATAGACAATAGTGACAAGTCTGATAGCCGTTTCTGTCCCATCGAAGTCCTTAGGTAATTTTTTATCAGTTTCAATTTCGAAAAACTTCTTTCAGCTGTTGCGTTTGTAACTGGTAAGGTCAAGAATAGAAAGCATGCTGTTATTACCTTCGTAAACTGGAATTTTATCAGCAATAATTCCATGAGTTTCTTAATGGAATTAATTTTTTGAATTTCAGATTTTAAGCAAGTTTTCAGAGCAATTAATTGTTCATAATGATTAACTGAGATATCTTATGTAAAAAACCAAATTCACCCTTCGCTAGTGGTAGATAAATAAGTAGTACTTACCATTGCAATCTATATCACCCACAGAAGCTGATTGCTGAAAAAATGAAGAAATTTTGGGCATTTTTTTCATAACCTCCTCCTTTTTCTGTTTTCTTTTCATAGCTCCACTGGGATAATCTCTTTTCTTTTCACTCATTCTTTTCACAAATCAAACTAAGTAACCAACAAAAATAATCAGAAGAACAAGATTGTATTGTATTACAATGTAATAATAATAACGTTTGAACCGGGATGAAATAAAACGCGTGAATATAATTGCTCTCCGTGGTTTGTCCTTGTACCTCGGCTAATGGGAGATTCCCCCGTTTGAGGGAATGACTTAAACGGGGGAATCCAGCAGTAACCGATGTACGATGTTGCCAACTTTTGGGAGCACGCTTAAGCCGGGAAAAAAAGAAATTACTTCTTTTGACTTTTCTCATTTCTGAAGTGAAAACTCTGTAGGCACGTTAGGGGCCCCTGTAGACCGGGGGCCCCGTATCATTGATACGGCTGATACGGCGGTAGCTACACCCCTGGAACCATAGCACTTTCAATTGATAACATGGCCAAAGCACTCGTGCATTCGTGTAGGTGCAAAAATCTTCTCCGACTCGGATTTTTGTTGCCACCAGCACTCATGCTTCTTGTTAAAATATTACTTAGCAACGTGTTTTTTCGATTTTTTTCGGAAAAATTAGATGCCCTTATGATATTACTTACGAATATTTATCTGTTCTACGTAAACCTTACAAGACGCAATATTCACATTTCCCAAGAGCTGAAAAACTGCTAGAGTGTTTTTATGCTTTGCAGAATTTTCATGTTTTTTTATCTTGTCTACCAATTGTTTGAGATCACGAACTCCTACCTTTGTCCAATTTTCATCGTCTCCAAATATTAAACAAAAAAAACAAAAAAAGCATTACTTTCATCACATCCACACAACCACGGAGTCTTGTAAATGTTTTCATCAGATTTTCGCCTATAACCCGGCCGACGAGCCGGCCGATTTTTATACCCTTTCTGTTTCTGAATTATATTCAAAACTGGCATCGGACGTCTATTATATTTTAAATCCACTTTTTCTTGCAAATTAATTTGCTAAAAACAACTATTTAATACACGCATCCTCATTATGTTTATAAAATCGGCAAAAGAAAAAACAATACAGCCCTCACAACCATCCGCCAACACAGCAGGTAATCTTCATGAGGGCCCAGACACGTTGAGTCCGTAGCAGTCTTCTCCGCCGACCCCGGATTACGTCATCTCGCCTTGCAGTTATTGGGGAATATGTGGACTCGTGGCTCAAACGCCCGTGCTCGTCGAAGAAATATAATGTTGGATGCAGTTGGATTGAAATACTGGTATAGTTTAATGAATTAGGATGGAGCGTATAGATTTGTTTATATTTTTAGAATATTGCTTAAGTTTTATAGTAACTAGTTCAAAATTATATATGATTATATATTCATGCATTAAAATTTGAAAAATAAGATTTTTTATAGAATTTTGTGGAGGGCGGAGTCCCAGAGTCCCACCAGCCGCCACTATATATATATATATATATATATATATATATATATATATATATATAAATATATAAATATATATATATATATATATATATATATATATATATATATATATATATATATATATATATATATATATATATATATATATATAAATATATATATATATATATATATATATTTATATATATATATATATATATTAATATATATATATATATATATATATATATATATATACACATATGAAAGCGCTAAACTCCAATACCGTTCGACCAACCATCTCCAAACGTGGGACATTTTTGTGTGTTTTCCTATGCAGCAGGCTTTTCTGTGAAAGAGTTATGAAAACAAGCAGTGTAATTTCTGTAAAAACCAACTTTTTTTAAATAGTTCAAGAATGCCTTCTTTCTCGGACTAACTTCAGTCCCCAAAATACACTAATCTAATATTTTAGTACGTTACTGAGCAACGAACTTTCCCGTACAGAAAACGGTACGTGAAAATTTTTGGCGGCCTAGGCCGTCAAAATCTATCACTACCGGTTTTTTATATATATTAGACAGTAAATCAATACACGCACAAGCAACCAACTCACATTGAGGACATTTATTTAATATATCATTTTACATATGGAACGTTTATTATAACTATTTTTGTATATTATAGTTATATTGTAGTTTGTACAACTATTGAACATATGTAGACCGAACTCTACCTGAAAAGTCATTATGTTCGTCACTTCCCTCTCTAAATTTCATAGGCAATAATACGGTAAAATTGTTATAAATTTATAAAAAATCCTTAATTATGATCGATTGCGATTTCAGAAAAAATAGTAGTACTTCGTAGTAAAAGCACATTTCCAGACTGCAATGCTTGTGATAATTACATTGTCATCCAGGAATGTATTGCTTTTACTACTATGAACAGTGGTACACAATGTAGTATTGTAGAACGCTTGACTAGGTATCTGGTCTGGCGCATTTGCCATTTTGTATTAAAAAAATTGTGCTGCTGCAATTCGTCGTCGAGAACCTAGTTTATATATATATATATATATATATATATATATATATATATATATATATATATATATATATACAGGGTCACTCACGGTGGATGGTAGGTTAGACGTTTACGGAGAACGGGACATAGGATTATTCTGAAAATTTGGTTTCATGGATAATTTTATTGAATTTGCTCTATCGATCTAAAATAATAGTGGCGCTACGGAGTTGCCGCTTATACTAAAAAGTAGCAGTAGATTGATTATCTTCTGGTTTCAGGGATTGAACTTTCGTAAACTTGTATGGGTGCATGTTATAATTATGAAGGATCCTTTGAATAGATGCATGAGTGTAGCCTAGATCTTCTTCTGCACTTTTGATGGAAGCTTGAGGATATGCGTGAAAATAGGCTAACACATTTATAATGTTGCCTTCTTTTGAAGTAACAGGTTTTGGTAAATTTCGTTTCGCTTTCATTATTGACTAATAAGTGATAAAATTATTTTGTAAACGTACAAATTTTCTCTCGTTCATTGGTTGTCAATAGGTATACATTTCATTGAATTTTCTGCATGTTCTTGCTATTATTTGGCCACATTGACCATGTACAATAAATAACTTCATCAAAACTTCATGAGAATAGTTATTGCCTTCCATTTTGATTTTTTCAAATCAAATTTTCGTTAATGAGCGCGAGTTTTATTGTTTATGCACTAATTGTCAAATTTTCATAATGACATCTTTCTTGAGATTTCATAGCTACCTAATACAAAATATGGCAAAATAATCCGATTTTTATAGAAACTTGCTTTTATTTTGGAAACCTGACTTTTTAGGTATAGGAATATGATACATCATTTGAAAGAAATTTTAATTTTCTTTCGAGATATTTAATAATATACAGGGTATTACATTTGAAAAAATGCACTTTTTACCATTTTTGTATTTATCGTTAAAATCGCAAATTTTGAAGGACCCTGTATAATGGAGAACAAATTCCTTTAAATATTACTGATACGTCGGAACTTGGAAAACTACACCTAAAATTTCAGCGTCATACGAATCTAAATACCTTAGTAATGAACATTTAATTGAAGCTATGTTTTGCACAAAAAATAAGGTAACCATTTAATTTCTCGAAAACCTCTGGAGTTATCTCCAGAGGTTTTCGTGTGATATATATATATATATATATATATATATATATATATATATATATATATATATATATATACAGGGTCACTCACGGTGGATGGTAGGTTAGACGTTTACGGAGAACGGGACATAGGATTATTCTGAAAATTTGGTTTCATGGATAATTTTATTGAATTTGCTCTATCGATCTAAAATAATAGTGGCGCTACGGAGTTGCCGCTTATACTAAAAAGTAGCAGTAGATTGATTATCTTCTGGTTTCAGGGATTGAACTTTCGTAAACTTGTATGGGTGCATGTTATAATTATGAAGGATCCTTTGAATAGATGCATGAGTGTAGCCTAGATCTTCTTCTGCACTTTTGATGGAAGCTTGAGGATATGCGTGAAAATAGGCTAACACATTTATAATGTTGCCTTCTTTTGAAGTAACAGGTTTTGGTAAATTTCGTTTCGCTTTCATTATTGACTAATAAGTGATAAAATTATTTTGTAAACGTACAAATTTTCTCTCGTTCATTGGTTGTCAATAGGTATACATTTCATTGAATTTTCTGCATGTTCTTGCTATTATTTGGCCACATTGACCATGTACAATAAATAACTTCATCAAAACTTCATGAGAATAGTTATTGCCTTCCATTTTGATTTTTTCAAATCAAATTTTCGTTAATGAGCGCGAGTTTTATTGTTTATGCACTAATTGTCAAATTTTCATAATGACATCTTTCTTGAGATTTCATAGCTACCTAATACAAAATATGGCAAAATAATCCGATTTTTATAGAAACTTGCTTTTATTTTGGAAACCTGACTTTTTAGGTATAGGAATATGATACATCATTTGAAAGAAATTTTAATTTTCTTTCGAGATATTTAATAATATACAGGGTATTACATTTGAAAAAATGCACTTTTTACCATTTTTGTATTTATCGTTAAAATCGCAAATTTTGAAGGACCCTGTATAATGGAGAACAAATTCCTTTAAATATTACTGATACGTCGGAACTTGGAAAACTACACCTAAAATTTCAGCGTCATACGAATCTAAATACCTTAGTAATGAACATTTAATTGAAGCTATGTTTTGCACAAAAAATAAGGTAACCATTTAATTTCTCGAAAACCTCTGGAGTTATCTCCAGAGGTTTTCGTGTGATACTTCGCTATACTTATGTATAGCGAAGTATCACACAAAAACAATTGGAAAATGGTAGAAAAGCAAAAAATGAAATAATATATAGGGTATCTCATTTGAAATTTCACAGTTGCTGCTACTTTTTAGTATAAGCGGCAACGCCGCAGCGGCACTATTATTTTAGATCGATAGAGCAAATTCAATTACCCATGAAACCAAATTTTCAGAATAATCCCATGTCCCGTTCTCCGTAAACGTCTAACCTACCATCCACCTTGAGTGACCCTGTATATATATATATATATATATATATATATATATATATATATATATATATATATATATATATATATATATATATATATATAATATTACTTTCATTTTATACAGATGGCAGATCCGTCACAAAGTCGCCAAAACTCAAATGCGAAGGGTCGAGCTCCTTTAGGCACTGAACTGAAAAATATGAATAACAGCGGTAACCAGACACCAGGAGCCACAGAAGTAGCATTGCCCGATAGTTCTTGTAAACCCATACATTGCCAGGAAGCTAGACAGAGGTATCGTCCGCCCGACTTGGCAGGGGATCCTTGGCAATTGAAAAAAACTATTTACCTTGTAGGACTCATAGTTTCATTGATTATTTGGGCTATTATTTATGGGATAGTACAAAGCTTGAATCTAGTCTGAGTTGTGATATGTGATGTGAATAGTATAAAAAACTCTTTGAGCTGGAGTGATGTGAAAAAACAAAATTTATCAGTTCCATTTCGTTAATTTTGGGACATGTAAATGAAATTTTCTATTGTAATTTGATTTTATTAATTCTATATGTGTATTTTACAAATTTGAATAAATCATGAATCCAATTCTAATTCTCAGTCAATTTTTTGAAAGTCTAATCACAACCGAAAATGTTTTGTAAATAGCTTATAATTTTCAATTTAATCTTATTTGAAAGTTCAATTTTAGTAAAAAGAAAACTTAGTATACAATTTTCTTTAATAAATACATTAACACGTTCGCGACGATGTGCGCCACCGGTGGCCCCCAAACGATCTGTCCTCACAGACGATGGGAACCATCGGTGGCCACTGATTAATATAAAGTTTAGACTCACATAAAATTTCACGCGTCAAAGATAGGCTTCTGATCTTGAGGCAACGGCTATAGGAATAGTACATGTTACTTTGGGTACCACCGATACATAAAAATATATGCTTATTTTTTCAAATCATTTCAAACCATGATAGTACAGAAGTAAATGAACATGAATTAGTAATTATACCTAACTACGAACTAAAAGAACATAAATCTAAATAACAACATACATTAATTATAATTAATATTAATTTAACATTAATAAAAAAAAAGTTTAGTCTCAAAACAAAAAATCATCAGTCTGAAGATTAAAAAAAATTAACATGAATAAGTATACCTTACTATGTACTAAAAGAACTATCAATACTAATGAAAAAAAAACGTTTATGCTCAAAAAAACAAATTCCAGTCGATTTTACATGGTGGCCACCGGTGGTACCCGACGTCAACAACGAAAAAAATATTCATTGGTGGCGTCAGGAACCACCGGTGGTGAACATCGAAAATGGAATCAAACTACAAAAAAAACTCATATTTACTGTTTCAAAACACTTCATTTATACAAAAAAACACAAATTAATAAAAATGAGACATAAAAAATTTTCGTCCTGAATTTATCGGTATTCAATCAAACCATCGTCGCGAACGTGTTAATTATTCTATACAGTGCCGGATTAGCCACGTAGCAAGAGTAGCAAATGCTACGGGCCCCGCGAATTGGGGGCCCGCGCTCCAACGCCTGTCTGACAGTAAAAAAAATAAGTTCAGATAAGTGTAAAATATCTTACATTTCTTAAACGCGAAGCGCTAAGGCTAGGCTTCACTCACACATAAAAATCTAAAACTCGATTTTGTCAAGTTAAATCGTTGGTATAGGTTGTATGATACCTATCACGAGAAACGTTGGTGTCAAAATCTACAACAATAATTTTAAGTTGTACCACATTTCTGAAAATTTAGCGCTGGCCGCACAAGTTATGTGTTTGTACTACTTGCACTGCACTACACGCAAGTTTGTAGCACTGCAAAACTAACAGGCTAATTCCCTGATATTGTCATCTATCGAGCTAGTCGTAAAACCCAAACAAATAAAATAGGATTCTATTGACTATCAAACTATTAGAATTCGATGTACATTTGAGTTTGGTACAACGTAAAAAACTGTGAAAAACTCTTTAGATGTTAGTCTGGCATTGTATTTTAGTTGCATCATTTTACATTCCACCATATTATTGTAACACCAACACTTGTGACCCTTGGTGAATGAAAAAGAGTGGCCCAAGTTTATTGTCAGTTCTCATAGCTCAACCCCAATCAGCTAACTGACTGTAGGCAAATTGGCTCAAATAGCTCTTTCACAAGTATCATGGATGTCATTGACTTACATGAATATAAATTTGAATTTGATTGTGCGTATGTAGCTTTGATTGTACCTAATGAATATTTAAAATAATATACGAACTATTTTATTACCTAAGTTAAAAAAAAAAGCCAACCAGTTTGATATGTAAAAAAGGAATAAAAAAATATAGGAAGTTTATTTCAAAAACTGGTATCATTACACGTACACAGATATACGTGTTTTTACATAGCCGCTCCGGGTTGTCACGCACACACATTTTCGGTTTTATTCTCTTATCTGAGTTTAATACCATAAACTTGAGAACCTAAAGCAAACCAAGGGCCTCTTGGCCGAATTTGCTACAGGTCCCGCGCTAGCTTAATCGGGCACTGATTCTATACAAATCATAATTGTATATTTGAGAAGTGTGACTGATTTCATTGAGATGGAGAACGATTACTAAAATAGTGTCAAATATTACATTCTCATTCGATTGTGAACAAAGAGAAATTGACAAGTAATACTTAATCTTGTACAAATTGCAGAAACAAAATCAGGTGCATATAATTTAATTCACAATATCACATAAAGTGAACAAAGGAAAGTCTTCAAAATTCAGAATTATCAAACAACTTTCCAAGGGAGCTGGTTATATGTAGAATGTAAGAATAATAGAAAACGTCAAGTCACCCCAACACAAAATATGCATACTTTACTCGGAGTGAATTGACATCATTCTCATTGTTCCCCAATACAAATCACGGCCGAACTCAGGGCCGGTCTAAGGGGTGTGCGAAGTATGCAGCCGCACACTCGAGACTTTTGGAGGGCATTAAATTGGCCAATTTTTGTAAAGAAAAAAATAATAAACTTGGCAAATTTTTAGAAACTGATTTAAATATTGGGCAGAAATATTTAAACTATTCTCGCCGGCATATCATTGGAAGCTTGGACCCTAAACAGCTGTACACTCCCCTCTACACCCCTCGCCCAGCGTCGTTGCCAGTTTGTGGATTGAAAAGTTAATTCACACAGCTAAAAATCCCAAGCTTCCAATGATTTGCCGCCGACTTTAGAAGGAATTTTGTCTTAAAACTATTACAGTTAAAATTCAAGGTAAAACCGAAGATCTACCCGGCTACCCCAATGAGTTCTGAAATACACTAAGTCTGATGCCCTTGACCAAGGTCCAAGGTCAGTAGAACAGTCGTCTCGTGGCGGGACGCGGAAAGTGTTGTGACTCATCTTCCGGCCTCCCTCCCCCGGCTTTGCTATTCTAGCCAATTGGCGTCTGAAATTAAGATAGTAAATTCATTCTCCGAAATGAAAGCAAGAAAAGCCCTTGTATAAAATGTATAATAAAAGAGACTATGTACTATCCTAATAGTTAATAATTTTTTTTGTGTTTGCGCCATTAATAAACACTGTTATTATTGGTTCACTATGTTCTGTTGCTTTATTTTCTTTTACCCATGACTTATGGAAATTTATCTTAGGTCAGGTGGACGGTGATTCCCACATTAGCTAGTAATTGCAGTATAAGCACAAAAATTATTGCAGCGTTACCTAGAGTTAAGCTTTCATTAGTTTATTTGACATAATAGTGGTCATAGTACAATTAAGAGTACTGAACATATCAAGTCAATCAATAATGAATCAAATTGTCATACATAAATTTAATGTTCTACAAGGCGCAAAAGTGCACAAAAACTGTGTTTTTAGAACTTAAATTTCAAAAAACTCCATACCTCCCAGACTAAGACTAAGACAGATAATACAGGGGCATAAAATTTGAGTCTAGCACACTTGCAATTTTCTCCTTAAGCTGGCCCTGGCCGAACTACAATATGGATAACTACCCATAGCGTCCTCCACCAAAGATATTAGGACCCAATAATTCACTGTTTATTGCGAATATCGCAACAAGTATCTACGGAGCGCGCTCTCGTAAGTTTGTCCAGAGTTTTTAAGCACTGAACTGGGGGCTCTGGAATTCCATACGCCACTATTATAGACAGGGCCGGATTAACCCTGTCCGGGCCCCAGGTCTTTCAAGTTGATAAAGGGATGTAAGTAACTTTCAGATGATCGACTCCAGGTATCCTGTTACTTCGAAGTCTTATATGATATTGCAACAACATGGTTACCTGACTCGTTAGCTTTATTGAAATGGTCTTAATGAATAGGTTATAGATAAGTGATGAATGATGATCCAGGTTGCATGATGGGTTAGGAAAGAGAAATGAGACGGACGCGGTTTTCAATTTAACCTTGTTAAATGTAATAAAATACAATAAACGAAAGAAAACAGTTTTGTGAAGCACAAATTGGAGAAAGTCTACTTCCGAGATATTTATCGGTTTTGTACAGTACAGTAAGTTTAAATATTAACTCTTCTAACTTTTTTAGACACAAAAAAGTTTAAAACGTCTTGAAAGTTGACCTTTTCTAGTACATCATTTTCAATGGCCATTATCGACAATGAATTCAAACGGTTCTGAGACATTGTTGAATGAAGACAGTTTATTAGTTCTACTACTAGATACTAGATGGTTCTGTATGTTTGAAGTATTCCATCAATTGACAACATGCGTCCAAAGAAAGAATACATACTATAGGGAAAACATAATAAGCGATACGCCCCCTACCGGTGTCGAATATTACTAGAGCATGGAAGATAGATTTCATTGTTTACATCTGTTTACGTGTATTTTATATGAGAAGTTGTTGAGTTTTAATTGTATTTTGGATCGTTTACAAACGTTCAAAAGAGATGAATCACTATTGTTGTGTATTTTATTGTTCATCTTGGGCAAAAAAAAACCGAATATAGCTTACATACCTTTCCGAAAGCTGGACAATTCAAAGTTGCATTCCAAACAAAGTTATGAAACAAGGAAATGATGGACAGAAGAAAGATGTGGATTCATAACTTGAAGATTGAAAAAAAGTGTCTGAACATAAGAGAGTTGTTCTTTACAGTTTACTGAGAATAATTATTTTCCCTGCAGTAAGTTTGTGGATTTTTCCATATAGAATTATACCAACTAATGATGTGCAATTTTCAGCTAACCGAAAACGTAGAGTTTTTGAAGTCCAATGCTATTCCAACGAAAAATCTTCCACTTTTATCTGAACCTGGGCCATCATCCAGAGATTCTAGATAATTGTATTTTCTTTCATGTAACAACCAGAGATACTATTAAAATAATAATAACAAATGATGTTTATTTGCACAACCAAAATAACAGTTTATCTATAATAGGTAGCTAGGTAAAAACTAAAATATTCAATTATATAATCAGGAGAACAGATTCTGTCAAAAAAACAAGACTCTCAGAAGTCAACCGTACTTTTAGGATAGCTGTTATACGTCAGGAAAATTCAAAAAATATAATAACTCATTACGTTCAAACCATTCAAGCATAGTATTCATATTAATTCTTCTTTTATTTCATGTTGTTTCTTTCAGTTTTGCTGGTAAGTACTTAGTTTTGCCCATTATACTCAAAAATTCTTCAGTTCGTAATGAAAGTAGATGTTTTCTTGAAACTTTTGAAAGTTTTTTTATTGTTTAAATAAATAGGTGTTTTATCATACAGCATTTTCATGAGGTATACATAGTTCCTTCAATCAATTAATTTATTCGTCCTCTACTTTATTTTATTATTTATTTTCATGTTAAATGATAAAAACTTACTATCTACTGTTGAACAGAGATAATATTGTCCTCAATCGAAACACAATGAACCACTGGAAAATACGAAGTCCAAAAAAACACAAATTACGAAGCTAAACGTTCGAAAACTCAAAATGAAATGAGCGTAAATACCATTACCAATCAATGTAAACAAACAGCTAATCTCCCATGCTCTAATACCGATATTAGCCGTTCCGGCGCTACGATCTTAATTTCGGACGCCTATTGTTGAGGAATTTCATACAAATTTTCAAATAAAATTTTCATTCGATGAATTTTTTTTTCTTGTTGCCTACTCTGCCTAATGGTCAATACGGCCCTGATTGTAGAGTAGATATTTTTATCAATAACTATTTTGTTCTAGCGACGGAATTCCATATTTTCAATTTAAAGAGTGAATTGTAGTTTCCCAATATCTTTGACGGTGGGCGCTATGGGTTGTTCCATATAGCCGCGATTTTTATTGGTAAACAATAAGAGTTATGTCATTTCATACCGACTCAAGTGTGCTGCACAGAAGAGATTTAATAAGATCGAAACATCTGTATGCAGATTTTGGGTCGGAGTGACTTAAAATTTTCTATAGTTCGCTGTTGCATTGCAGATCTAGCGTCGCGGAATACATAGAACCAGTTCTCTAATGAGATTGTTTGAGAATTTTAAATTCTTGAAGAATTTTCCTTGTTCACTTTATGTGATATATGATATATTGACTATGGTTGACAAGTATATTTTACATGAATTGATTGTTAAATCACAATGTTGGTACTGCTGAAGTGTACTGCTACTAAATCTTTATATTCTATACCAAATTGCGAAAAGTAGGTACCTACCTACCTATAATCCTATAACTGTGTCAATAATAAGATGTTTGTGTAGTCAATAAGAATATATATAATAGGTAAATAAAACTACATATTTAAAATGAAAAAACAATCAATCATACTACTCCAAAAAAGAAACATTTCTTGAAAATTATACCTGTTGACAATCAATTAGGTACTTTCACTTATTAAACATAAATTTCCCAGATTAAGTGAAGGCATAAAATCATTTCATCTCTCTTATTAATTAACAAGTGTTTCAACATTCAATTTGATTTGTTTCGTTTTCTGTCATGTATTTGATCATTGCAAATGGAAAAGTTATGTGAAAATTAAACTTCATATTGATTAAGGAATGAAACATTCTAGACTTTTGAATAAATAACAACAAAGTGGTTTATTACATTTCTGGTATTTGCTCTATCACAACCATCTGAAATATATGTATTATTATGCAAAATAGCGAAGGATTTCAGAAATATATATATATATATATATATATATATATATATATATATATATATATATTTCTAAAATATTTATTTATTTTTCATAATTATATATATATTTCATAGGTTTGTGCGAAAGTTCTTAGAAATATATATATATATATATATATATATATATATATATATAAATATATATATATATATATATATATATACATATATATATATATATAAATATAAATATATATAAATATATATATATATATATATATATATATATATATATATATATATATTTGTGTAATATTTATCTATTTTATATAATAATATATATATTTAAGATAGTTGTGATATAGAAAATATAAATATATATATATATATATATATATATATATATATATATATATATATATATATATAAATATAAGTATTATTGAAGAAGGAATATCGGAATTCAGTCTGTGACAAGTCAACTTAATCGGTCATATTCTCTATATTTAATCACTATTGGAATTGGTGACTTCTTCAGGAGAAAGTACAATAATACATGAAACACAATATAAGCACAATACAGAGATGTAAAATACAATCTTTTCAAACATCAAAAAATCAGAAACATAAAAATATAACTCACCAACGCACAAAGTTGGTGACTCATTATAAATAGAAATAACAACATACAGATACGCAATAACGAGGCACATATCCAAGACAAACAACCTTCTCATAAGACGAGAATTAAACTTACAACCAAATGTGTAAACCAGTAAATGAAGCACGGAAACAAGATATTTTTTTAATTTATTATCAGGAATAATATAACAAGAGAGTGAGAATAAATTGAAAATAATTTGACAAATTTTTTCAAAACTTGTTGCCAGGCAATAGTCACGAGAGCCCGGAGGGCTCGAGTGGCTATTTCCAAATGGCAACAAGTTTGGACAAAATCTGTCAAATTATTTTCTATAATTTATCGAACTCGCGAGTTATATTTGACTAGATTATTTTTTGATTCAAAATATTTTTTGTTATTTCTGCATCAGAAAAGGTACTAAACCGATGATTTTCATCCATTTTATATATCGCGTTGACACAATTAGGTAATTATTTTGACAACTATCTGACACTTGCTAAGCAAATAAAAGCTACAGTGATTATTCCCGAGAATAATCACAAAAGATTTATTCCCACTATAATAATGACATCATTGGTTAAAACTTACTTTTGTGACAAATAAAGAAGCATTTCATTGGTTTTAAGAAACGTCAAAAAATAATCTGCGCAATTCAATATTTGCTGTTCCGAATCAAATGAAGCAAATTACAATAAATATTGCTCAATTTTCAATTGGTACACTACGAGAAACAACCTACTTTTTACTCCCTAAAAGTCAGAGAAGTGACCAGTATCCAGGTGATGTTCCACCACAGCATAGGAGGGACTGCCGTGTAGGTAAAAACTCTTGTGCTGTGGTGGAACATCACCTGGATACTGGTCACTTGTCTGACTTTTCGGGAGTAAAAGTGTTGGAACATGAATGCCACTGCAAAAGTAGGCTGTTTCTAGAAATGTTCCACATATAATACTATGAATTTCAAATCTGACAACGGATTATTGAGCAATATTTATTGTAATTTGCTTAATTTGATTCGGAACAGGAAATATCATTGAATTGCGCAGATAATAAACAAAAAAACTATTTCTATTTATAATAAGTGAGACCAACTTTGTGCGTTGGTGAGTTATATTTTTTATGTTTTTGATTTTTTGATGTTTGAAAAGATATTTTACATCTCTGTATTGTGCTTATATTGTGTTTCATGTATTATTGTAGTTTCTCCTGTAGAAGTCACCAATAAGTGACGAAATATATAGAATATGACCGATTAAGTTGATTTGTCACAGACCGAATAATGATATTCCTTCTTTAATAGTTCATGAGTACGGTAGATAATGCATTCATTAGGTACTCTATATATATATATATATATATATATATATATATATATATATATATATATATATATATATATATATATATATATATATATATATATATATATATATATATATATATATATATATATATATATATATATCATTCCAAGAGATATCATTTATTGGTATAACAGGTTTATTTAAAACATTACATTTTAAAATTAAAATTCATTGGACGTTTCAATGGAGTTTCCATCTTCATCAGCTAAAATCGGGATAAAATACAATTCAAATGCCTAAATATAAAACATATATACACATACACTAAAATAAAATAAAATAAATTGTATCTCACCAGAATGTTCGTCGGTAGTTGTCACAATACTACTTGACTCTTGAATCTCTGTTTAACCGATGTATAATCGTTCATGCGTATAGAGCTCATGTATTACAATAATGGGGCATATATCGAACTTAAGCCCTTTATATCTATTTTGTTGTTAACTGTGTTGTCTTGGTTCTTCTGTATAAAGATCATTTCAAGGATTTCGCGTGATTTTAGGTTTTTTTCTATAGTTAGTATGTGTGTTTCATCGTAATCGAAATCATGTCTTTCTGATTGTTTGTGTTTGTTCAGTGCAGTGTTCGCTGTTTTGGCATATCTGTGGGCTTTTAGTCTATCTTGTAGACGTTGTGAGGTTTGTCCGATATATACTTTATTGCAATCTTTGCAGGGAACGCTGTATACTACGTGGGATTTCTTTTCTGTTGGAATTTTGCTCTTTAAGTTGGTGTAGAGTTGTTTTATCTGATTCTGAGGTTGATGCGCTATCTGTATACTGAACGGTTTTAAAATGTTAGTTATTTTCGGGGTCAGGTATGTGATGTATGGAATGGGTACGTATATTTTTTTATCTGTAGACTCTGGTGTGTTAGATCTTGGTTCCTTGTTGTAGGTTTTATGTACTTGGATTTTGAAGTTTTTGTCTATTATATATATACGCAACAACTACCCTTCTCATATAATAGACAAAAACATCAAAATCCAAGTACATAAAACCTACAACAAGGAACCAAGATCTAACACACCAGAGTCTACAGATAAAAAAATATACGTACCCATTCCATACATCACATACCTGACCCCGAAAATAACTAACATTTTAAAACCGTTCAGTATACAGATAGCGCATCAACCTCAGAATCAGATAAAACAACTCTACACCAACTTAAAGAGCAAAATTCCAACAGAAAAGAAATCCCACGTAGTATACAGCGTTCCCTGCAAAGATTGCAATAAAGTATATATCGGACAAACCTCACAACGTCTACAAGATAGACTAAAAGCCCACAGATATGCCAAAACAGCGAACACTGCACTGAACAAACACAAACAATCAGAAAGACATGATTTCGATTACGATGAAACACACATACTAACTATAGAAAAAAACCTAAAATCACGCGAAATCCTTGAAATGATCTTTATACAGAAGAACCAAGACAACACAGTTAACAAACAAAATAGATATAAAGGGCTTAAGTTCGATATATGCCCCATTATTGTAATTACATGAGCTCTATACGCATGAACGATTATACATCGGTTTAAACAGAGATTCAAGAGTCAAGTAGTATTGTGACAACTACCGACGAACATTCTGGTGAGATACAATTTATTTTATTTTATTTTAGTGTATGTGTATATATGTTTTATATTTAGGCATTTGAATTGTATTTTATCCCGATTTTAGCTGATGAAGATGGAAACTCCATTGAAACGTCCAATGAATTTTAATTTTAAAATGTAATGTTTTAAATAAACCTGTTATACCAATAAATGATATCTCTTGGAATGATATATATATATATATATATATATATATATATATATATATATATATATATATATATATATATATATATATATATATATATATATATATATATATATATATAAATATATGGGCGCCGCCAGCCAGTAGGACAGGGGGGGTTGAGAGCCACAAACTTGATATGAGATGTGGAAGTTATCTGAATTCATTCCTTCAGCAATCGAAAAATAAAAATATATCGACCTGCTTAAATTTTCATTGGGCAATATGCCCTCTGTAAAGGAAGCAATCAAAACTGGATTAACTCTTGCAGCCACAACCTGTACCGTTGAGAGGTCCTTCAGCACATTAAGAAGAGTCAAGCCATGGCTAAGATCGACTATGAAGCATGATAGACTTTCCGGACTCATTGATGCAGTAATTAATAAATACGGGCTTCGCTCCAGAAGGATACAGTTATTGTTTAAAGAATAAGTAACTTGATAAAATATGTTTATATTTTGAGTTTGTTCTCTGGTTGTGTATTTGTAAATGTATGATTTTGTTGTAATTTAACTTGTTTTTTCCAATCCAAATCCAAATGCCCGTTTTGCCCCCCTTGCCGACGCCCATGAATATATATATATATATATATATATATATATATATATATATATATATATATATATATATATATATATATATATATAGGGAGAAAATGCTTAATCAGGTATGCAGTCTTAGGGCTGATTAAAAGAAAACTCTTGTTTCTGTTCAAGCTTTCGAGTCTTTATTGGCTCTTCATCAGGAACTCTACAATAATAATCATAAAGATATAAACAACATTAAGAATGCCTCTAAAAAGATATTACTTACGAAAAATGAGGTTGAACTCAACAGGTGGAAACCGTATAAACTTTTCGCCGACATCAAAAAGATAAGGTTAAAAACCAATATGTGTCACAAAGTAAAATTAAATAATAACATGAGATAGTGTAAAATGACAAATTATACAAGAAAACGTGAGAGAGGACCGTTAAAACTTTACTTAAAAAGAAAAATGCGAGAAAGAACTCCCAATTGACAAGTGACGCAGCAGCGTGGGACGCCGTTAGTCGTCTATGGAAAATAAAACAGTTGACAGATTATTGCCAACCTTAAGAATTCGATGATTAGTAAGGTGTGCCAACCCATGAAAAATCACTATGCAACAGAATGGAGAAAACAGTTTTCAGTTGGAGAAGGGAGGTTTAACAAATATGCATAAAAAACATCTAACATCTCCCCTATGTGAGCAAATTCTGTCCTTAAGCTTCCGTTTAGTTTGACCAATATATTTGAGGTCGCATTGTGAACACGGTATGCAATAAACCATTTAGAAATTCAAAAATTACTTGCACCTTAGCATAACACGTTTTGGATGAGGATCACATTCCTGATTATGGTGGTGTTAGTGTCTTGGAGCATGAATCTAATTTAAAAAAGAGATGTTTCCTGGAAATGTCTTCCATCGTTAGAGAACCTAATGCTATGAATGCCAGGACTGATATCGCTAATCTTAGTGTTTTTTATGCATATTTGTTAAACCTCCCTTCTCCAACTGAAAACTCTTTTCTCCATTCTGTTGCATAGTGATTTTTCATGGGTTGGCACACCTTACTAATCATCGAATTCTTAAGGTTGGCAATAATCTGTCAACTGTTTTATTTTCCATAGACGACTAACGGCGTCCCACGCTGCTGCGTCACTTGTCAATTGGGAGTTCTTTCTCGTATTTTTCTTTTTAAGTAAAGTTTTAACGGTCCTCTCTCACGTTTTCTTGTATAATTTGTCATTTTACACTATCTCATGTTATTATTTAATTTTACTTTGTGATACGTATTGGTTTTTAACCTTATCTTTTTGATGTCGGCGAAAAGTTTATACGGTTTCCACCTGTTGAGTTCAACCTCATTTTTCGTAAGTAATATCTTTTTAGAGGCATTCTTAATGTTGTTTATATCTTTATGATTATTATTGTAGAGTTCCTTGATGAAGAGCCAATAAAGACTCGAAAGCTTGAACAGAAACAAGAGTTTTCTTTTAATCAGCCCTAAGACTCTGCATACCTGATTAAGCATTTTCTTCCTTAACTTAGACAGTCGTCTAACCTTAACAATTATATATATATATATATATATATATATATATATATGTATATATGTATATATATATATATATATATATATATATATATATATATATATATATATATATATAATTGTTAAGGTTAGACGACTGTCTAAGTTAAGGAAGAAAATGCTTAATCAGGTATTAATATATATATATATATATATATATATATATATATATATATATATATATATATATATATATTAATACCTGATTAAGCATTTTCTTCCTTAACTTAGACAGTCGTCTAACCTTAACAATTATATATATATATATATATATATATATATATATATATATATATATATATATATATATATATATATATATATATATATATAATTGTTAAGGTTAGACGACTGTCTAAGTTAAGGAAGAAAATGCTTAATCAGGTATGCAGTCTTAGGGCTGATTAAAAGAAAACTCTTGTTTCTGTTCAAGCTTTCGAGTCTTTATTGGCTCTTCATCAGGAACTCTACAATAATAATCATAAAGATATAAACAACATTAAGAATGCCTCTAAAAAGGGGTCCGGTCCTGCTAGTTCAACGAAAAGTGGAAGTTAATTCGTGTGGTGAAATAATTGAAAATTCATTGGTAGAGGCAAAGAATTAAATGCTGAGAGTGAGTGCATTTAGTTGTTAAAAAGGTCAGGAGTGAAGGCTGTAAGTACACTTTTGAAAATTGCAATAATATCTTGTTTACGGGTAAAATAATACTCCAAAGATCAACCCATATAATCAGCGTGTAAGGTGACAGTATCGAATAAAAGCCAGTGTCAGCAGATTCCGGCGATCTAGAATAGAACAAGCACAGAGTCGGATTAAGAATAAATAGGAAAGTGTCGGTGCGGCAGGTGAGGTACTCGCGTGCGAGTTGGTTGTGGGTGGATTGAGTAGCTTACTAGCCGGGCGCTCGCGAGTCCGTATTCTGTCGTACTACACTAATTGTATGTCAAAATGGCGAACATGAGTGAAATAAAAAGAATGTTCGAATGTATACAAACTAAAATGACATCTATCGAAAACAAGCTGGAAAACACTACGAAAGAAATGATAAAATTGCAAAAGGAGAACCAGTGTTAGTAGAAATGATTGACCCAGAGCCATTAAAATTGATTGATGATGACAGTTCCAGGAATTCTATTGTTATACATGACAGGTCATAAATCATGGCAGTTCTATTGTTCGAGGGCAGGTGTGCAGTCTTTTGTTATACCCGATCTATTGTTAGACCAGGTGTTCGGAGCAGGACCGTATTAACTAATGATTGAGGATCGTGAGAATTGAATTTTTTCACAAATTTAGACCAAAATTCGTAAGAAATCCACCCCTGACATTAGATATGGGTGCAGGTATTTCTAAAATCATTGAAACAAACCCATTGAAAATGATTGATGGTGACAGCTCAAGGTCATAAATCATGGCCGGTCTTTTGTTTGGGGACAGGTGTTCCTATTGTCATTGACCCAAAGCCATTAAATCACGACGGGGGGTGCCAGGTCTTTTGTTCCTATTGTTATGTGCAGGTGTGCGGTCTTTTGTTATAACCGATCTATTGTTAGACCAGGTGTTTGGGGCAGATGTTAGGGCAGGACCGTATTAACTAATGATTGAGGATCGTGAGAATTGAATTTTTTTCACAATTTTAGACCAAAATTCGTAAATCGTATGAAATCCACCCCTGACATTAGATATGGGGTGCAGGTAATATTTCTAAGAAAGCACACACACAAAATGTTGGTGCGAATATCTCTTCACAAAAGCGGGTGGCAAGTCTTTTGTTATACCAGATCTATTGTTAGACCAGGTGGTCCTATTGTTTGGGCAGGTGTTAGGGCAGGACCGTATTAACTAATGATTGATGGTCGTGAGAATTGAATTTTTCATCACAAATTTAGACCAAAATTCGTAAATCGTAAGAAACCCGGCCCTGACATTAGATATTCAACGTGGGTGGGTATTTCTAAGAAAACACACACAAAAGGTTGACGCGAATATCTCTTTACAAAATCGTATGAATTCATAGAAATCCATCGCTAGCATTAGATAAATTATTCGACATAGGGGGGTAGGTATTTCTTTTACAAAATCTAGGGAGCCGTGTGATTTCATACCTTATGATATTACTTACGAGCATATAAGGATTGTCAAATATCAAACTCTCATTTATAATAATAAATTTCACACAGTTCTATGTTCAATCAAATCTCTTTAGATGTAATCACGAACAAAAATCTGAAATTTCATAAAACCTATTAGGTAATTATATGAATATAAATAATTAAATGAATTTATGATTCCTGGATACCCTTTACTAATGATTTGTACATATATTCAATTTGGTGAGATTGAATAATTTATTGAACTTTTGCCATATTTTTTTATGGAAGAACAAAATAACTTAAGTAACTCTTTTCCTATAAAATGCATGAAATCCACCAGATCAATCAAATTTTATTTCTTTGGTTGGACAGAATGCGAAATTTTTTATTATAGATCGCATATTTTCTTTTTTCTGTTTAATTTTATGTATACCACAAGCTTCAATTTGAAGCGTAGATAAAAAAAATGTCATTTACCTGGAATGAAAAAATATTTTTCCTTTAAATATTCTACAGATGTAATTACGAACAAAGATCAGAAATTTCACAGAACTTATTAGGTATTATATGAATAAAAATAATTTATTGAATATATGATTCCTGCATTCGTATAAATAATTAATTGAATTTATGATTCCTGGATACCTTTTACTAATGAGTTGTACGTATATACAATTTGGTGAGATTGAATAATTTATTAAACTTTTGTCATATAAGATTCACGAATTTTTTTATGGAAGAACAAAATAACTTAAGTAGCTCTTTTTCTATAAAATGCATGAAATTCATCAGATCAATCAGATTTTATTTCTTTGATTGGACAGAATGCGAAATTTTTTATTATAGAGCGCATATTTTCTTTTTCTGTTTAATTTTATGTATACCACAAGCTTCAATTTGAAGCGTAGATAAAAAAATGTCATTTACCAGGAATAAAAAAATATTTTTCCTTTAAATATAAAAAATGTCATTTACCTGGAATGAAAAAATATTTTTCCTTTAAATAATCAAAACAAAAGTTTAATTATTCTCTCTCTCTTAGTTGGAAATATCAAAATATTTCTAAAACTTCATCTATGTAAATGAAACTAAATTCACTTTATCTTTTAACAACCGGGATTACACAGTTACATCCAACGAAATTAATTTCTGGTATCCCTAACTGAAATAAAGATATCCGTTAATTATAAACATACAATACAATAGTACCTAGTCCTCCAAAATGAAATTGATGCATTACATATTGCTTTAATCATTTATATTGGCCAAACCGATAAACCAATCAATAGAAATTATAAAAAACTTATTGAATCAAATCTTTACAGATGTAATTACGAACAAAGATCAGAGAATACTTATTAGGTATTATATGAATAAAAATAATTTATTGAATAAATGATTTGGTCATGCATTCAATTTGGTGAACATCGAAATTAAATAACTTATGCAATTTTTATAAGATTCATGAAATTTTTTATGGAAGAACAAAATAACTTAGGGAACTTTACTACAGAAAATTTATTTATCTAATCACAAACCTTTTTATTTGAAACACTAAATTATTAAGAAAAGGTAATTTGAAAACTCATTTAAATGCATTATAACAGGTCTCTCATACTAGGGGAAAAAAAGCGTACACGTATAAATTTTTAAAAAACCTAAATCCCATGTGTGATAAATCAGTTGTGAATATCGTATATTATTACGATGAATGACGGACAGCTTTTTGAATAAAAAAAACTTTTCATATGAAATATAGACAAAACCTCCTAGTGTTTAAAAATTATGATACTAATACGATCAATATTATATAAATAAATTGATAGGAAGTTAAGTATTATGTATTTAATTCAACTTAGATTATAAATTATAACCCATACTTTGTATGAAGTAGTAATAAAGTTAAATTATTAATTCATTCTATTAATTCATTCTATTATTCTACATTGAAAATTTAATAATTTTATAATTGTATGCATACTTTTAAACAATCACATACCTTGCCATGCCAAAAAAAAGCCCACACACATCTATACTAAACGGATAAAATTGTTATTGAATATATGATTCATGCATTCATTGTATAAATGATTTGTCCAGGCATTCAATTTGGTGAACATCGAAATTAAATAACTTATGCAATTTTTATAAGATTCATGAAATTTTTTCATGAATATCATCTGGAATATTTAATTTTTTTGTAAAAACACGCTCGTACAATACGTTTTGAATAGGATTTGCATATCCTACCTCTCTTGTGGGTGTCTACGTAGCCAAATTTCAAGTTAAGCGGGTGTATAATATATATATATATATATATATATATATATATATATATATATATATATATATATATATATATATATATATATATATATATATATGTTAACGGTATCCCTATACACCCCCTTTACGCTCCCCATCATTGATGTAAATATCGTATATTATTACGATGAACGACGGTCAGCTTTTTGAATAAGAAAAACTTTTCATATAGAATATAGACAAAATCTCCTAGTGTTTAAAAATTATAATGCTAATACGATTCTTTAGAATGTTTCACTGTAGAAATAGAAAGAAATAATAATAACACTGTCTTGAAATTGCATATTGGTTTGAAATATGGAATAAGAGATTGCTTTTCAAATATAAATAATAGTATTCGACTTTAGAACTATGCAAATGAAAAACGCTATATAAAATTTCGAACGAACATAAATGTTAAACTTTTTCATATAGGTAAGAAACCCACATTACTTTACTTTCCACGACCCCCACCATTCCTCCATGCTTACCTGTTATTGCGCCATCTCCGAAAATTACCGAAGAAACCCGAACTAATGTCCACGATTGTTGTGAATAAAAGCGTCTAAAATATTAGAAATAAAGATATCCGGTAATTATAAACATATAATAGTACCTAGTCCTCCAAAATGAAATTGATGCAATTCATATTGCTTTAATCATTTATATTGGCCAAACTCATAAACTTATCAATCAAAACTGTTATTCAATCAAATCTTTTTAGATGTAATTACGAACAAAAATCTGAAATTTCATAAAACCTATTAGGAAATTATATGAATATAAATAATTAATTGAATTTATGATTCCTGGTTACCTTTTACTAATGATTTGTATATTCAATTTTGTGAGATTGAATAATTTATTGAACTTTTTGTCATATAAGATTCACAAATTTTTTTATGGAAGAACAAAATAACTTAAGTAACTATTTTCCTATAAAATGCATGAAATTCATCAGATCCATCAGATTTTATTTCTTTGATTGGGCAGAATGCGAAATTTTTTTATTATAGATCTCATATTTTCTTTTTTTTCTGTTTAATGTTATGTATACATTTGTACATATATTCAATTTGGTGAGATTGAATAATTTATTGAACTTTTTTTCATATAAGATTCACAAATTTTTTATGGAAGAACAAAATAACTTAAGTAACTCTTTTCCTATAAAATGCATGAAATTCATCAGATCAATCAGATTTTATTTCTTTGATTAGACAGAATGCGAAATTTTTTATTATAGATCTCATATTTTCTTTTTTAGACAAAACCTTCTAGTGTTTAAAAATTATGATACTAATACGATCAACATTATATAAATAAATTGATATGAAGTTAAGTATTATGTATTTAATTCAACTTAGATTATAAATTATAACCCATACTTTGTATGAAGTAGTAATAAAGTTAAATTATTAATCCATTCTATTATTCTACATTGAAAATTTAATAATTTTATAATTGTATGCATACTTATAAACAATCACATACCTTGTCATGTCAAAAAAATCCCACACATATCTATACTAAACGGATAAAATTGTTATTGAATATATGAGTCCTACATTCATCGTATAAATGATTTGTCCATGCATTCAATTTGGTGAACATTGAAATTAAATAACTTATGCAATTTTTATAAGATTCATAAAGAACAAAATAACTTAGGGAACTTTATTACAGAAAATTTATTTATCTAATTACAAACCTTTTTATTTGAAACACTAAATTATTTAAAAAAAATGTCAAATATTAGGAGTAAATAAAACGTAGACGCTAAATGTATACGATTGATGAATATCTTAAAATCATAACATTACTAGAAATACTGTTTTAGAAAATATAAACATGTATTCGATTAGGAAAGAATAGAATATAGAGGATAAACATATCCAACGATAAGTATATTTTTATGAAATAAAAGAATTCTTTTTGAATATAAATAATTTTATTTGAATTTTGAACTCTACATATGAAAAACGCTGTATAAAATGGTGCTCAATGTTTTTTCAGAGAAATTGTTCAATTACTTACGCAATTATTAAATCTGGTAAAACATATGAATTACATAACTTGCTTGTGAAACATAAAACTACTTTTTGAAAGATATGAAACTTTATTACCAAATTTGGCAGAAAGTTCATAAAATATATTTCACAACTTGAAAAGTTGGGTAGGCTATCGAAATTTATTCGGTACAATTTAATAAAAGACGTCTGCTTCCTGAAAATTTCGATAGCCTACCCAACTTTTCAAGTTGTGAAATATATTTTATGAACTTTCTGCCAAATTTGGTAATAAAGTTTCATATCTTTCAAAAAGTAGTTTTATGTTTCACAAGCAAGTTATGTAATTCATATGTTTTACCAGATTTAATAATTGCGTAAGTAATTGAACAATTTCTCTGAAAAAACATTGAGCACCATTTTATACAGCGTTTTTCATATGTAGAGTTCAAAATTCAAATAAAATTATTTATATTCAAAAAGAATTCTTTTATTTCATAAAAATATACTTATCGTTGGATATGTTTATCCTCTATATTCTATTCTTTCCTAATCGAATACATGTTTATATTTTCTAAAACAGTATTTCTAGTAATGTTATGATTTTAAGATATTCATCAATCGTATACATTTAGCGTCTACGTTTTATTTACTCCTAATATTTGACATTTTTTTTTAATAATTTAGTGTTTCAAATAAAAAGGTTTGTAATTAGATAAATAAATTTTCTGTAATAAAGTTCCCTAAGTTATTTTGTTCTTTATGAATCTTATAAAAATTGCATAAGTTATTTAATTTCAATGTTCACCAAATTGAATGCATGGACAAATCATTTATACGATGAATGTAGGACTCATATATTCAATAACAATTTTATCCGTTTAGTATAGATATGTGTGGGATTTTTTTGACATGACAAGGTATGTGATTGTTTATAAGTATGCATACAATTATAAAATTATTAAATTTTCAATGTAGAATAATAGAATGGATTAATAATTTAACTTTATTACTACTTCATACAAAGTATGGGTTATAATTTATAATCTAAGTTGAATTAAATACATAATACTTAACTTCATATCAATTTATTTATATAATGTTGATCGTATTAGTATCATAATTTTTAAACACTAGAAGGTTTTGTCTAAAAAAGAAAATATGAGATCTATAATAAAAAATTTCGCATTCTGTCTAATCAAAGAAATAAAATCTGATTGATCTGATGAATTTCATGCATTTTATAGGAAAAGAGTTACTTAAGTTATTTTGTTCTTCCATAAAAAATTTGTGAATCTTATATGAAAAAAAGTTCAAAATATTAATCAATCTAACCAAATTGAATACATGTACAAATGTAAACATAACATTAAACAGAAAAAAAAGAAAATATGAGATCTATAATAAAAAAATTTCGCATTCTGCCCAATCAAAGAAATAAAATCTGATGGATCTGATGAATTTCATGCATTTTATAGGAAATAGTTACTTAAGTTATTTTGTTCTTCCATAAAAAATTTGTGAATCTTATATGACAAAAAAGTTCAATAAATTATTCAATCTCACAAAATTGAATATACAAATCAATTAGTAAAAGGTAACCAGGAATCATAAATTCAATTAATTATTTATATTCATATAATTTCCTAATAGGTTTTATGAAATTTCAGATTTTTGTTCGTAATTACATCTAAAAAGATTTGATTGAATAACAGTTTTTGATTGATAAGTTTTATGAGTTTGGCCAATATAAATGATTAAAGCAATATGAATTGCATCAATTTCATTTTGGAGGACTAAGGTACTATTATATGTTTATAATTACCCGGATATCTTTATTTCTAATATTTTAGACGCTTTTATTCACAACAATCGTGGACATTAGTTTCGGGTTTCTTCGGTAATTTTCGGAGATGGCGCAATAACAGGTAAGCATGGAGGAATGGTGGGGGTCGTGGAAAGTAAAGTAATGTGGGTTTCTTACCTATATGAAAAAGTTTAACATTTATGTTCGTTCGATATTTTATATAGCGTTTTTCATTTGCATAGTTCTAAAGTCGAATACTATTATTTATATTTGAAAAGCAATCTCTTATTCCATATTTCAAACCAATATGCAATTTCAAAGACAGTGGTTATTATTATTTCTTTCTATTTCTACAGTGTAAAATTCTAAAGAATCGTATGATCATATAAATTTTTAAACACTAGGAGAGTTTGTCTATATTCTATATAAAAAGTTTTTCTTATTCAAAAAGCTGACCGTCGTTCATCGTAATAATATACGATATATACATCAATGATGGGGAGCGTAAAGGGGGTGTATAGGGATACCGTTAACATATATATATATATATATATATATATATATATATATATATATATATATATATATATATATATATATATATATATATATATATATTATACACCCGCTTAACTTGAAATTTGGCTACGTAGACACCCACAAGAGAGGTAGGATATGCAAATCCTATTCAAAACGTATTGTACGAGCGTGTTTTTTACAAAAAAATTAAATATTTCAGATGATATTCATGAAAAAATTTCATGAATCTTATAAAAATTGCATAAGTTATTTAATTTCGATGTTCACCAAATTGAAATGCCTGGACAAATCATTTATACAATGAATGCATGAATCATATATTCAATAACAATTTTATCCGTTTTAGTATAGATGTGTGTGGGCTTTTTTTTGGCATGGCAAGGTATGTGATTGTTTAAAAGTAATGCATACAATTATAAAATTATTAAATTTTCAATGTAGAATAATAGAATGAATTAATAGAATGAATTATAATTTAACTTTATTACTACTTCATACAAAGTATGGGGTTATAATTTATAATCTAAGTTGAATTAAATACATAATACTTAACTTCTATCAATTTTATTTATATAATATTGATCGTATTAGTATCATAATTTTTAAAACACTAGAGGTTTTGTCTATATTTCATATGAAAAGTTTTTTTTTATTCAAAAAAAGCTGTCCGTCATTCATCGTAATAATATACGATATTCACAACTGATTTATCACACATGGGATTTAGGTTTTTTAAAAATTTTATAACGTGTACGCTTTTTTTCCCCTAGTATGAGAGACCTGTTATAATGCATTTAAATGAGTTTTCAAATTACCTTTTTCTTAATAATTTTAGTGTTTCAAATAAAAAGGTTTGTGATTAGATAAATAAATTTTCTGTAGTAAAGTTCCCTAAGTTATTTTGTTCTTCATAAAAAATTTCATGAATCTTATAAAAATTGCATAAGTTATTTAATTTCGATGTTCACCAAATTGAATGCATGACCAAATCATTTATTCAATAAATTATTTTTATTCATATAATACCTAATAAGTATTCTCTGATCTTTGTTCGTAATTACATCTGTAAAGATTTGATTCAATAAGTTTTTTATATTTCTATTGATTGGTTTATCGGTTTGGCCAATATAAATGATTAAAGCAATATGAATTACATCAATTTCATTTTGGAGGACTAGGTACTATTGTATTGTATGTTTATAATTAACGGATATCTTTATTTCAGTTAGGGATACCAGAAATTAATTTCGTTGGATGTAACTGTGTAATCCCGGTTGTTAAAAGATAAAGTGAATTTAGTTTCATTTACATAGATGAAGTTTTAGAAATATTTTGATATTTCCAACTAAGAGAGAGAGAATAATTAAACTTTTGTTTTGATTATTTAAAGGAAAAATATTTTTTCATTCCAGGTAAATGACATTTTTTATATTTAAAGGAAAAATATTTTTTTATTCCTGGTAAATGACATTTTTTTATCTACGCTTCAAATTGAAGCTTGTGGTATACATAAAATTAAACAGAAAAAGAAAATATGCGCTCTATAATAAAAAATTTCGCATTCTGTCCAATCAAAGAAATAAAATCTGATTGATCTGATGAATTTCATGCATTTTATAGAAAAAGAGCTACTTAAGTTATTCTGTTCTTCCATAAAAAAATTCGTGAATCTTATATGACAAAAGTTTAATAAATCATTCAATCTCACCAAATTGTATATACGTACAACTCATTAGTAAAAGGTATCCAGGAATCATAAATTCAATTAATTATTTATACGAATGCAGGAATTATATATTCAATAAATTATTTTTATTCATATAATACCTAATAAGTTCTCTGAAATTTCTGATCTTTGTTCGTAATTACATCTGTAGAATATTTAAAGGAAAAATATTTTTTCATTCCAGGTAAATGACATTTTTTTATCTACGCTTCAAATTGAAGCTTGTGGTATACATAAAATTAAACAGAAAAAGAAAATATGCGATCTATAATAAAAAATTTCGCATTCTGTCCAACCAAAGAAATAAAATTTGATTGATCTGGTGGATTTCATGCATTTTATAGGAAAAGAGTTACTTAAGTTATTTTGTTCTTCCATAAAAAAATATGGCAAAAGTTCAATAAATTATTCAATCTCACCAAATTGAATATATGTACAAATCATTAGTAAAGGGTATCCAGGAATCATAAATTCATTTAATTATTTATATTCATATAATTACCTAATAGGTTTTATGAAAATTTCAGATTTTTGTTCGTGATTACATCTAAAGAGATTTGATTGAACATAGAACTGTGTGAATTTATTATTAATAAATGAGATTTTGATATTTGACAATCCTTATATGCTCGTAAGTAATATCATAAGGTATGAAATCACACGGCTCCCTAGATTTTGTAAAAGAAATACCTACCCCCCTATGTCGAATAATTTATCTAATGCTAGCGATGGATTTCTATGAATTCATACGATTTTGTAAAGAGATATTCGCGGACCCCTCGCGTCAACCTTTTGTGTGTGTTTTCTTAGAAATACCCACCCATGTCGAATATCTAATGCCAACGATGGATTTCTTACGAATTTTGGTCTAAATTTGTGAGGAAATATTCAATTCTCACGACCATCAATCATTAGTTAATACGGTCCTGACCGAACACCTGCCCCAACAATAGGACCACCTGGTCTAACAATAGATCTGGTATAACAAAAGACCTGCCATCCGCTTTTGTGAAGAGATATTCGCGTCAACCTTTTGTGTGTGTGTTTTCTTAGAAATACCTGCCCATGTCGCATAACTTATCTAATGTCCGAGGTGGATTTCAGACGATTTACGAATTTTGGTCAAAATTTGTGAAGAAAAATTCAATTCTCACAACCCTCAATCATTAGTTAATACGGTCCTGCCCCTAACACCTGCCCCAAACACCTGGTCTAACATAGATCGGTTATAACAAAAGACCGCACACCTGCACATAACAATAGGAACAAAAGACCTGGCACCCCCCGTCGTGATTTAATGGCTTTGGGTCAATGACAATAGGAACACCTGTCCCCAAACAAAAGACCGGCCATGATTTATGACCTTGAGCTGTCACCATCAATCATTTTCAATGGGTTTGTTTCAATGATTTTAGAAATACCTGCACCCATATCTAATGTCAGGGGTGGATTTCTTACGAATTTTGGTCTAAATTTGTGAAAAAATTCAATTCTCACGATCCTCAATCATTAGTTAATACGGTCCTGCTCCGAACACCTGGTCTAACAATAGATCGGGTATAACAAAAGACTGCACACCTGCCCTCGAACAATAGAACTGCCATGATTTATGACCTGTCATGTATAACAATAGAATTCCTGGAACTGTCATCATCAATCAATTTTAATGGCTCTGGGTCAATCATTTCTACTAGTGTTTGCGACAGCAGATGAAAAAACAGGACGATAGAATCGAATTAATGGAACGTGAAATGAAAAGAAAAAATCTGATAATACAAGGAGTCGAAGATAGGGAGGAAGACAAAGCTGATGATGTCAAAACAAGAATTGAAATGATACTAAAGAAAGCGAATATCAAACTGAATTTAGAGAGCGAGACTAGTGAGGTGCGAAAGATAGGAATGTTTAAGGCCAAAAAAAAAAGACCAATACTCATAACATTTTTAAAGTTTGAAAAAAAGATGGAAGTTATCAAAATGGCAAAGAATCTAAAGGGCACAAATGTATGGATAAATGACGATTTTTCAAAGAAAGTCCAGGAGGATAGAAAACGGCTTATACATCAATTGAAGATAGCAAGGGCAGATGGAAGAAAGGCTTTTCTCAAATACGACAAATTAATTGTAGATGGAGAGGTTTATGACAGTCACAGCTTTGAAGAAGGGGATGAAAGCGAGGAAGAAGCAGAAAATAAAGGCAAAAGAACAGTAGCTGACAGATCACCAGAAACAGGAAGTGAATGGGAACAAGCAAGGAAATTAGCTAGAACGAGGCAACGAGGAAATAGATGAAAGTGGAAAAGAATACAAGATTGGAAAAGAACAGGAAAATAGGCATAGACATTTAAAGAAAAATAGGTTTAGGATTAACAATAATAAGAATTATACATTAGATAGTAATATAAGTGATAGTAAGGTTGTAAGGGAAAGGGGCAGGAAATGCATTTATAATGTTAGTAATGAGAGTAGGGTTGTTAGGGATAAAAGGGATGGTGCTGATGGTAGTGGTAGTAAGGGTAACTATGAAAACACAAATATAATGAAAATAAACAAAAACAAAAATTGTGAAAATAAAAACAAAAACAATAAGTATAATGGAAAAGATAAAGATAACAGTAGACTTAGAAAAACAAAAGAGAAAAAAGGAATGAAATAAAAGTATGTACTTGGAACGTCAGAACCATGTTGCTACCTGGCAAAATAATGGAGATTGGGGACGAACTAAGAAAGTACAAAATAGGCATAGCTGCATTGCAGGAGATAAGATGGAAAGGTCAAGGGATAGTAGAAAAAGATGACTTCAGTTTTTATTATTCAGGGGATAAAAATCAAGGACAATATGGGGTAGGTTTTATAATAAGGGGTAATTTACGAAATGATATATTGGAGTTCAGACCAATAAGTGAAAGAATGGCCTGTCTGAGGATACAAGCAAAACCTATGAATATATCGATAATAAATGTATATGCACCAACCGAAAATGCAGACAAGGATGAGAAGAATAATATATATGAAAAAATCGAAGAAGAAATAGAAAGACTGCCGAAAGAGGACACAATTTTGTTGATTGGCGATTTTAATGCCCAAATAGGGAAAGAGGAATACTTGGGAAGAGTGGCAGGTAAACACACAGTTCATGAGAAAACAAACAACAATGGGCAACGCCTATGCAATTTGGCGGAAAGGTTAGATATGATAATAAGTAGCACCAAATTCGCCCATCCAAGAAAACACAAAATAACATGGGAATCGCCAGATCACAGATATGGCACACAAATAGATCACGTGCTTATTAATAGAAGAAAGCAGTCGTCGGTGAAAGATGTACGAACATACAGAGGTGCAAATGCCGACTCGGATCACTACATGGTAACGGCCACACTCAAGCAAAAAATAAAAAAGTATATTAAATCCATAAAAACAACCCGAACAAAATGGGACATTGAAAAGCTCAAAAATGAAAAAATAAGAAACGAATATGAGAAGCAGGTGGAAAAAATGTTATCGAAATGTGAAGAAACAGATAATGTTGAGTTGGAATGGTCTAACATTAAAAAATGTATACTGAGCTCAGCGGCAAGTCAGCTAGGGAAAGAAAATAACGGAACAAAAAAAGAATGGTACAATGAAAAATGTCGCGAAATGGTAAAAGCAAAGGGAGAGTCTAGGAGGAAATGGATCAGCACGAATATCTCAGAAGACAGAGAAAGATATGAAAAAATGAGAAAAAACTGTAACAAAGCTATAAGAAAAGCTAAAAGAGAATGGACGGACAAAAAAATAAGACACATAGAAAACGAAAATAAGTGATACAAGAAGAAACGCAATATAAAATTATCTGGAAAGAATATTTCGAAGAACTGTTACCAGAAGCAGCTACAGATAAAGCAATAGAGGAAGAAAATGAAGAAGAAAGGGAGGAGAACGCAACAGAAGAACCAACAAAAAGTGAAGTAATAGAAATCATCAAAAAAAGTAAGAACGGGAAAGCAGCAGGAAAAGACGAGATAAATACTGAATTAATAAAGTACGGTGGAGAAGAGCTTCACGAAAGAATTTACCAGTTAATTAGGAAAATATGGAGAGAAGAGAAAATGGTTGAGGAATGGGAAGTTGGACAAATTGTAACAATTCATAAAAAAGGGGACCAACAGGAGTGCAAGAACTATAGAGGTATAACTCTTTTAAATGTGGCATATAAAATATTGTCAGCAATAATACAGAAGCGTTTAGCTAGAAGATCTGAAGGCATAATAGGCCAATACCAATGCGGTTTCATACAAGGGAAGTCCACAACCGATGCCCTTCATATAATTAAGCAAATAATGGAAAAAGCCTTTGAATATAAAATTGAAATAGAAATGCTATTTATAGACTTCCAACAAGCATTCGATTCAGTCAAAAGGAGTAAATTGATGGAAGGACTGAAAAAGCAGGGGATAGAAGCTAAGTTAAGAAGATTAATTGCAATGACTATGAACCAGTCAAAAGCGAGTATACTTACAAGTAAAGGAGAAACCGAAGACTTTATAGTTAATAGAGGGGTAAGACAAGGTGATGGCCTCTCAACAACATTGTTCAACTTAGCCCTAGAGTATGTTATGAGAAACGTAAACAAGGGGAATTTAAGAACGAGCGGAGGCCAAATGGTCGCATATGCAGACGACATAGTCATAGTAACGAAGCGACGAGAAATAATGAAACAAATACTATTAGAAATAACAACAGAAGGTGAGAAGATGGGATTAAAAATAAACAGCAGCAAAACGAAGATAATGAGATTTGGGAAGCAGTGTGAAAACAAAATTATAAAAATGGGTGAATACGAATTTGAGGAAGTCGAAAAGTTCAAATATCTAGGGGTTACGATCAGCAGTAACGGAGAACGGAGATCAGAAATAGAAGAAAAAATAATGGCAGTAAATAGGGCGTTCCATGCCAATAAGAAACTATTAAAGAGTAAATTATTAACAAGGGCCACTAAACTCAAAATTTATAACACAATGATAAGACCGGTTATGATGTATGGAGCAGAAACGATGACGATGACAAAAAGAGAAGAGGAGGAATTGAGAATAGTGGAACGAAGAATAATGAGAACAATCCTAGGACTAATAAAAGTTGATAACAATGAATACAGGCAATGGATGAACTATGAAATACTGAGGGAAATGAACGGCGAAGATATAGTGAAACGAATAAAGAAGCGAAGGATAGAATGGCTCGGCCACGTATGGAGAAGAGGAGAGGATGCAATGGTCTGCTCAGTGCTGCAGTGGGAACCAGGAGGTAGGAGAAGGCGAGGAAGACCCAGATCTAAGTGGCTGAAGGAAGTGGAGGAGGATTTAAGAACGATAGGTGTCGCTGGATGGAAGGAAGAAGCTAAGGACAGGGCTCTATGGAGGAAAATAAGCGAGAAATTATAGGAATGATGGGGATTGATCCACCCCAGAAAGCGGATTTAGAAAGCATTTATGCGGCTCAACCCCACATGGGGTGTTTAGCC
Source organism: Cynegetis impunctata (assembly GCA_030704885.1). Lineage (NCBI taxonomy): Eukaryota > Metazoa > Arthropoda > Insecta > Coleoptera > Coccinellidae > Cynegetis > Cynegetis impunctata. The sequence goes on from JARQZK010000757.1 coordinate 571,201, forward strand.
ATTTATTATTATATTATTATATATATATATATATATATATATATAATTGTTAAGGTTAGACGACTGTCTAAGTTAAGGAAGAAAATGCTTAATCAGGTATTAATATATATATATATATATATATATATATATATATATATATATATATAAATATATATATATATATATATATATATATATATATACATCAGTAGTGTACCATCTGTCGATCGAGTGAAAAACGATGTCAAATCCAAATAGTTTCTAGGAAGAGCACTAATGACATGCGAATACATTACAGCGTCACCATCGGAAATCGATAGGAATCTCACTTTAGGAAAAACAGAATACAATAAACCATAGATGCGAAGTTCTGTAAAGTGTAACATCGTTTTATTTCCACCACTTATGCAGGAAACGCTGGTAGCAATGTTTAATTTTTCCCATTATTTTCAGGGACCAGATCGGCAGGTAATATTGAGAATGAATATTTATTTGCTCACGAAACTATCTAGGAATGTTAATTTGATTCATCATCAATTTTTCGTAGGAATTTCCTAATGTACTATTATCTTTATTCTACACGCTGCGCATGTTTAGCGCAATTCTGTAAATTTTCATTTTTACTCTGCTTCAGTATGTCGATTATCGAGTTCACTTGACGTCTCCATCCAGTGATTTACTTTGTTAGATATATATACATACCATTTCAAGATTAGATATGTAACGAAACTTGTTATTTAATGTAATGAGATGAAAAATTTTGAAAATAGTTACAGGTACTCAAGTCATTATTTTCACTTGTATGTTGAAAATGAAGCTGAACATGACGAAAAAGGGCCGAGCGCGTGAGAGTAGTTGAAGAGTGGGGGTAGAGCAGCAGGCAAGGATAAGCATGACATTCGGAAGCGTCGGCATTTTGAACATGACGGTTATTTCTCGGCCGTTTTTCGTCATGTTCAGCTTTATTTTTAACATATTTCTCAGCGTTTTCATGTAAAACCAAGATGAACGTTTTGAACTATGAGAATTCTACTTTCAAAATCTCTTTTGTAAATTGAAATCGGAGCATACCTGTCGTATTCAGGTATGCTGGAAAATTGCATAGTAAAATATTCAAATGGCCACAGATCAAAAACTATGCATCGGACAGTTCCTGCTCTTCGCACAAATGAAGTTTATATTGATAAATAATACTAACCGGAGGATCTACGCTACAACTCAAAAAATAACCGAGTTATGAACTTTTGAAAAAACTGCATTTTGGCCGGTTTTTTCCGATTTTCCCTTAGACTAAGGCCGGCCGCACATTTCCTACAATCGGTTCCGATTGTCTGAAACGATTGTCGGATCAAGGCATCTGACGCTCAAATTTCTATACTTTTATACGATCCTATCGCACACCTACGATCCGATATCGGATCGGACGGACGTCCGACTCGGATGCACGATCAGTGCGTCCTACCAATCGGACCGATAAAAAGTCTGATCCGACTACCGGAAGGCAAGCCGTGCATTGTTTTTGCATAGTCTACCGCAAACATACGATTATTTCTGTCAGTTTTTGACAGGGAGTATAGAAAAAGGAATTGTCAAACCATGTGCGATACTGAAAATTTGATTACCACGGTCGAAAAATATCCCTGCTTGTGACATTCAAATAAAATCGGACGTATTTTGTCGGCAGTGTGCGCTAGTGGTCCGATTTGAAATCGTTTCAGAAAATAGGATCCGACTGTAGTAAATGTGCAGCCGCCCTAAGGGTCTGATCGAGTCGTCCGACCTCTCATTTTTTTCGTCGTTTCATTTTCTACAATAAGTCTATTGACACTATCACGATTACTCTGATAGTAGCGATTTTTTGCATATAATTCTTAATAATAAAGATATAAATAATAAAGTCGAGTGAAAAACATATCACTATATTATGCGGAACTATTTTACAATCAATGGCGGAGCTGGTTTTCTTCTAACACTTTTTACATGAAAAAATCTCTGTAGCTTGGCCTATATATCTTGCGTTTTGATTTGTGAAGTTTAGTTGAATTCAGGACAAAATTTGTGAAAAAATTAAACAACTTTCACATCATCAGAAATCCAGTATAAGTATATGATCTTGAGAGTGGCAATGCATTCTGCATCAGATAATCATGACAACCGGTAGTTATGCAATTCAACGTCCTGGTTGTAATTTATTTTTTTCAAAGATATAGCTACCTAAGATACGCCAGATAATAGGTATTGTTTGTAAAAAAGTACGTTTATCAGAGCTTTTATGGGTAGAGGTCAACACAGAGGGAAGTTTCTATTTTTAAAACAATGTTGTTCTCTGCAATTGTTTTATTATAGAAATAAGCAGTATTCGAACGTCCAATATAACATCTACAAAGTTTTTTCAATACAAATTCAAGGAGAAAAAATGCTCACCCAATGTCGAATATTATCTGTACTCATTAATTTATTAATTCATGTAATAAATTGATATTAGAGTATTTTAGTGATCAGAATAACTTTAAAAGCTGTAAAAATATAATTCGCTATAATAACTATCTGTATCACATCATGTGGGGAAAAATCATCTAAGGCCTGGTAAAGTCAGTATCTCAAAAGTGATTTCCTAAACATGAAAACTTTGGTCACCTTGAAACACTAACAACCTACCTACGATTATTGAAAAACTTTATGATTAAAATAACACAAAGTCAACCTCCAATATATATATATATATATATATATATATATATATATATATATATATATATATATATATATATATATATATATATATATATATATATATATATATATATATATATATATATATATATATATATATATATATATATATATATATATATATATATATATATATATATATATATATATATATATATTTTTATATATATATATATATTTATATATATATATATATATATATATATATATATATATATATATATATATATATATATATATATATATATATATATATATATATATATATATATATATATATATATATATATATATATATATATATATATATATATATATATATATATATATATATATATATATATATATATATATATATATATATATATATATATATATATATATATATATATATATATATATATATATATATATGCTTTTTTAGCATTTTAAGCAGTTAGAAAAACGACTTAATTGAACATTCTGAAATGGCCAGTTATTCCTAAGAAAAGATGAGTACATACAGGCACGTATCCAGGGGAGGGGCCCGGGGGGCCCGGGCCCCCCCCGAAATCCCGAAATTTGAAAATTTCTTCCATTCGATATTCTTCACAGAAAAGTCTTCAGTAAAGAATTTTCTATTCTTTGAAGTTTGATTTTTTAGTCGACGGAAAGCACGTTTGGTGTCAATCGAACGTATCCTTATTTTTTTAAATTATGAAAAGTCTACTCTTTTTCAATCAGTGTTCTTTCGGGAGTAGGACAGGGGACTCATTTGGCCCCTTTATTCTTCCTCATTTTTATTAATGATGTGATAGAACAAATCCTGTATTGTAAAATTTTGTTGTTCGCTGATGATGCAAAGATTTTTAGAGAAATCACCTCCTACGAGGATATGGATAAATTGCTATATGACATAAATAGCTTTAATAATTGGTGTGTAGCTAATGGATTGAATATCAACGTAAATAAATGCTTCCACATTAGGTTTGGTAGATCACGATCTATTTGGCTTCTTCCATATTCTCTTAGTAATGAACTTATAAATCAAGTGAATTTTACGAAAGATTTAGGTGTAATTTTTGATGACAAATTATCTGCTAAGCAGCACTACGAATTTACTTTTCTAAAAGGTCAAAAGAAAATCTATTTTCTTAAGAGGTTTACGAATAAGTTTAACAACATTGAAACATTTAGAAAACTCTATTTCTCCTTTGTGTATTCAACAGTTATGTATGCTTCTCCTATTTGGAGACCTAAAGATAAGGGAGAGATAAAAAAGTTAGAATCTCTCAATAGAGTATTTATTAGGTATGCAGGGTATAGAACTGGAATGAGAATTCCGTTTACAGATCACAATTTAGTTCCCCTTTATCAGAGATTTCAAATCTCAAATTTTGAATCAGCTATGGATAGAGCTGATGTGATATTTGGGTATAAAATTTTGGTCAATTCAATTGATGTACCTGAAATATTGAGTCAATTTAATTTTTATGTACCCCCCCGCAACATTCGTCATAATGTTTATGATTTTCAACCTAACAATTGTCGTCGGGGAGATAAAGAGAGAATTATTGATAGAATATTTATGTTATGTAATAAAATCGTAGACTGGTAAACACACTTTCGTTGTACAAAATAAAAAATTTATCAAAATCATTGTTAAAATTTGAATGAATTGAATAACTTAATATTTTTTTATGTAATCAAGTTTATATTTTTGTAGGCTTCTAGTAATGAACACATTGTAATTTTTAATGTATGGGGCTTGCCCCGTGAATAAAGATGAATAAATAAATAAATAAATAAATAAAAAGCCTGCCTGCCATGTTCAGTAACACGACTTTTTACATCTCACATGTGGCAGCATTGAACAATATAGTTCAATTGTACGAATCGATTCTGATCAAGATCTAGGGATTTTTAACTTCTTATGCTGGACTCTTATTATCGAACAAAAACAAATGAATCACTGCACGTGAGTGTTATGGGTTTGTGTTCAATCCAAGCAACTTTTTCTATCATAAACCTTCGAGATTTTAAAAAGACAACTTATTTCACCAAATATGAAACGTCGCCAAGGTCAAACAACGATTACATCGTTTTTCAAGAAGCCGAAATCAGTTAATTCAGACGATGCAGAAAATTCTAATAGTGAGTATATAAAGTGACGTTTTGAATGCGAATTCCAAGGTTGTGTTGGAGCAGTTTTAAACAGTTTTTATGAAAAACCCATAATTATTTTATTTGTACGCTCATTACATGAAACGAATTTCTGGATACGGGCCTGAGTACATACTAATACAATTATACAACGCGGGGAAAAAGAAGTCAATATAAAATGATATTTATTTAGCATTAAAAGCTATTAACAACACAAATTTTTCAGTATGAGTATACAGACTTAAAAATGTTCATAAACATAATTGATTGATAATGTGATTGTGTGTGTTAAATGTTGTCTTATTGGTCATTAACAGGGTTAATTAGAAGTTTGTTGATAAACCCTAATTTTATAACATCCTATGGAATAATTTCGTGGTCGAATTCTTTCAAAAAACGAGTTTTTGATAAGAACTATTCCTTTCCCATATTTTGCATTTATGGTTCATACCTTCAAGTGAACTAGTTCATTTTCAAGAACGAAATTAATTTGTCATCAACGGTTTACTTTAAGAAATTTAATTTTTAGAAGAGGTGGCTTTGTTAGGTGTTGCCTTATGTCATTTTGACAGTGAGAGACCTAATAGAACTCCAACCATGGTTTTAGGTGCTCTCGTTGAATATGGACGTAATTATGAATATGCGGAAGAATACTTCATGTTCATCGATCTACCATCAAAAGAGTAGTCGAACGTTTCAGACAAACTGTCAGAAATAAGCGTAGGCAGGTTGTGGCAGAAAACGAAAAACGACTGCTATTTATGATAGTGAATAATCTGCGGGATCGTCATTTAACATCATATCAGTGCAGTCTAGAAATCAACTTCAAGAGGTCCGAGGTACAAATATTAGCGTGTGGACAGTTCGCAGGATAATGCGCGGTCACATAAAGCAATTTGTGTCACACAATACCTCGCGGAAGTAGGTACCTAATAACAAAATGAACTGGCCAGCATGTTCGTCTGATCTCAACCACATAGAGCATGTGTGCGACATGTTTTGTAGGCGAGTCAGAGATCGCAAAGTAGCTTCGGCTTCGATGAATGAGCTTCCTTTAGCAATTCAGGAGAAATGGCAAAATATTCCTCAAGATGCTATACGTAACCTAATTGACAGTATGAACTGACGTATGCAGGCAGTAATAAGAGCTAGAGGTGCTAATACAAAATATTAAGCTTAATTTGTTGTAAAAATTTCGTTTCTTCAGGTTATTTAAGTTACAGTTAGGTAAGTTGAATTGGTTTATTTTGAAATTTGATTTTTAAGTTGAATAGGCGCGACGAAAGATTTTGAAATACTCTTCCTTAATGTGCGTACACATTTACTATTCAAGAAAAAACCTTCATTTCGGTAATAAACTTAAGTTTAACGAAGTTTAAAGCCATTTTTCTAATATTATTTCAATAGCGCGCGAAAACAGCTCGCATGTGTCATGGCGTCGGTCTGACGTCACGCTTAGGTAAACATATCATTGTGTCTGTGCGTAGCGAAGAAAGTAAACAAAACATCAAATTAATTCCTGTGATAAAAATGAATTCCAAAAATTATGAGTGGTGTGCAGTACCGCAATGTAAAAACACATCAATAAGAACACTCTAGAAAGTATTTGTACATGTTTCAAACAAGAAAATAATAAGAAATAAGTGATTAGAGCTCGTACGTCGATACCCGAACGATATACATACATATATATATATATATATATATATATATATATATATATATATATATATATATATATATATATATATTTATTTATTAATATATGTATGCTCTGGGCAAATCTTGCACTGTACAAATGTTTCCTTCCCGTTACACTTGCATACAACTGATTACATCGTCCCCATAAGATGGTCTTGAAGACCTAAAATAATTGAATTTAATTAGAACAAATACATACACATTGACTTGGTGATTTATCAGATTTTAGGTGTTTTCTATGGAGAAAATAGTACTAGTACTAGTAGGTGCTTATTAGTTACAGAAATGTAGTTATTTTATCGGGTCTTAGAATGTTATTAACTATAAAATAGCAACTTACAAACTGTGAGGGAGCTAACCTCAAAAGTAAACAATGACAAGTTTATTGTAAAAACAACCTATGAAAGTAAAATAAACTCGCATAAGTTCAAAACGGGTTTGATTATATCTAAATTGGATGTATCCAGGGTAAAGATAAATACAATTTATTTACAATGAAATTCTCACGTTTCTAAATTCTGACGAGCAAAATTCTTCATTTGTTGGGAGGAAATCGCCCAACATTAATACAGCAATCCTGGGCAAATTTGAGCTATTTGCCTTAATAAAGCTTGGTTCCATTGTTATAATAGAGTGAAGTCGATAAACCACACGTAAAATAATGAAAAATCAATCCTAATGCGTAATCAGTAGTATTCACAACAAAACACAGTGAATGAGAGTATTGACAGCGGAGTTTACCTAAGCGTGACGTCATGCGCTGTGATTGTTTCAGTCAGAATGGCCGATTGCAGTATTTTAATATTTTATTTTATTGAAAATCTCAATGATCTGAATTTTTTTAATGAAACTAAAGCATTGTATTAAATATTTTTTCATATGAATTTTCCCCTAAAACCATTAAATCGACAATTTTTTGATACTGTCGTCATGCCTATTTAATAAGTTTGCATAAATAAATTTTGCAATAATTGCTTGTTTTTATAATTGAACAATATATTGCTGCCTTCTCATTGTTAGACTCATAAACTGAGCTGTCAAACTTACATTATGGCACAATGAGTTGTTTGGAGTTCATTTCTCTCTTTAAAATGAACTAGTGCACTTAAAGGCATGAACTAAAAAGCAACATGTCGAAAAGGAATGGTTCCCAACAAAAATTGGTATTTAGAAAGAATTTGACCACGAAATTATTCCACGACATGTGTTAAAATTAGGATTTGACAACAAAATTCTAATCAACCCTGTATAATGACTAATAAGCCAGTATTTAACAGAAGACTGAATGTGCAAGTTGAAAAATATAATGTTTTTTACAGTTTGCTGAAAAAGTTTCGAAAATTGATCTAAAAATAAAAATACTCTATCGCAGCGAGCTGCATTAGAAAAGCTGGTTTTCATAACGTATCCAGTTTAAAGAATCTATTCATTCAACTATGATTTTTGTTCCAAATCCAAAAAAAAATTGCGCCCTCTAATGTGTAAACAATATTTATTTCCTCCCCGGGGGGTCAATCCCCAACCAATTCTTATCAAAACCAATAGCATCCAAGATATCATACAAAACTACGAACTTACAAACTTTTAACACTATTACTACAAAATTGCGCCCTTTATCGTGTAAACAAGATTTTGTTTCCTCCTCCGCGGGGGGTCAACCCACTAACTAATTCGAACCAAAACCAATTCTATTCAAGATATCATACAAAACTACCTAGGTACAAACTCTCAACCATATTGCTACAAAATTGCCCCGTTTATCGTGTAAACAAAATTTATCCCCCCCCCTAACCAACTCGAACCAAAACCAATCCCATACGAAACTACCTATTTACAAACTTTCAATTTTATTGCTTCAAAATTGTGCCCTTTATCGTGTAAACAAGATTAATTTCTTCCCCTGGGGAGTCAACCCTCCAACCATTTTGAACCAAAACCAATCTAATTCAAGATATCATATTGAACTACCTAGATACAAACACTCCATCCTATTGCTACAAAATTGCGTCGCTGATCGTATAAACAAGATTTTCCGCAACAGGGGGGGTCAAGCCCCCAATCAATTCGAACCAAAACCAATCCCATCCAATATATCATACAAAAATGCCTTTTTAGAAACTTGCTTCAAAATTGCGTCCTTTATCGTTTAAGCAAGATTTATTTCTTTCCCAGGGGGGTCAACCCCCCAACCAAGTCAAACCCAAACCAATTCCATTCGAGATATCATACGAAACTACCTATTTACAAACTTTCAACCCTATTGCTTCAAAACTGCGCCCTTTATCGTGTAAACAACCCTAAAATACATAAGCAGATACATACATACATACATAGGTACATATATATATATATATATATATATATATATATATATATATATATATATATATATATATATATAATATATATATATCTATATATATATATATATATATATATATATATATATATATATATACAGGGTTGCGATAAAGTATGGAACCAAGTAAATATCTTTCGAACGAAAAGGAGAATATTTATGAAATTTTGCAGGTAAGTCCAATGGCGCAAAATGCATCTAATGTATGATTTTTTGTTGATAATATACTTCCGGTTGTACCGGAAATAGACCTTAGGTCGCTTATTTTAAATGGGATACCCTATATATTATTACATTTTTGGATTCTACTTAAGATTCTAGGCAGATTCTATGCATCATGTCCTATACCTAAGTCTAAGCGTTTTTGACATATTTAGGTTTTTATGTCAAAAACGACGATTGCAAGCCCTAATATAATTATCAATTGTTCCTATAAGGAAGCCTTTTTTACTTACTTTGGGTTAGATTCCTTGTTGAAAAGGACCCACTTAATTGATTTTGAATAATATTTGGATAACTAGTTATACTGGGTGTGCAAAAAATAAGATCTAAAATGAGATTGAGAAAACTGACAAAAATCAATTTTTTCAAATGGAAACCCCCCATTTTCTTTATTCTGTAGTATTAAGCATTTAAAAAGGAGGTAACTTTGTATGAGGTTATCTTCACCTAAAATTTGAAGTTTTCAAAAAATTGCCAATTTAATATTTTTTTATGGCGATTTTGCATTCAATCGTTAAACAATTAGATCTAGGATAGCCACGATCGTATTTGAGATCGTACTCGTTTATTACTTACTACATATGCATACACACAACATCAATTTGTTTATCTGAACGTTTTTTTACGGTAATGTAAAAAACTCAAAAGAAGTTGAATTGATTTTTGTCAGTTTTCTCAATCTCATTTTAGATCTTATTTTTTGCACACCCTGTATGACTAGTTATCCAAATATTATAAAAAATCTAATAAAGTAGGTCATTTTCAACAAGGAATCTAACCCAAAGTAATTAAAAAAAGCTTCCTTATAGTAAGTAAAAAAAGCTTCCTTATAACCTTCAAAAGAAAACTCTCAAAATACCTGTGATATAGTTGTGAAAGTGTTTATATTTTATTTTGAATGTGTACTGTTGGATTTGGTGGTTGTGATGTGGTTTTTGGTTGCGTGTTGCATTTTGTCAATTTTTTTTTTATATTTGTCAATCTTATATTGTTTATTTAAGAAATGTATTGTGAATATTAGGATTTTCCTATTTAATAAACAAACTTACTAACTTACTCACAACTGATAATTATATTAGGGCTTGCAATCGTCGTTTTTGATATAAAAACCTAAATATGTCAAAAACGCTTAGACTTAGGTATAGGACATAATGCATAAAATCTGCCTAGAATCTTAAGTAGAATCCAAAAATGTAATAATATATAGGGTATCCCATTTAAAATAAGCGACTTAGGGTCTATTTCCGGTACAACCGGAAGTATATTATGAACAAAAAATCATACATCAGATGCATTTTGCGCCATTGGACTTAGCTGCAAAATTTCATAAATATTCTCCTTTTCGTTCGAAAGATATTGACTTGGTTCCATACTTTATCGCAACCCTGTATATATATATATATATATATATATATATATATATATATATATATATATATATATATATATAAATATATATATATATATATATATATATATATTTTTATATATATATATATATATATATATATATATATATAATATATATATATATATATATATATATATATATATATATATATATATATATATATATATATATATATATATATATATATATATATATATATATATATATATATATATATATATATATATATATATATATATATATTATATATACATATATATATTTTTGATATGAGAATCTGAAATCATACTTGGAAATTGCGTAGATTCTGAGAATCCCATCAGGATCCGCACATTATTTTCCCTCAACTCGTGAGTAGACGATTATCACACGTCAATGTGCTGCGCATATATTTTGCACGATAACTCTATTTAGTTTCAAAGTTTATTATTACATGTATATTGTATCATCATTGCATTGAATCATTGAATAGTCCGCTTCACAGTGATAGAAATATTTTAAACTCAAGGCAATCAACGTATTAGAAGTGTCATAACACATGCATCGTCTCAGTAGCTCAGATCCAGTGAGTGAAAGTTGCTGTTCAATTTCTGACATAGTTTGTAAAATATAAATTTTCATAGATAATTTTCAACTGAAATAATGTCTTTCAAGTGATGTTTTTATCATATTGTGCTTCCAACGGAGTGACTGATAACATGGCTTATCAGCTGTGCATAATGTACTTAAATTAGTGATTCAATCAGATTTTATCATGTTGTTGTAATAAATTCATACAAATTCAATTACGAACCTTAGCCATTAAAGTTGACAATGAATACCAGTACAGAAGTTCTAACATCGGCGATACCGGGCGAGGTAAATATTAATTTTTTTCGTATTAGTCATTAATAAGCTGTCTTTTTTGTAAATAAACTGATTTGTTTCATTTTGCTTCTGCAATTGTTTAGTTTGTGTACTAGAAATAGGGAAAATATTAGTACTACATTCGAAAAAGTATGTACAATATGTGTAGTTTTTTGCAATCATTCTGTCACACTCGTAGTAAGCATTCGTAAACTGAAAATGGTTTAGAACCAAAATTTGATCCAAACGATACATTGTAAACTCTCATTGCAGTAATAGTGTATATTCATAAAAAAATATTTTATTAGCTACTAATTTAAGAATTTATGTTTCCTTATTTTCCTTTATTTGTTAAACGCATACTAGCGATGACTAATTAGCAAGTTTTTACTCAGTGGACCTACAGTTCAACGCCAGTTCCGAACGGCCATTGGACTTGTAAAATATGTAGTACATTATCCGTCAAATAAATTATCACTTGAACACTTAGACGTACCCAACACCGAAGGGCGCCATGGGAAACGAACCCACCAAGACGGCACACTATACTGCGTCACGGAGGGTCCCCTAATTCGCAATTTATTTGTCAGTTTAAATATTATTCTTTAGGTTTTGTGCGGAAATTTGGTTCATGATATTTTGGATAGAAATGCTTTGTAACAAGAGTTAGTGGTACTTGGGTGTTGGTTCGGCATACTTTTAAATGAAGATCTCTAAGTATCTAGTATTACAACGTCGAAAATATATGAAGTCTCAAGTGAAATTATTTTCAGAAGTGCTAATAAACAAACTCAATACTTAAAGTGATACTTGTGCGATATACGATATATTATTGAATAAGTACGAAAATCTTTTGTAGCGCGCCCTTGTGAACTTATCGAGTAGTTTCCTCTGGTACAGATGGCTGCAATAAGGTGCACAACTGAAGGCAGGAGGTATGAGTTGTTGGCTAGAGATAATGTCAGAGAAGATAAAGTAGATCTGCTCTAAAGTCATTTTTTTACAGACAATCTAGCTAGAGAGTAATTAACCGGGATCATCGCTCAATAAAAAAAATACAGAGGTCGTATCTTCTATAATTTTTTTTATATATAAATTCTTAACTCCCTGTGTCAATTTGGAGGGAACTGACGTAATGCGCAAGCTAATTTTGTAAGGAGAAACCACTTAGAAATTCGTAAAGAATATTAGAATCTTATTTACATATGAATAAGGCACATTTAATTAATAGGGTTTGGAAAATGCTTTCATAATTAGCATATCATTTATTATATACGCTGGATTCAAAACGTCCTCTGACACATTTTGCGTACGAATTACCTATATAATATTATAATATACGGAATTTGGAGAGAGTCACTTACATCAACAGTAAGTACGGTTATTTCAAAGAATTACCTTGGACTATATTTATCTGATATGAAAATATTTCAATTATTTTTTTCTCCGTATTTGGATATTCTAATTTATTCAATGTTATGTGCTGTTCAAATTTTTTTGTTTTCCCCTGAAAGTGAATGAGATAGATGGCTATTTGAAAATAGTTATAAATTACAATATTGAAGCACTGGAAGATATTTCATAGCACGGCTTCCTTGTAGAAAATGATAATTGGTATAGGGAGGTCCGTGCTTTATGTCGATCAATGCTATTGACCCCAGTGTGCATTCGCTTTGGGGCGCTTACACGCTATCAGCACGATTAAAGGTGACAACGCACGAGCCGCCAACCGCCGCGGTCGAGCGCGGATTTAGCCGTCGCGGTTTGTTGTTCGCTAGTCGTCATGAAAGTGTCCGCGGTAGTAGCTCTAGCCATTTGGCAAATTTAAATTCTATCTAAAAAACGAAACAAACGTCGTTGCAAAGCAAAATATTGGGTTCACCCTCTGCTTCAACAAGGAAGTAGTAAAGGAGCATTCGTAATTTTCTATAGAGAATTGAGTAGCTTCGAAGATAAATTCTCAATTATACCATAAAGAAACAAACGTCGTTAAAAAGCAAATACCCTCTGCTTCAACAAAAAAGTAGTAAAGGAGCATTCGTTATTTTCTATAGAGAATTGAGAAGCTTCGAAGATAAATTTTTCAATTATACCAGAATGTCAACGTCGTCTTTCGGTGAATTACTGAACAAAATTGAGGAGGAAATTACCGGAATGACTGAAAATATCAAATTTACTACAAATGTTAAATTAATAATGAAGGGAAACCGCGCGAAATTGCGGTCCCGTGCGTGGTCTGTCATTCAAGCCTATACAAATCGACAACCGCAAAACCGCGCGGTTTCCGCGTTCGCCGCGCATGATGTCAACTACCGCCCAACCGCGCGGTTACGCGGCTGCCAGTGCGTTGTCTACCATATATTCCTGTACAAATTAACAACCGCCCGACCGCCAACCGCCGCGGTTGGCGGCTCGTGCGTTGTCCTACTAATCGTCGTTTTCATCGTTCGACTTGGCTCTGTAAGGTCGAGAACACACTTGGCGTTTTTGACCGATCGGATTTTCTGCTGCTATTGCTCTAATATTATGTAGCGTTTACACACTGAGCGGTAAACATTCTTTAGTCGGTAAACTTTACCAACGCCACATCAGTCGATCACAGATCTGACACAGTTCAACAAGAGTCTATTTAGTTGTCGTTTTGTTATATTATAGTGTTGTGTATAATATGAATAGAGAACAACTTCTTGCATTATTGTTATTTCGTCGTCGATTTAAGAGGAAGCGAAAAAATAAACTTATTTGGGTTCATCTGATTAATAGAATGAGACAGGAAGTTGGAGCCTTCTACACTTTGTTTCTTGAGTTAAGAAACGATGAAAAAAAGAGTCTCAATTATTTTAAAATTTCAATCTCGTCATTCGACGAACTGCACAACCTGCTGAAAAATCATATTTAACGGACGGAAAAATACCAACGAAAGTAGTGGCAGTGTAAATAATTAGATCGTTTATTTTACCGCCCAATGTGTATGTCGCAATACCATCCTATGCGGCTCTACTGGTACGGCGGCGGCGGTAAAAAATCGGTAAAAAACGCCAAGTTTGTTCCGGCCCTAAGTGTCAAAAAATCACACTCATGGCTCGGTCGTGGAGGTAGTTTTCGTGCTCACACACGCTTACTCCATCAAGGTGGGGCAGCAAAAGCGTGAGCGCAAGATTTTCGTTAACACGAATGCTTCGTCGGCGTAAGCTAACCTAAATTTTCAGCCGATAATTAATTCATTTTTGGCAGATCAGAATTCAGAATGGGAAATTATTTACATTTATTTTCAATTAATTCAAATGATCCGTAATCTGGTGAAACTGATAGGTACCATTTCTGTTACGTCCGATGAAATTCATGATTCATGACGATGAATCATCGTTAATAATTTTCAATCAATTATTTATTATCATCATATTTCTCACATTCGCTATGTTGAAATGAGTAATGCTCATAACGTCCAAAACCAATGATATTTTATTAGCGCTAGTGCCGCTAGTAGGACAACATGAGCACCAATAATTTGTGCTTATAAGCGTGAGCATTTACAGCGTGTAAGCAAGCGCCCAACGCGAAAGCACCCTTTGTAACACAATGATTATTTAAATTTGTAACCACTCTCCCTTTTAAGATATATTTGCTCGAGCTAGCTGGGCGATTGGTTAAACATATATGGGTTCTAGATTGTTTTCAGTAATAACAACAAAATAAAATGGAGGTATTTACTACTTTCTTATTACATGGAATGAGACTTATCTGTTCTTTTTTTATTCAAACGTTTAAGATTCTATCCTAGGTGGATTGTACTCTTGATTTTTGCCTTATCTTTGTCCCTAGTTTCTTGGTAGCTCTAGCTGTGGGTTTATAGTAGCTTTAGTTAAATGTTCCAGCCAAGGTGAATTTTAGCTCCAGACAAGGTGAATGTTAGCTCCAGACAAGGTGAATGTTAGCTACAGATAAGGTGGTTTTTAAACTCCAGCCAAGGTGACTAAAATAATTCGGGGCAAATCAACATACAATCTCAAACTTAATATTTTCCAAGAATATCTGTAGGGTATCGATGGACAATTCAAATTAACATTTCGATTTATCTCAAGCAAAGATGCTAAGAAAGACAGTATATGTTCCAACATTAAACTGAACATAAGATATGACCACGTGAAATTTGCCATCGTTAGCCTACAAAAATCTTGTGTAAAATTGAGAGAATGAAATAAGCAAATAAATTAAAAATATTTTAAATTAAGAAATGTAAGATGATTATTTCAATATTGAAAGATAAATAATTTAATATAGATAAATGAAAAAAAATTAAATGGCAGAAAAATGAAACAAGGAATCAATTCAGATTTTCAAAATAATGCATTTATACGAAATAATTATATTTCTTCTCATAACTTAGCGTCTATCAGACGCCACAGATACTTAAAAATTTTAATATATTGAATAGTCGTTCAATAGATATTGACTATAACTCTTAACACTTAACGATGTGGTATATTCAACAACTATTTGGCAAAAGAGAGTGATGCTATACGTGCACATTCGACGCTATCTCGATATTCCCATTGTACGCAAGTCATTAATCATAGAGGAAACAAAAGTGACGTATCGTATGATAGCGTGAATCACGGTATTTCAGTGTAGAATTCAGTGGCGGCAGTTAAGTGGAGAATTTACACGTTACAAGTTAATATGACCTTTAATTAAAAAAAAACAAAAACACATGAGCAGCTGAACTCCGTCACTAAGGTCGTATTTTCCTTTGGTGCTTTTTCTTTTTTAAATACATATTTCGAACCTACTAAGTCAGTTTAGAGGGTCAGTGGAGGAGGTAAGCAAAAACTTAAAACCCACGAAAAATTATGAAACCTCTACAATAAGATGGCGGAGGTTGAGGAATATAATTTAAACTATCGAAAACCACTTAATTATCATCAAATCAATTTACGTACAAAATTTAAACCGTCTAACTCAATCTGGAGCCGCTGTGAAAACCTTAAAAACCACAAAAAACTGTAAAACCACCACAGTAAAATAGCGGCGGTTCAGAAAAAAAAATTGAAACCACCAAGAGCCACTGTCCCAACATCAACTCAATTCACGTACCAAATTTCAAATTTGTAACTTAAACTGGAGGATCTGTGGAGGTGCGCAAAATCTCAAAAACAACCAAAAAACAGAAACGAGAAATATAAGAACAGCGGCAGTTAAAAAAAAATTTCAATCTTCAAAAGGCACGTCTCTTAAATAAAATTAATCTACGTACAAATTTTCAAAAATCTACCTAATTTTTTAGCTTCATGAACCCTTCAAGCTCTAGAAGGATGAGCTTCAATTCTGTCGTTAATAATTATATAATAAGTTATCACAAGAATTCCCCATAAAAAAATCAAGAAAATATTTTCACAGGCGGTACAATGGAATCAATTGAAATGAAAAGAATAAATAAAATTTTTCTTTGCAAATCATTGAATCGTCTTTTTTTTGGTTTGGTCCGGAATTATCATTAATTGGGGGTTTGAACGTAACACATCCGTTTTCTTCAATTCCAACCCATTTTTCGAATGTATTCACATAAATCCCTACAAATTATCGGATGCAGATATTGCAAATATCAATCCATATTGATCTCCCTTCCTATTTTGCGAAATTAGCGTATAGAATAAAATGATTTTGTTTCCTCAAAATGGAATTTCCTCAGCTTCTACTATCGTTTCAATTTTTTCAAATTGTTCTCAATTATTAGAAACTTTATTCGAAATTTGATATACTTATTTACTAAAAAGTGATTTTTCGAACTTTTTTCCCAAAAATTTGAAATTATCACAATGACGTTTTATATAATTTGAATATGTACCTTCCTGAAATAATTCTCTTCAGATAACATATCGTGCTAAATATGAAATTTCTTTCCCTATTTTGGCTAACTTGTCGATCGTTTAAAACAAAATTTAAAGAACACCAACAATGTTTTTTGAAAAATAAACCAGATACAATGTTTTCAAACCATTGTCGCGAAAGTAGATAATTTCCAAATCATACATAAATTGCCAGAAGTATACAAGTTTATGTAATAATTCAGAAATTTTACACCAATAATAATACAAACCTCTCTGTCCCTGAACGACCAAATTGGTATTCTTGGCCGGAAGGTTATTTGGTCGGCACTAGCGTTCAAAAACCTACTTTTATGGTCACCTACCTTAGAGTAAAATGCTGGTCATTTTATCAGGATTCAACCCAGAAACTTAACATAGGATGTCAACAGGATTTTTTTGTCATTTTGAGTTGTACAAAAAAACAGACAAGAACAGAAAACAAAGTTTGAAAGCGAAACTTTTATCTTACCCAAAATATCATTCGCTATAAGTATTCCTCTGATAAAAATAACAGATCTATACGCATAGCCACAACAGTGTCTACCTTATGAATGTATCTTATATATCGTAATTTAGGGTTGTAACGGAGCTCCGCTTCCGCAACTGCGGAACTTCGGCAAGAAATCGTACATCCGCTTCCGCGTTCGCATCCGCGAAATTTTGGCAGAGTTGTAACGGAGGTATATTTACGCCGTTGAAATACATGAAATCGGACACGCATCAGAATTTCCAGAGCATCATTCAAAAACATTAATTCCAGATTTCATGGCCTTTCAAACAATACAGTGTATTCACATAATTGGACCAAAGGTATTCATTAAAATTTTGAATGAGATAGTTAAAGAACAAGTTCAGTCCGAATCAATACGATTGCTAACCCTACATGACTTGGATGTTGCAAGAAGTGTTGGTGATGACGAAGCTTCTGTTTTCAAAAAACCTAGACTAGAATCAAATCTGATGAATGATGGACCGAGCACAAGCTTCCAGATTTTACCACCAACACAAAGTTTGCATTCCAATCTGGCTGTTATAAGTTGAAAAATAGTAGTGGCTACGAAGAGCAAATAGAAAATGATCCTTCGCATTTACTTATCGGCGCCCGCAATTTCATTTATTTAGTTCAGCTGGTTTGATCTATGGAAAGTGAAAAAGCTGCAAAACTGTTGTTTGTGAAATATAATATGACTTTTATTAATTTTGATTACTAGTGTGTATGGTATATATTATATACGTGCGTTGTATATTATTCGAAAAGAAGATTTTTGATTATCTTTTACTTTAAAAAAATCATGAATTCATATTTATCCACTTCCACTTTCACCTCCGCTTCCGCTAAGACGAAGCTCTTCACTTCCGCATCCGCCTCCGCCTCTGCTAAGGAGGCCTCCGTCCTCCGTTACAACCCTAATCGTAATGATATCACCATTCCTTCCTTGGATGTAAATGATAACTCATGTTTGACAAAAGTTAGTCGCAATAACTATAATTTTAATTTAATTTCAGAGCACTATCACTACAGAGAGTGCAAAACCACAACTCAAACAAATCTTGGTGGGCTGGGATAGCACACGATCATGGATATTCATTATTCTCAGTATTTGTTTTGTGATTTGGAGTTGCATCTTCTTTCCACTGGTGGCAAATGACATTATTTGAAGTTGATATTTCGTTTTTGCTCTTATCATTTAATGTGATATAATTTAATTTTAAAAATTTATATGGATATAGGTTATGCATTAGAGAAAAGCAAACTGTGTTTCAACTTCTCCTGCAATATACCAATTTATTATAAATGTCTAATGGAATAAATTAGTGCCTATGTACCAAATGTATTGAAATGTAACTTGTGAAAACTTATTTTGTAAAATAAATTCGTATTAGTGTGATGTTTTTTAAGCGAACTGTCAATATATTTTGTCGGGGGTAATACCACTAGAGCTCAGATTTAGCCGGATATTTTTTCGTCGTTGTTTTCGAATTGGCAATTTAAATTGTCAATGAAAGTAAGTATTCGAAAACAACGACGAAAAAATATCCGGCTAAATCTCAGCTCGCGTGGTATTTGGTACGACAATTCCATGAATTATTGTTAATGCCAAATCAGTGAAAGGATTGAAAGTAACAAGAATTTTTCGAAATACATGGATTGCAACATTTTCGCGGTTGTGTTCCACATTGTTTTCATCACAGTTTATTCGACTCTTTCAAAGTCAATTTGAGTAATCTCAGTTTGTTTCCTCAAAAAAAATCTGCACTTTGAATACCTTCCACTTTATGAGAGCTAGGTCTAAAATAATATTTTCTATTGAACTTGAAGGATATCAATTAACAAAAATTCTTAACAATACCTATGATGCCTATTTACAATCGACGACATTTTTATCCACGTTTTTCCAAAATTTGAATTTCATTGTTAACAAGATTGTTAACAAGTTCACCTACTGAAGTTAAATTTGTATTTTTCAAAGTTGAAATTGAATTATCAGTGAAAAAGTCAGTTCATTTTTTGGATAATTTTTCAATGTTATGCTTTTTATCATATGTAATGTTAGGAAACTTGAAATATATAAATAAAAATTTTTATAGCAAAATTAATCTGTTTTCAGATTTGAGTTTTGGAAATTACCTTTTATTTTAGGCTGACTTGGACACATTAAAATTGACACAAGTAAGCTGGGTATTGGTATAATCCAAGACTTCTGGTAACAGAGACCCAGCCCAAGACGAGTTGCCCTGGGCTCCTATTATTGTATAAACCGTGGCCCATTTCCACCCTTCTGATTAGTTCCGGAGGGACGTACTTTAACAACAACATAACCTAACTTCTTAAACTTCAGTCAGGCTCAGGGTCGAGCTAAATCATCTGTTGACGTTTATTCTACATGTGATTTTATAATAAATTATGTGAATTGTTTTTTATTGTTCTAACGTTGTCACGTTCTAGATTGGCTTAGTTTTATAATAACTGCTCCTATAATATTTTGTGGAGGATATGGAGTTTTATATATAAAGGAATACTATAAACATTCAAGGACAATGTCTGTTACATTCTCAGTAGTCTCTTCATGTCTTCTGGTGTTATTAGACCCACAGCACACCCTCAAGGGAGATTTTAAATCGACATTTGTTGTGGAAGGCTGACTTTTTGATAATATCTTCGTTTTTATATGTAAAACGAGAGTCAATAGTTTAAAAATGAAAATCAGCCTGCAAGGCTTGTAAAAAAAAGAAAAACCACCCTCAAAACCACTTTTTTTGAAATATCTCGGAAACATAAAAAAATATGGAAAAATGTTTCCAACAAAAATTGTAGATATTAAAATTTTCTACAAAATTGTTCCTGATCACTTTTGGCCTATTTGCAATAGAAACCGAGATATTTGCAATGTATTTTAAATAAATTAATACGCGCCACCTATTGACTAATAGTATAAGTGACACACTTCGAATAATTTTCTATAGAAATCATTATTGCTATTTACCTTCGCTCTTGTGTACTGAAAATATGAAAACATTGTCTGGTGTACTTATCCGAGAATTATTGGCGGGAGATCTCTGTCTGAGATATCAACGACGATTATTCATGCACTTGTAAGTTTTCCTAATACCGTTAGAATAATATATGAAATACTGAATTAATATATTATCGTACGGTTACATCTGAAACAGATGAAAACTATATATATATATATATATATATATATATATATATATATATATATATATATATATATATAGTTTTCATCTGTTTCAGATGTAACCGTACGATAATATATTAATTCAGTAGTAACAATATATATATATATATATATATATATATATATATATATATATATATATATATATATATATATATATATATATTATATATATATATATATATATATATATATATATTGTTACGAATTCGGGTTCGCTAGGATGATTTCCAATAACTAAATTTAATTAATAAACAAATCGGTATTTATTTACAAAACAGGAATTTTAAAATAACCACACTTTTCAATAACTGTCACTACTTCCAAAAACACAAGCTTCGTTCTTCTTTAATAACACGGTAGTTCACTGTAAACTGTAACTGTAGACTATCTGTAGACTGGCTCTCGTCTCTTCTATGGTCGCTTTTATATGTCTTGTCATTCCTTCGAGAAACTTCCAGAATGTTCTAGTCTTCGAATTAAGAGGGCGGTTACTTCAACGTTCATCGAATATTCCAGAGAACACAGAGTCGGCTTTAGAAATTTTCGTAACACTGCCCCCTTCTTAAGTTTGATCGTCCCGATCAAAATCTTCTGATACACTTCCACCGTGATACTTTGCTAGCCTATCTAAATGTACAACTTTAGGCTTCGTCCTAGGAGTGCGTTGGATTCGGTAGACAACATCATTTATCCTCTTTGTGACTTTATAGGCTCCTTCCCAATTCTGGCTCAATTTAGGTGATAACCCTTTCTTTCGCTGGGGATTGTACAACCACACTAAATCTCCTTCTTTAAATCCGGCTGAGTCCGCCCTCAAATCGTATCTGGTCTTCATTCTGTCAGTACTAGCATCTATCTTATCCCGGACGTGCTCATGGATCTTGCTTAGGTGCAGTCTCAATTCATCTGCATAAGTCTTTACTGCCAATGGTGTATCTTCGGGAGTACCGAACAGCAAATCACATGGTAAACGTAATTCTCTACCAAAGAGTATCTTTGCTGGAGTATGACCTGTGGAATCATGAACCGATCCTCGATAAGCCATCAGCAGTACTGGCAAATGTCTGTCCCAATCCTTTTGGTGATCAGCCACAACCTTCGACAGGTATTGTTCCATGGTGCGATTGAATCTTTCCACCATCCCATCAGACTGTGGATGTAATGGAGTGGTTCTGGTCTTTCGGATGTTCAATATCTCCATCACTTTCTTAAAAACTTCGCTTTCGAAGTTTCTTCCCTGGTCTGAGTGCAATTCCAGTGGAACTCCGTATCGAGATATGAACTGATCTACCAGTACACGTGCGACAGTCTCAGTCTCTTGGTTCGGAAGAGCATAGGCTTCAGGCCACTTGCTGAAGTAATCCATGACAACCAGAATGTATTTATTTCCATCGTTAGAAGTTGGAAAAGGCCCGGCAACATCAATAGCAATTCTTTCAAATGGAAGCCCTACGTTGTATTTCTCCATTTTTCCATGAGTTCTCTTTGAGGGTCCCTTAGTGGCTGAACATGTTGGACATTTTCTGCACCAAGCTTCTACGTCATCACGGCAGTAGACCCAATAAAATCTTTCCCTTATCCTTGCAATTGTCTTATTCACACCAAAATGGGCCCCTGAGCTTCCACCGTGGATTTCCTGTAGAAGTTCTTGCACTTTGCTGGTTGGTACCACTAAGAGGGTTTTGATTTCTTTACCATTCGGACTTTCCCATTTCCTCTTGAGTAACCCATTTTCAAGAATTAAGGAATCCCATTGCGCCCACAGTGCCTTCGTTTTAGCGCTCATTGTTGAAATATCTTTCCAGGTGGGTCTACGGTCGAGTCTTTTCCATTCTCTGAGATGCTTTATTTCAGGATCTTGTTCCTGTGCCTCAATTAATTCTTCTGTCGTCCATCCCTGTTTCAAATCAATGGTAGTTCTCCTTAAATCGATTATTCCTCTGTTTCTGTTATTATTTCTGCCTCTGTTCATTCTGGAGCGACATTCTCTACTAGTGTGTCCATATTTTCCACATGAGTAGCATTCACCCTTAAAGGTTACTTGGTTCTTTTTAAAGGAAGAAATAAGTTTGTCTATATCTACTCCAGGTGTTTTGTTTCCCCCTACTTCCACTTTTCGAGCTCTGTGTGTTGCTCGGTTATTCAAATCGATGGTAGTTCTCCTTAAATCGATTATTCCTCTGTTTCGAATATTATCTCTGCCTCTGTTCATTCTGGAACGACATTCTTTACTAATGTGTCCATATTTTCCACATGAGTAACATTCACCCTTAAAAGATACTCGGTTCTTTTCGAAGGAAGAAATAAGTTTGTCTAACCGTTTCAGTATATCTACTTCAGGTGTTTTGTTTTCCTCTACTTCCACTTTTCGAGCTCTGTCTGTTGCTCGGTTATTACAAGATGTTAGTTTTGCGGTTTCAAATTCCAGAGCCCTCACTAAAGCATCATTTCCTGTTCTTGGTCTCAAAATTTTCAGATGCTGAATCAGGTCAGTGTCTTTTAACCCATTAACAAAAGATTTGACACTCAATTGCTCAAGGATATCATCTGGAGCCATTGGGTAGGCTAACCGAGTCAACTTTTCTACTTCGGCCTGAAATTCTTGCAGTGATTCATTTGCCAATTGATGCCTACCTTCTAATTGAGCCTGATACAACATTTCTTTATGATCATCACCATATCTCAACTCTAGGGATTTTATTAGAGTTATGTAATCTTCCTGCTCTTTTACTGACAATTTTTGTAACAGTTCTGCAGCTTTACCTCTGAGGGACAAAACCAGTTCTACTGCTCTCATTTTATCTGTCCAACCATTAGCTTGGGCTGCTGCTTG